>BMAO01012710.1:0-536161 GCA_019973975.1 Trichonephila clavata
AATACCACAATACACAATTATTTTATATAAGTTTATAATTAAATAAATTATATAAAATAGCTTCTAAAATAAAAAATAACCTCGATTGCTTTAAGTGCATTTAAGCATTCAATGCATTGAATTCTGAATAGAAAATATAGATGTTGCAAAAGGTTAAAATTTTTGAATACTTCGCACTATATGAGATATTTGATATCATGGGCAAACGTGCAGTCGAGTTTTGTTGAAATCGGTGACGTTTCTGCTCAATCAATATCGTCTGTCGCTTAGAAAACATGCATTATTAATATCGCCTGCTTAAGGTTAAACAGAGCCTCAAAATTCTACTATGGAAAGTCTTTTTGGGTGGTTTGAATATAAATCGTCTGTGCACACACTCTCACTAGTAGTTTCAAGTTTAAATATTTGGCCGCACAGTTGAGTATGCTCATGAGTTAGATTTTTACGAATATTAGATTCATGCGTTTTAATGTTTTTAAATTAAATTTAGATTGGATTTTGTAGTGAAGAAAAATGATAGTACAACACATTTCAAACAAATAATGACTGTTAGACGAGTAACCATCGGGGGAAAAAAACCTAGCTTAAATTCTTACAAAGAACGAACACCTTTTTTCACACAACATGACTGTCAAAATACGATCATCTCGCATCATTAATATGGAATCTCCTGCCTTACACAGAACGAAATTAAAATAATTTGATGAATACCACAGACAGCGATATTTTCTGAACCATCACCAAGCAATTTCGATTCAATCTACGCTTCATCGACCCTCAGTGTGCCCACAGAGAGAGATCTATCTCAACTCCAATCAGTATTTACCATGCATGAGGTCTACCACCATCCTATTAAGGCATTTACATAGCTGTTTTTAATATAAGATCTGAACATTTCCATCTATGCTGCCACACAACAAAAAATAGACCCTATCAAAACTTCGCGCGGAATAATGCTTTTTTCTTCTCCCCAGCACCAATTTTCGAAACCACGCACGTGCGGGGACTACAAGATATCCCTATTAGGGAAGAAAAATGGGTAGGTCCTCATAGATAGATAAAAAAGGAAATAAGCTTTTAGCACTTCGGACTTAACACCCAATATCAGTCAATACGATCATCAAATGTGTGACCGGGAATTGATCACTGATTTTTAGAACGTTTTGGATGCCTTATCGAGAGTCGTCAAGTTGTCGCACCCTACCTAAACGAATTATTAAGGAATGTCTGGTGGAAGAAGAAGGTTCTAAAAGCCCTTGTAATGTTCCCCCGTCTTGTATTTGTAATGGCGCGTCGCGAAATTTCCCTAAGGATATTCCCTGAGCTTGTCAGGAGTGTTATTAATGATGTGTAGGGAATTAAAATATCCGAATGTGTTGTCGAAGATATTGGAGGGAAAATGAGAGATGTGCTCGTGGATGAGAGAGAGGGAAATTTAACAGTCGTTAAGTTTCAGTCAGTTTCTCCATTCGGTGGAATTTATTAATTTATAATTCGATATGAAATTAATTTACCTTTGAGAAATGGTTCGTGTACTGAAGTCTATTTACGTTAGATTACACAGGTAATTTAATACATGGAATATGTGTATGTGTGTGAGAATGAATGGAAATTATTTATTTTATATGAAAAATATAAAGCCTACACAATATAAAAGTAATTATGTTATATAAAAAGCCTATGTCATACTTCAGAGTATATACTGTATACATAATTATACAGAGAAGGTCGTTCGCACTTTAGGAAAACGATTTTGAAAGTTAATTTTTATCAATAAATAACGTATTTTTGGGGAGGAAATTTGCTTCTGTCTGATTCTTGACAATAGCTCTAGCTCGAATTTCTTATGAAAAGAAACTTTTTCTTGGTACTGTCATAAAAATTTGACTCCATTCCTCTTGGACCGTTTTTCAAATTCAGTTCAGTGTTCTTGGATGACGTTTTATTGAATCTCGTTTTAAAAAACCGAAGGAACAAAAGTCCATTACAGAAGCGTGAGGGTGATTTTACACGTATTTTCTGAAAGTATTTTCACTTTTTAATGTTTCTATTTTTTTTCTTTCAGCAATATTGTTTTGGCAAAAGCAGATGAACTTTATCATTAAACATCTTTTTTAACTTTAAATTATTAGTGTGATTTTTCTTACAAACTCGGAAAACATTTCTTGTTTCAATGAAATGAATTTTTAAGTAGGCGGATTTTCTTTTGAGTATCAGAGACTACTTTTTCTTGAAAACTGCCTGCATTTGAATAGTTTTAGGATGAGGTTTGGTGTGTGTATGGTCATGTTATCACTTTTACTTTCAGTTAGACGTTTTTTCCTATAAAACTTAATGTATTATATATTACTGTTTTAAAATGCACAATAACCAAGATTTTTAAACCGCTTTATAATTTGCTGAAACGAATAATTACTGTGGAAAGCGTGGCTACGTAATCTTTGAACCATCTATCCCTTTTAAGAGCCATTTTCAAAATAAGTCTTTCATTTTACAATTTGATCAAAAGAAAACATTAGCATCCGATTAGTCTGTAGTCGCCAAAATTTTATCTCAAAATGCATATAAGAAAATAAATTATAAAATCGTTTCCATAAAGTTGGAGCTATATATATATAACTTCTGTATTCGTATATACTGTGTATAATATTCATATACTTACCTGCAGTAGAACGTCGTTTATCCGAATCAATTGGGACCGGACACCTTTCGCATACGGGATGGTTCGTTATCCGAAAACCGAATGCGATCCATGCAGTATATGATACTGGACACTATACAAATATTGAAAATCCTCACATGCGGGAAACATGCTGGAAGAAATAGCAAAATAGGTGCGAAATGTTGCAATTTTACCTTGATTGTGGAAAATAATCACTTATTTTTCACTGTACCATTGTTCACCTTGGTTTTTTTCAATGCATGGTCTCTGATTCTCTTCAGCAGCAGTAGTAGTAGAGTAGGACAGCACTGTGATTGTTGTTCTTACCACTCTATAGCTGTCTCTAACGCAGAAAAGCGTCAGCATTTGATGGACCCTTGCTACTTCCGTTGTTGTTGTTCTCGTCTTCACTCGTTTCATCGTTGACATGGTCGGATTCTTCTTGCACGGAAATCACAATCTCGTCATTATTTAGCATTTGAAATCCACAGTCTTCTGCATCGCCTGCGGTCTAGGTGTCTACATCGACAAAGCTCAACAAAAGAGCCCGTATACACCCCTCACTTGGAAACAAACTGACCTAATATTCCGCTCAGATGTTTACCAAATCACACAGCTGAAATCCTCCAAATATCCCGCACCTTGGGTTTTCCCGTCACTTTTGGCCTCACCAGAAACAAATGTTGAGCATTGCACTGTTCGAAAATGGATCCGGACTTTGATTCGGATATTTGACGCTCCGGATAATAAGCGCTCGGATAAACGACGTTCTACTGTACTTACATGAATTTCACATGTAACGTAAAAAAAATTATCTTAAGGGGCAGGGTAATGTGTACAATTTTTTTTACTAATATATAGGCACAATACTCACTAAAGTACATTGCCACCCTCTTAACTTCGGGACACCTGCTGTTATATTCTTATAATTGGTGTCTAGGAATAGTAAAATAACCTTGCGCTACTGAATAAAACCGTCTATGACTCCATCTGGAGGTAAACTGTGGAGTTAGCATTAATATCTTGAAAACAGAACGAGAATGACGAAAAAAAGAGATTTACAAAATTGAAGAGCATCATTGATTTAGTACGAAAAGACACCTTGCAGAAATTAATCAAAAAATAGAATGGGTAAAAACCACGCATTTTCTTTCTTTTTTTTTTGTTTCTTTTGTGTGTGTGTGTGTGATTTTCTACACCATGACGTGAGAAAAACGATCTGAGAAAGAAAAAAAAATCAATTAGTTATAACAATATATTTTTATTTGAGATGTTCAAACTTCTCACCGTCAGCTACAATTCCCATTTGAATGCTACGTTGCACATTTTGGAACGAATCACGTGTGTGGCCGCGGTAGTCAAATGGTCAAGGTATCGGATCATGGCTGGCGTGTCAAGAGTTCGAGCCCAGTACCATTGAAGACCCGACTTGTATGGGAGCGATGCACGTTAAATTTGTCGAGAGCTCAAACGTCCTCCCATAGGTGTGGTGTAGTGTGGTAGTTAGGAGAAGGGGTTCCAGCTCAGGTGTCGTCCTCCTCACTTGACAATGATTCAAAATTACGAGGTCCGTCACCAAAAACCCTCATGTAGCTGAACAGTGCGACGTTAATATTCACTCACTCACTCACTTAACGTATCACGTAACACTTTGCACAAATGTCCGTAATGCGTCCTTTAGGTCCTGCAATGTTTGTCTAAGGGTTGTATACAAATGCTGCTTCAGGTTTCTCCACGGGAAAAAGTCCCGTGGAGTCAGATCAAGTGGACATTTAGGCTAATATTCGACACTGCCATACCTAATTATTTGATTCCCGAATTTCTTGGGGAAGTACTACTTCACTGAATATGTCTTGTTAGCAGGTGGTCCCGCCAGGTTGGCCTAATTATTGGATACGAGAGTGTGGAAGAATGGTCTGCACTTTCACCTAAACTGACTCCTCTGAACTTTTCCTGTGGAGATACTCGAAACAGCAGGTGTATGTGCGACCACTCTACTAATATTGCAGGGCCTTAAAAGACGTATTACGAACCCTTGTGCTTGCGTGACATTCAAACGAGGATCCAAATATGCATTGCACCAGATGCTGAGAAGTTTGAGCTTCTCAAATAAAAAGATATGTTATTATAAGCAATTTCTTCTTCTTTCTCAGATCGTTTTTTTCACGTAGCAGTTTAGAACAGGGGTCGACAACCTTTTAGCTGTGGCGTGTCAAACCAATCTACCAATAGGATTCCGCGTGCCACACAGTAGAACAGTTTAGAAACAATTCGATTCCCGTAAAAATGCATGCAGAATTCGAGAATAGAAGTCAATAATATAGATTTATAGTTTTATTATGTATAAATCTTGCATCATCATTTTAAAAGTATTTCTTAACATAAAAAAAACAGCATAAATTCAAGAATAACGTTAATTTCTGGTTAATATATTTAATTATTTTACTTGGATAATATACGTAATGAAATGCAGTGGACGAAACATTTTTCCTACTCTTCACAGACAAAGACAACCCGTGCACTCAGAAATTAAAAAGCACTATATCATTCAATTTAATGCAGGTCTGAATGAGTAATGTAATCTTTAAATTTTGCATCCACTTCCCGAACTACCAAAATATGACAATTTTCGTACACATGCGATATAAAAATGATTTAAACGCATACAATCAACATAAGATAAACAGTATTAAAGTTTACTTTTGTTAGTACATAATCAGCTTTTTTTAAAGTCTTTTTTAGACTATATTTGGTTAATCTGCCCACGCCCCTCTGTGCCATCTCAATGCTCCCTAATTTTCTCTGAGTCTTTTACTGCCCCCTTGAAAGCCTCCAACGCCCACGTTGAGAACCTATGAGTGAAACAATTCCGAAATGCAATATTTATATTTGTAAGTTTTTAGGAAACAATCATATAATTCCTGTAGAGTACTAAGATGTAGTTTATGCGAAGTTTGATTAGATATGGGATGAAATATTACGGTCCTCCGAAATGCTTTTTTTCTCTCGTGAACCTCCCAAAGCTATAAGAGACCCCATGGTGTCCATGGGGTACCCCATTTAGACCAGGGTTTGCACCCCGGGAATAAAAGAACTAATCCCGAGATTTAATTTTTTTGTCTGAATTACAATTTGAAATTTTTTTCCAAGTATTATGAGTCTGGTATTACATTTAATGCATCTTATTTGCTTTTTTCTTTTGTACTGTATGAGTTTAATGTCAGTTTTCTAACGTGTTGAACCTTGAAGGGTTCGAGGCGGGTGTCTATGTCAAACCGTGAAATTTGATATGTTTTCACTTATTTTCTTCTAAAACTTTCTCCCCATCGCGAATGGGGTTAGAAAATGGACATTTCTCCCACCCTCAAGATGTCCGGTGTTAGCTAACTTGGACAGAGGCATTTAGAATTTTTGGAAGATATCTAGTAGAGTTTTCAGCCCCTGGATCCCGGTGTTTTTTCTTATCCTGAAATCACGGGATTGAAATAACTAATACCGGGATTTAATTTTAGTGTAAATTATATTTAAAAAAAATTTTCTCATAAGAATTTCTAAGAATTAAATTTTTTAAAAATTTGTATTTTGTTTATGAAATATGTACGTAAATTTTTTTGTGTGCAATTATAAGTGCTATAAGTAAAAAAAAATATTCACAGCTTTCATTTCTCGTATGGGAGACCGTCGCACAGATTTAAGTGACTCATTGCAATGGTGGCACAATAATATAAGCAAGATCCAAGAATAGATTTTGTCACAGTTCCTTCTTCAATTAAATGCCGTTAATTAATTGCGGACCTGCTTAGAAGACTTGAGACATTTCAAATCCCATTGCATTACTAACAGCTCATGCAACTAGATATTCAATTTCAAATGAGGTAACACTTGAAATTGATTCACATTCCGATTAAATAACTGGATCAATTTATGCATTAAAAAAACCATTAACTGTAGCAGAAGAACTAAATAAAGTTATCAAAGAGGTATATGCACCAATGCAGTCTATTAGATTTGAGACACTGTCATCAAAAATTCAAAAAGGAATGTCTCTTTTTTGACAATGGGGGGGGGGGACGTGGTGACTACCTAAAAAGAACATACTCGTATTTAATGACGATAATACCTACTAGTAAAGAATCTGAATGTGCATTTTCTTCGGCAGGACAATTTTTAACAAAAATAAGAAGCCGTTTCAACGATGAAACGCAGGACGAACTGTGTTTTTATAAGCTTATTTATAGAAACACAAGAAATAAAGAAATGCTTTCTTTTTTTTAAATTTCATTTGGTACTATTTTTATTTACTTTATGATGAATTAATTTTTTTTTATTTGTTTCATTGAAATAATATTAAATCAATTTTTAATTATATTTTCAGTTTTATTATGCAATTTCAATTATGCTAAGATGTAAGTATTTTTAATAAATAATACAATCCTAATCCCGGGACTGGTCCCGGGATTTGGATAATATAATCCCGAAGTCCCGGGATTGAAAATATGACACGGGATTGCAAACCCTAATTTAGACATAAAGTATTAACACTCCTCTAATACACGAACTGTTATCAAATCAACAAAATCAAATCCTTATTTGTCAATTCTCAAAATTAGTTTTATCGAGTCTGAGTCACTCAAGCGTACAACACTGATAATTAATAATAGTAGGCTTAATCTATATCTGTACCATATTGAGAGGAGTGGTTAGCGTGCAAACTATTAATAAGACGGATTAATCGCAATTAATTAATATTTTTTTATCCATTCACCGCAACCCCGAAAAAATCATGCCTCTAATTCTCTTAAGCACTGACCATTAGGGAACCAGCGCATGAACCCAGAGTATCACGCATGCCATCATCATGAACCAATAAATTTGACTGCTCAAGTGTACATGGCAAATGCGGCCTACCGCAGTCGACGGCAATTAAAGTTTTCAGATTCAACTGCCAGATAATTGAAGATTATGGTGGCGTAGCTAATAATTATCATCTTATTGAGATAGACGATGAATGAAAGTGCTTTCATTAAAAAAAAAGCCAGGGAGGGTAGTGAGTTTTTTTCATGCGAGTGTGAAGGCTCGTTTCCATAAAAGGGGGCGCTGTGTGGCATAAGACCCGAGGAAGTGTTTGTCTTTCTCTGTGGATGTGTCTTCTGACAGGCTTGGGAATGAAATGCATTGATACAAATGAAGCAAAGGGCTTGGGGGTAGATGTTTATGCATGCAATAGGTGTGGCCTATCCTTAGTAGGAAGCCTTGTTTGTACTATAAGGTTGTTTTCTGGAAAAAAGATATAAAAGGAATGGAAAACAAAGTTTCACCTTCGAGTTTCCAAAATTGAGAATTTTTCAAAGAGGGAACACCCCCCTCTCCCTCCCCCTCCAAGCGATTTAATTAAAAAACCCCATTCATATATCGGAATTTCTCAAAATGTTTAATGGCATTATTACTTTCAGGGACGTCTAAGACTCTTTAAAGCCCTAGGCCCAGATAAATCTTAAGAATTTTTTGAGGCCCTGGGCCACCCTGAAAAAGTAGAGATTCTTGATCTTTAAAAGTAGAGAGTATACAACATTGTCAAATACATGTTCAAACGGTAATTTGAAACAAATTGATGTGCATGGCTCAACCGATGGGAGCATTTCGACTAAATGAGTTAAATGATTGTTTATGGTGTTAGGCCTAGGGCCTAGACATGGACAACGGTCATCACATAATAATACAGTCTTACCACTTTTGCCAGTTGGCATGCAGTTTGAAATTCCCTGGTTAGGGGAGAATATGTACGGGAATAATAATTGACCTTTAAAATTATCCGGATTAGGATTTTATTAAGACAGAGTCAAGAACGAAATTAGGCCCTCGAGGGTTAGGCCCTGGGCCTGAGCCCAGTTGGCCCATGCCTTAAGGCGTCCCTGATTACTTTGACATTTATTTTAGCGATCTTATTTTGAAACAGGAAATATAAAAAAAAAAGATTCTTAAGTCAAATCCTACTTCGGTCAACATAGAAACATTTTATTTTAGTTACTTTGTATTAAATAGTTACAATTGATATAAATATGTTTATACATATGACAGAATCACAACATTAAGTGACAAAATACAAAGCGATTTTCCTTGCAATTTTCCATTTTCCATTTTCCTATGTTGGGTGGTTTTTTTTTTTTTTTGTTTTTTTTTTGTATTTGCAATGTTATACAAAATTGTAAAGTTTTCCATCTGCATTCCCCCCCCCCCTTTATCTCAAGAATTTTGTGGGGAGGGTCCCTCCTTCGGGACCACTTTGTACACTTTTTGTTTACCTTAATAAAGTTACATCTCGGAGGGTCGATTCACAGCTCGAAACCCCTTGGGTGGGCTTGATTCTCCCGAGTAAGTAAGTAAGTGGTACTGGGCTCGAACTCATGACACGCTAGCCACGATAAGATGCCTAGACCACTTAGCTACTGCGGCCACTCCACTTTCCAGGAAAATCTACAGAATGATTCACCCTGTTTATGCACACCTCCTTAAATTCAGAGTGAGTGAGAGTTTATTTTCGTACTATAAAGCAACCCTAGAGCTATTGGCGACGGACCTTGAAATGTTAAACCACGGTTGAGAGACGATTCCTGAGCGTGCACCCTCCTCTCCAAAATACCACACAATGCGCATTTGGGAGTACATTGAACCTCGATAGATTAAATGTGCGGGGGCCCCTTTTAGACCACGGGTCTTCATTGACACCTGGACACGAACCCTTAACACTCCGACTCCGATCCTCACCATAGTCACATGATTACCACTGCCACGATGTTTTCTTGAAGAAATATAAAATGAAAACAAAGAGTTCAGTAGCGCAAGAATTATTTTCGAGCAACAAAATTAGAAATTTTTCAAAGAGGGAAATCCCCCCCCCCTCCTCTTCGTAAAAAAAAAGAATCATTCCATTTAAATATCGGAATTTCCCAAAATTTTAAATTAGAATTACTACTTGACACGTAGTTCTGAAAATTCGATATCTTTCGGGGTATTTTTTAAAGTAAGTTAGTGTGTTTTAATAATTTTTTTCTTTCTCATCACGTGAAAATGCTTCGTCCCGGGGGAAGCATTTTTGTGAGCGAGTCGGCTCCGGTGGCTAAAAAGTAGCGTGCTCGCTTCGTGAGCCTAAGTTTGCGGGTTCGACCCCGATAAATATTTTAGATGTGAAAACCATAAGCACGCATGTCATATGATTATGTGGCATGTAAAAGATCCTTGAGTATCAATTTGACTCTGGTACTCTCGGCGAAATGAAATCACGGCAATATTCAGCATCCGGCGAAAGATTAGAATGAATAAATTCAAGCGTCCACATTTGGAAGTGAGATCCACCACTAGAGGGTGCCACCACTGAAATGGATTTCACATTTGGGGACTTGTCAGCAAAGGCTCAATTGGTAGCATGCAGCCCATTACGAGAAAAAATTGTGAGTGAATGATTTATTAACGTTGAGCTACAAGGCAACACGAGAGCTATTGGGAACATACCTCGTAATTTTGAACCATGGTCAAATAACGAGAACAGAAGCTAAGCTGGCATCCCTTCTTTGAACTTCCACGCCACGCCAACCGGATGGATTGAGTCTTAACATGCATCACATCCTCTGCAGGTGGGTATTCAGTGGCACCAGGGCTCAAACCCGCGATACTCCAGCCATGAGTTCCTGACCATAATCACTATTTTATCGCGGCCATCTGTAAATTTAGAAAGGAGTTTTACAACCGCGACTGAAAAGAAATTTATTTTTGGGAATCATTGCGAAAATTTCATGGAAAAATATCTTCTATACTTTCATCTGAAGGTGTTTAAGAGTTTTAAATATTAGACGGAAGTTTTTTTTTATTCGATATTTGCATCCATATCAATACCATGCTAGCTTGAAACTCTTGGCATTAATAAATTTATTGTATTTGGAATCATCCTATCACCACAAATCTTAATCTTATTTCAGCCTTTAAGAAGATTATATAATCAATTATGGATATTAAAATACGTTCCCGTCTAAAATATATGTATGTACGTAATGATTGATAAACTCTCAAATTACTCTCATAATGATTTATACCCTTGAATTCAAGTCCCATTTGTTAAAATTGCAGTTATTTTCTTGTACAAGATTTACGGGCCTATGAATAATTACCAAAAGGAAAAGAAGAGGATTGGGCCATGCCCGCATACCACAATCATAAGCGATGAAAAACATTTCTTAACACCTGCAAGCAAACTGCGAACTTGTATCAGCGACCATTAAATCATTTTAATTAAATTACGAAGTTAGCATGAGGTGAAAGAAATAAGGCAATAAGAGTATTATAGGGAAAAGTACGGATCAGTAACCTAATGGCATGTGTACCACATGTGGCATACAGTACATTTCTCAGGTACTCTATGCACAATTCTGCAAATTTGTCAATTTTTGAAAGGATAGAATTACATAAATTTGTAATGGATCTAAAATGACAAACATCTTCAGAATTACGAAAAACTCTGAAAGAAAACACTAAAGAAAAATTGACAGCTATTTTGTAAATTATTTAAGGCGGTCCGGCACGTCCATAGGAGCCCATGTTAAATTACGTAAGTTTATGTACCTTTTTCTCAGAAACTACTTACTTCTCATGGATAAAATTTTTATAGCAGTTATGTGTACTATCAATAAAACTTTAACGAAGGGTTTTATTGTTTTTTATTTAAAATTAAATAATCATGAATTTTTCCAAAAATGTCCACTTTTTTTGACTAAAATTTAGTTTAAAAAATCCTTATCTAAAAATGTTTGCTAGATATATCTAATTCTGTCCATTAAAATGTGTAAACATGTTAAAAGTCTACTGACTGAAAATTTGAGGATTATACAATTAGTAGTTTTGAGAAAATGGTACATAAAGTGAAAAATATTACATTTTGAGAAAGCACGTTTTAAAGTAAAAAATTTGTAATTTTTGAGCATTACTTTTTTTAGTACTTTCCAGAAGCATATGAAGCATTTTCTTTACACTCTGTTCCTACAAAAGACTTGTAATTTTCATTATTTTTAACAATTTAGCTTTCTTTTGGGATATCAAGATACTTTCTTTAGGCTACATGAATCCTAGGTGCATCTAATTTTTTGAAGCATGGCACACAGTTTTAACTTGGTTCAATATTAAAATGTTTTAAGACCATTACTTTCACTACCTGACTCCTATTGAATTGTGTAATAACCATATTTACACCCATTTCAGCGTTTTTAATTGCCCAAATGTAGATTTTGGAATCACTGAACATATGTGTTATTAATTGACTCATTTGAACAAAAGACGTGTACCCATACACTTTTGGATATTCCAAATACACTAATTTTTCCACTTGAACCTCATATGGATTTGCGCTCATCAGAAACTTATGCAAAGTTAAACACAGGTGCTTTTAGCAAAGCTCCTTTGATGCGCCTCAAGGAGTAACTTCATTTAAAAAATAAATAAAAATACTACTAATTATCGTATTTCCTCATATCACATATCATTTTAAACAGAAATATTTGAGCTCTTAAAAAATATAAAAAAGTAAAAATTGATAATTTTTCGAAAATTCATAGGCCAGACCCCCTTAATATTATTACTGGAGAGATTTAATTGTTTGAAGAGAGAAAATTGCATGTACTCTCTGCTTTCCGCTTTTAGTTCTACGCGCGTATCAAGTAAACAAATCTTTCCTCATATTCAAAATATTTCGATTCCGCAAAGAAATTGTTTAACAACTGAAAGCTCATAAACGGGCCCAAATGAAAGTCACACATCGTATCCCTGATTTTCACGTATTAAAAGGGTTGTATGTATAGAGTGGTGCAAACACTAGGTTCGGATTAAAATTTTTATTTAACTGTAACGAATAGAAATATTTACATTTTACGTTGCCTATTTCTTGTTTTAATGTTTAAAAACGCACAACATATGAACAATTTTAATTTTTTATATTTTTGTTGAATAAATAGTTATATTTTATGTTGTTTATTTTTATGTTAAGAACTATCTTTAAATGATGCAAAATTAATGTATAATAAAACAGTCAATATCTACATTCTTAACCTCTATTTTCTATCTTTGCACATGCATTGTACAGGGTGTCCCAAAACGACCGCATAAGCTCTGCACAGCTGAATTCCTCGTTGGGAGTACAAAAAAAACTACCCAAAGAAGAATTCCTGTACGATCCATAGTTTACGAGAAAAATACGGGGGAAAAAGTATGACGTCACTTCCGGTGCAAGAAAAAACACTTTATTGGACATATCAACAACAGTATTTGCATATCTTTCCAGACGATAATGTTTAAAACGTTCGTCGCGCATGTCGCGTCATGCATGCACGCGCCGTGGAATGACGTTAAGCCGCCGTTGAACTGGTATTTAAAAGGCTGCATCTTGCAGCTACCGGTAGTCTTCGTATGGTGGCCATGTATTCCGTTCGTGACTACTGCGACATGCCTTCTCAAGGAACTTGTGTATCGAGACGTAGTGACAACACAAATGGACTTAGCTGCTCGTCTGCATGCTGCTTGTACTTCGGTGGACCCCACGATGCTGCGATGTGTGATGACAACCATTCTATATACGGCGTGCTCAAGCCTGCTTCGACGTGAACGGTGGATATTTTGAACATCTGTCTTAAATTGTGCGTATACTGCTGTTGATATGTTCAAGAAAGTGTTTTTTTCTTGCACCGGAAGTGACGTCCTACTTTGTTTTTCGTATTTTTCTCGTAAACTATAGATCGTACAGAAACGCTTCTTTGGGCAGTTGTTATGTATTTCCAACGAGAAATCTAGCTGTGCAGAGCTTGTGCGGTCGTTTTGGGACACTCTGTATACATATAATGGGTTAGTGGAGTTTCTGTTTCCATGTGGAAGCTTCACCTCCTGTCGTTGAGCTTTGAGTTATACATTACTTTGACTTTTCCTTAGCCCATTACTGCTTTTAAATATTAAGAATGAAAGAAAAAAATAATTGAAGTAAATAATTGCATTGAGAGTTCAAGTTAAGCGCAATGGGAAATTTTTTTAAATTAAAGTGCTTTAGCATAAAAAGTAGCATGAATGAAAAATAGGCTGCATTATCACGGGAATTTAATTATATATTTAAACAATGTCCTACTGAGGAAAATGCTGAATCAAATTGTTAAATTGATTTGGCACGTCATAGCTATAAGGTTTTGCTGAAGCCTGGTACAAAGTGTTGCAGTTTCCCCAAAAAACAATCTTTAATAAAATTAGATTTATATATATATCCACAAAGTGTGTAGAAATCAGTTAATCTGCAGATTAGCTAGATAATCAGCATATTAACTAGGATGATCCGCTGAAGTTCGAAAAAGTGCTTCGTTTCTCAAATTAACTAGGTTATATGCGAATTACCTAGATAAACTGCTCATTACCCCTACTAGGCATGCGTCAAAGGGAAAAAAGGTCTTTGGTGGAACAGCACACCAACGTTTCTGTACGTTTTACCCATTTAGGCCTGGCTTTGTGAAAACTCAACATAAAATTCTAGACTTTTTTTAAAGATTTTTCTGGTTACTTTTTGGTTAAACTAAAATTTATATTTTATTTTTCACATTTTAATTGCTGATTATAAATTAATTATTTTTTAATTAGCGAGATTTTCACACCTATTTCAAAGGATTTTATTTTCATGTTTTAAAGGAAAGACAAAGAATTGAAGCTTGTTTAATGGGTTCAATTAAATGCATATTTATTTTTGATATCTGAAGAATCAATCGCGCGCGCGGACAATTAACACATTACTTGGTTGAATAAATCAACTGAAAAACTACAATACAAAGAATCAAACGGTTTAAAATATTATTACAATTAAGGAAATTAATTCGCGAAATATATGATAAAATTATGTTAACATATTATTGCAATCTAAGGACCGGTGACACTTTGAATTGTATTGTAATTAGTTTGAGCGACCAGCACATTTATTTAACCAACTAAATATTTAATGTGTGTGTGGTTTACAGAAGATACTGATCGTAGCAATTAAATTTATTAAAAAATAATTCCATGACTTTTTTTTTTATCGAATACATGTATTGTCTCTGCAACACTGTTTGTAAACGTTCAGGGTAAACTTTTCTGGGATGAATCAACATTTTTTCAATTATATTTCTAACAGAAAGAAAATGAGAGAAACAAACTTTTGAAATTTAATGATGCAGAAACCACTCATGGGAAGATTACGAAGTTAGAATGCGGAAAACTACTGATTCCGCACATTAACGGAGCAAATCAGTTAATCTGCAGATTAGTTAAGTAATTTGCACATTGACGGCTTTCTAATTTTAACGGCAATATATATACGGCATGTTATTTATAAGCTTTTTCAATATTAATGAAAAAATAATATTGCAGTATACACAAAACAAAACAAAAAGAACTTACTCTGGATGGCACAGCAACTTCGCATTAATGCAGAAATCTTAATATAGATCTTTAATTGGGGTGATAATCACGGTTGCAGAGCGCTCATTGGTGTTCTTTCCATCGAGTTCCACGTTAAACACCTGATTCCAGTAAAGACATATCGTGTAGATGATATTATACGCTTTAAAAAATTTTTTTGCCTAGCTCAATCTTCATGTTTTGTATGATATAGATGTGGAGAGTCGGGTTCCATCTCAGGTGTCGACTTCATCCCTTGATCGTAGTTCGAAATTAAGTGGCTTATTGGATTCGAACTTTTAGGTCCGGTTGCTTTCGGTACTACTAAATGGTGCAAAATTTTTCTACGACTCTGTTTACTAAGAAATCACAGAGAGAAGTGAACGACTGTTCAATCGAGGCTAGCTAAAATAATCTGCACAGAGCTTTATTTTTAAAATAACTACATTTTAAAATATATGTATTAAACGAACAAGAATGTGTTGTATAAATAATATTCCTCTCTTTTTATTTCACTTCATTATCTCTTAAGTTTAGGTATTTTTGAAAACTTATTTTTTGTTGCTAAAATGCTTTGTTTAAGAGCTTACATTTTGAAATATTTGAAAAAAAATTGCATTTTAAGGTACACAAAACGGTTGTTAGAAGCCAGTTTAATTTGAGATACAAATATATCATGCCATACTACCTTGCAAAAAAATGTACTATCTGAATATAAACGTTTAAGAAAGGTTACGAGAAGAATTCTACAGTAAAACACAAACATGTCTCTCCATTATTTTTCGGCTTCTAATGATTAAAGTTTACAAAGGAATCACGTTTATTGTAACACAGTTGTTAAATACATAATAGAAACAAAATTTGATTCATGTAACTATAGCTTTTTTTCTACCCTCGTTATTTCTACAAAAAATAGAGTAAATAGGAAAACATAAGATTTATAGTATCATATAACCGATAGAAAAGATATTTCTTTTGTGTGCGGAAAAATGTTGTATAATTCGAAAATTACTATACATTTTTTAGATAAATTTCGTTATACCAAATCTGGTACAGAAAATCAGTATTTACGTATTATACTGAGGCCGTGGTAGCCTAGTGGTCAAGGTCACGGACTCGTGACCGGCGTGTCATGAATTCGAACCTAGAGCCGCTGGGGTCGATGTACGTTCAATCTGTTGGGGCTCATACGTCCTTCTGTTGGTGTGGTGTGGAAGTTAGGACAGAGGGGTGCCAGCTAAGGAGTCGTCCTCGTCACATGGCCATAGCTCAAATGACGAGGTCCTTTGGGCAGCTTTATAGGGCGACGTAAATATTCACTCACTTACATATTATTATAGAGTCGGACAATTTCGCCAAACGAAAAAATATCGCCAATTCAAATTTTTTTTCTTCAAATACCGCCATTGTTATTGGGTTCGGACGTGCATGGAAATGGTTTACACTATTGGCTGTATATCGAGGCATTTGGCGATGCCTTTTCATCTGAAGATGAAATACCTAACTACCAAAAAATCATATGAAGTCCTTTATTAGTAAGAATTATGTAATATAACTTAAGGTTATATGTAAAAAACAAATCAGCAGGAGCTCCATCTAATATTTGAAGAATCAACCAAAGATTATGGACAGTATTAGTATGGATATTATTTCCAAATGGGCTAGGCTTGGTCGGAGGAAACAAGTGTGTCTCCAATGAATACCGTTGACTGTGGGTGGGCCTGAGGACGAGACCACTGATAAACTGGCTAGTTGGGGCTGTGATCTCCCTGGCCCCAGTTCCTCTGTCTAGAGCCACAGAGTTAAAATGAATGTAACTTGGCGAAACTCTCCTGCTCACCACTGGTACGCAGGTAAGAGTCCTGGCCTATTTTTACAGAGCAGGAGATTCAGGACACTTCAGACGGTCTTGGCGCACTTTAGAAGCGATCAGCTGCATAGTATGACCTTTATGCAGGGGGTAAAGTCTTTCTTTACCTGTTCCTGCTTCTCCTGCTCATCTTCTGGACTGCTGGGGCATTTTCCTGTGACAGTTGTTTGGAGATCAATATTTGGCTTGTGACATTATTATGCGGAATGGTTAAATGGACTTGGTGTAGGTTTCCCTGCTCCAAGGGGATTGGAAACAACAACAGGTTATATGTTCACAGTTAGGCGATATAACATTCCAAGCAAATAATCAACTCTGGCATTAATAATGCTTTAATGGCTCAAATGGAGAAGATGTAGATAATGATTTGAGGTAATCAGGTGACCGATAGACTAGCCAAAGAGGGTAGTGGCAATTCTCTGTACTCTAAAGCAAGATCTATACTAAGTTTAATATGGCGCATTCTCTCTCTCTCTCTCTACCTACGCACCAACGGTACACAGGAACATCCCCTGGATATCTGCTGGAAATCAAATATGATTGTGGCTTTCAGACTTCTCTGGCTAGTAGCCACTTGAATTGCCTTTCCTATGATAGCAGTAGAAAGATCTCTCCATCCCATTTGTAAAATAGGCTGTGATCATCCAGCTTCATCGAATCACATTCTGGGATGCATCGGACTTTTTAAAGGGAACTTAACATCCGATCCCTTTATGATTATAGTTTTAGTGATCAGCATCTTTCTGGAGCTGATCTGACACATGTCAGATCATTCGAGAACAATAAACAACAACAGTTGAAAATATTTTTAATTCATTGGTTTTTAAATCGATCTTTGTGATCAGTTATATCAAAACTGGGCTGTGGTGACTGCTTTTCCAAGTTGCAGCCAATACGAACAAGGAAGTTCCAAAAGTAAGTTCCGTTTATTTAATTATTTGTGTTTTTGAAAGAGAAGAGGGTATGCCAGAAACAAACAATCACCATACGATACCACATTCGTTGTTGACTGTACGACAGAAGGAGTGACAGCATATGAGGAATGACGCATGTGTAGAGCACCCAAGAAGAGAGAGCCTTTGTGGAACGGTGAGCTTGAGGTTATTCAAGGGCAAAATCACAATGGCAGACAGACGGGTGCTGTTGAAGTGTGCTGGATGAAGGTTGAAGTGGGTGTTTCTCAATGTCTATGGTGTCAGAGTGGGGACCACATTGCGAAATGGTCGTTTTCAAGCTCATAACATGCTCCATGATGTATTGGGCTACCGAAAAGTGTCTGCAAAATGGGTGTCAAGAAACCTAAACCTGAATCACATTGGGAATCAGCTTTATGCAGTTCCGGTGCGGGACAGGAAAATTAGTTCCCGTTCAATATCATCATTGGCTATTAGACAGGGATGTACCACCAATCCCCTGTAAACCAAGTCCTCTTCAATGACATGGAGGCATCCCAGTTCATCAATGAGGCAAAAATTCTTCCAGAACAGTGCTGAGGCGGAGAAGGCTGTGCAACAATTTCTTTCATCGGAAGGCACCGAGTTTCACTAGAGTGGATTTTTCAAACTATTTGCAACCAAATACAAACGCCTCAATGTCATTAGCGTCTATGTCAGAAAATAGTACAAGATATAGGATGTACTTTTTTTTTGGAAATTAAGTTTCCGTGTGAAAAAAATGCTAAAACTTATTTTCGTGTGAGTGAGTGAGAGTCTTATAAATGTAGCACTATAAAGCAACCCGAGGGCTATTGGCGATTATCCTCGTGATTTTGAACTTGTATCAAATGACGAGGACGACACCTGAGCTGACACATTCCTGTCCTAACTACCACACTACACAAACAGGAGGGCATCGATCATCATCAGATTTAACGTGCATCGGCCCCCTCTACGTGGCGGGTCTTCGAGAGCGGCGCTCATGGCACGCAGATTACGTGCAATTTACTTTCGTAACAGCCCTTGTACTCTACATCTCCATCGCCCTTTTTGCATACTTTCATCCACATCTGATAGTTTAGTCCGAAAAAGCCACCAGTAAAATATCCTTCAATTAAAAAAAAGCTAATTGCTGTTCTTCGTTTATCGCCAACTTCCAAACATTTATCATGCAGCAAATGGGTGGAACAATATAACTGACGATATAACAGAAAGAAAATATGGTGAAATTGTCGAATCGGCCACTGGTCCGCCAAATTTTTAAAAATCGCCAATTTGGCGCGTTTTTGTGTGTTATATTTTTGGAGTAGCAACCCTACCACAACACGATCCGACTTCTCCCTCGCTGATACAAAAATCAAAACGGTTACCAAATTTGACACACTTATCGATTTGGCGAGGAAACACTTCGCGGGATAAGTGACTGATTGGACAATGGACTAAATTCATGTGACGTCATAATCACATAATTTTAAACCACGTGTTTTTAGCCAATCAAGTTCAAAAACACATGTGACGTCATAGTCACGATAAATGCAACTATCTATTTTCAGCAAATCAGTTCATGCACTTCGTTGTTGCCAAATTACGCTTTTTACAGAAACTTTTTTCTAAAAAATTAATATTTGTCACTTTATTTAAAAGTACGTGTACAAAACAAGACTTTTTTTTCCTTTAATTTTAAAATCTTTTTGCAGAAATTTCTTCTTATAACTCTTGAGTATCTTTACCAAATTATGCAATTTGAAATTTTACCTAAGTTTTACAAATAGAATAAAAAGTACGAGCTATATATAGTTTATTGTCCATTTTGAATTCAATGTAGAGCACGTGTTTATATTATCATGGTGACTGTCATGAATTTAGTCTTCAACCGAAAATATAGAACACAGTAAAACTGCTTCGATCTGTTGGAGTTGCGTGCTTTCGTCTACTTACTGGACATGAAATACTTGCAAATTCATTTACATAGCATTGGAGTAAAGGATTCTACTTGGTGCCCTCTGTGCAACCAGGGTGAAATGAATGGTGACCACCTCAGATATTACCCTATTGTTTTAAAGTTTTTTGTAGACAACTCTACAGAGACAAATTTTAATTCTTTTTATCTTCGTCATCATTTTATTGGGCTGCTCGTCGACTAATGGCAGAGATGCCGAAGACGGGAGTAGAATAAAAAAAATATTTTTAAATCATTTGCCTCTTATTTATAATACGAGAAATCTATTTAGGTCACGATTTTAAAAACAGGGAAACCTATTTATAGTATTAGCCACCGGTATGAGACAGAATTTGGCACGTTTTTTACGTGTTGCCATATTGGACTTCACACACAAACACACGACCCCTAATAAGTACTTAAATTTTTTTAACAAGGCCCAACGAAATAGTTTGAGTTTATAACACAAGTTATGTAACCTTTTCGATTAGTTTATATAGTTTTAAATCTATAGAGTTATGCATATATTGTGTTCTATTTAATTTTTGAATAACCAATTACTTCTTTTAATATGTAGCTATTCTGCAATTTCACACTGGTGTGTCGAAATGTATCCGCGATTTTCTCTTCCAGCCATGACGAATGCCAATAACCTATTTCTATAAATCAAATATTAAAATCAACGAATAATTCGCTAATTAATTACTTTTAATTACTGTCTTAACATTTTATTTCTCTGATACTTGTACCGCCTCAAGGTATTACATTTATTAAAGCCTTTAAAAACGAGCTTATTTATTAATCGCAACCAATGTAGAAACTTACACTTCTATCAATCACGTCGTTAAAGTAAACACACGAATTACAGCTCAACGAATCGTTTAAATGACTTTGCTAATGATTAAACCGCAATGGATTCCTCTTAATTTCTTGTTCACGACCTTGTTTATTTCTTAAAGCAGTCGTCGCCATACTTATGAAGCTTCTGAGTTACTGTTTGAAATCCTCTACTATGAGCTACCAACCAAAAAAAACAATTAACTTTTTTAAAAAAATTCTCACATTTGCTTTTTGCGTATAAAGCTATATTTTTCTAGTTAATATGAAATCAATTTTGAAACTTCTTATTATAACAAGAAATTGAAATTAAATTGTACATCAAAAAGAGATTAAATTGTTACTAATAGTAAAAAACAAATAAAACAAAATGATTTTTTATCAGACCTATTAACTTTAAAACATTAACTAGTTTGCCCGTACGCTGTACGGGCAATGATATTTTCTTTTTCCTATCTTTGATTTGTACATACTTTTGATTTTTATAGTAACATTATTGGTGATATTGTTTTTAAGAGATGCATTTTGTCCATGGTACTGAAATACTTCTCCGAGATTTTCTTTGAGGTGAAGGCGGTAATTTTTCATCCATGGCAGGAATTTAGATGCTTGAAAATATTCGAAAAAGAACAGGGATTGGCAAGGCAATGTGAAATGTGTTGCTTCAGAAGAAATGAAAATGAAAACAAAATCCAAAAAAGCCGATACTATCTCAGTTCATTATAATTATAAGACTTAGTATTTCACCATGCTTCAAATTGTAAATGCACAATGGCGCACGCAAAGGGGGGGGGGAAGTCCCCGGGTCTGGACCGGGTCATAGCTCTTGATTTTTTTTTCGATTGATTATAATCCTATGTATATATTATGTAAAATTCAATTAAGTACTTGTTTTTATAATGAATTTTATTAATTAATGCTAATTATTTAACCAATAATTAATATTTTTTATTGTTCTTTGTTACCCCAAATCGACAAAATCAAAAGAATATGTTGAGAGGCGTATTGGAGAATGATACAAGAATGGTGGGCTTTCGAACCTCCCCCCCCCTCCCTTGAAAAATTGCTGTGTGCGTCCTTGTGTGTGCATAGATATAAATGCATTCACACACACAAAATCCTCTCCCGGCCCCTAGGGCAGCCAATAGGAGTCAATGATCACGCTTACACCGACCAATCAGAAAGCAATCTCTAAGCTCTCACTCATGCCAAAAATTACATCTCTGCAAGTGGCAAGTGGCGTGTAAGTTACGGAGTTCCTATCCCGAAGGGGATGTACCTCCACATCAGAATTATTGAGATAGATTACAGAAATTAGTGTTGCATAAAGTATAATTAAGGAAGAAAAATTAAAGAAAATTACATCTTTACTGTACTCAGATGAAGTATCATAGCCCCGCTTCCCTGATGCCATCGTCTCAGCCAATAGCCATGATATCTTTTAAGATAAGTCTGTACCCCCTATCCCGCTAATGTTAAATTGACCATTTATATGTACCCCTTTTTCTCAGAAACTATTAAATGTACAGACTTAAAATTTTTTCTGTATATTAATTAGACTTTTTTATTTAAACTGATCGGAAGCTTATTCAAATATATTGTTTAGTTTTTTCAAAAACATTCATCGCAACAGTATCACTATGAATATTTTGAAAAATGTCATTTTTTTTTCACGATAACTGACTTTTACAAAAATATTATGGGAATATTAATAAAAGATCTGTTCATTTTATATAGTTAGATATCAGTAATATTCAGTGAAGATTGCAAGTGCTTCCGTTGAATAGGTTCTGAGAAAAAGGTACACGCATTTTTAAAAACACCGTTTTGAGATAATTGCATTTTTATTATAAAATGTCCCTTCATCAAAAAAATTATGAATTACAATCTGTATTTGCACTATTTTTTTAAATATTAGCTTATTCTCAATAACTTTTAAGACTTTTTATTTATTTCTTTTACTTAGATTCCTCAGAAAATACATGTATAGCATTTTTCACTTTTAATCTATCAAAATATTTTATAGCATTTGCATCATTTTTCTCAAATTATGCATCAAATTTGAAGAATTTTCTGTTATGATACATTATTGTCATCCAAGATTATTATAAATCATCATAAACACCATGTGAAAATGTGTCAATACATGAAAATATGACTTTTGTAATACATCATTATACGACATTTCGAAAAGTTTCATTAGAATAAATTCACATGTAAACACAATTTCTTAAAGTATCAGAATTAAAAGGATTCTTAAAATATTACATAAATGGTATCCAAAACAACAACAAGAAAACTGATATTATGTTTTTAAACATGAAATTTGTGTATTTTTTGTACGTAACAAGTTTAGTGCAACGAAAAAGGGCATTGCATTTTGGGATATATTTATGTACCTTTTCCTAAGAAACTTTAGAAAACAAAGCTTAAAAATGTGTGTGTACATTAAATAAACATTTATCTTTATACAGAAGTGAAATTTTTTTTAAAAAAATTTATCTCAGTATGTTTAAAAATGTAATTTTTGCACAGTAGAAATAATGAATTTTATAAAAATTTTCCTTTTCTATATTACGACATCTGCTTTTTAGCTAAATGTCTGAGGAATATCTCAAAAATTTCACTTTAGTATACACAATATATATGAAATATAAAATAAAAAATTCCAGTTCAAGCATACAATAAATGTATAGAAAAAGAAGACACAAATTAAGAAATATAATACATGAATATATGACATTTCGAAAAGTTTCACTAGTGCTTTGTATATTCACATGTAAACACAATTTCTTAAAGTATCAGAATTAAAAAGTTTCTTTAAATATTACATAAATGATATCCAAAACAACAAGAAAACTGTTTTTATGTTTTTAAACATGAATTTTATGTGTATAACAAGCTTTACAGGTAACGACAAAAATCATCCTGTATCATCACATATATATGTGTACTTTTTCTCAGAAATTGTTAAATATTAAGACTTCTGATTTAGTCTGAATATTAATTAGACTTTGATATTTATGCTGAAGTTAGATATTTCAAATATAATGCTAAGTTTTTTCAAAACCATGCAACATAAAAATATTACTATGAATTTCTTGAAAATTTTCATTTTTTTTCTACGATAAATGCTTTATGTCAAAATATTTTGGGAAAATTTATAAAGGCACACTTCAGTGTGCATGGTTATGTTCAGTGTACATATGAGTTATGTTTTACTGAAATTTTATGAGCATCCTTGCATTATTTTCTGAGAAAAAAGAACATAAATTTTTTATAAACAAACTTTTTGAAAAATGCATTTTTAACATGAAATGTCACTTTATCACAAAAATTATGACTTCCAACATATATTTGCCACATTTTATTCAACATTAGCATCAAGTAAATATATTTTAAGTAAAAAAAGCATCAAAAATGTTTTCAAATTGTCAGAAAATACATACATAACATTTTTCAGTTTTTGTTTAACGAGATATTTTGTAAAATTTACATCTATTATCACAAAATCGCTATAAATTTTAGAAGAATTTGTAGCATTTATGTATTACAAATATCAAAGTAGAGCAAATATCATCATAAATATAATGGGAAAAATTTATCTATATGGTTTTGGTGTGCATTTGAAAAAACATGATTTTACGTCATTTCGAAAGTTTTCATATGTGTTTTGTGTGTTCACATGCAAACATGAGTTTCTAAGACTTTTAAATTTCAAAAGTTTCTCTAAGCGGTACACATGATTTCTTAAACAGCAAAAATAAAACTGTTTTTTTGTTTTTAAACATGATATTTAGGTATTTTTATGTATTTAACCAGCTTCTTGCAAAGACAAATGGTATTACACATCTGAATTTTTGTATGTACAATTCATTCAGAAACTTTTGAATATTTAAGTTTAAAAACTTGTCTGTACAGTAAAGTAACATTTATATTTATACTGAAGTGATATTTTTTTTAAAAAAATTAGTTTTTAAAAAAAAAAAAACTTATTTGTCATTACTGAATTTATTCAAAGTTGTTTGTTTTTTGACACATGTGCTCTTAGCTAAATGTTTTTTTTTTGTTGAAATATTTTCAAAATATCACTTCAGTATCCACAGCTTTTTTTTCACATACAGTAAATTTAGAAAATTTTATTTTTTTAAAAAATAATTTTAAAATTATAAATTATGAAAATAGTAGTTTTGAAAAAAATCATACCTTGTGAAAGTAAATTTTTAAATATTAAAAAATAATACTTTAAAACTCTTGGAAACATGTTGTAACTCGAAATTCCGCCACCAAACTAATACAGTTAATCGAACAGTCAACTGTTATCTAAAGTTAATTGCGTTTGAATAAACAAAAAGAAGGCTTTGCAATTGTTTCAGGATATTTAAAAGGCAAATATCTTTCAAAAGGGGGCGTGGCCCTCCAATTGATGATTTTTTAAAAGTCATTTTGACATAGTTCTAATTAAAAATATGACATAAATGTTATATCCCTAGAAAGGTAATGAAATACAGATTTCAGAAATATCAAAAACTCAAAATCGATCATTCCATGATTTTTACCCTACTGACTTCCCTTAGCAGAAAGAAAAACCCCACCATCACCATGCCCAACATCAAAGTCAACCAGGATTTGGGACTGAGGACTGTTTCACAGTCCGGATGCCCACATTACAACGCCCATTCAACAAAATCCCCAAGCGTGTTTGAAAAAGAGGTATGAACATGAATTTTTTTTTGTAAGTATGAGAGAAATACTTTTTTAAGATGTGTGGAATATTCTTCATAACATGCTGAGTGTACTAATAAAAAGCAAACATTTAGGGTTTTTCATGTTCCATAAAATAAAAAACAGTATGAAAATTTAAAATTGAAAGTAAAATTCTTTCTTTTTTACATTCTATCAAGTTTTTTTTATTGAAAACATTTATAAACTTCGCACACCACACAATGTATCACATGGGAGCATACAACACAAAGGTAAGAAGGAAGGATTACAACACAAACTTCCATGCCTTCTACGGGATTCGAACCCAGGCCATATGGCACCGCAGTCAGCTTCACTAAGTACTATACCAGATACGTGGCTTCTGTCAATTATTATGCTTAGTTATATGCAATAAGAAAATGTGCCTTTTTTTGAAAAATTTTGGACAAAAAGATTGTTTTTTCTTCCCCCTCATCAACAAGTTTTTTAATGTGTGCAATTCGAATGCATTTGTTCAAGTTTTCATTAATGACTCTCTTTCTGTACTTATTTTTAATAAATATCATACAGGAAAAAGAATTCTCACACATCTACGCAGAGCTGAACAGTACCTTCATTTTGAAAATTCACAAATACTTCAACAATATTACTTACACCTTACTTACTTACAAACTTACAACTTACAAGAATTACACAAAAGTACTTTCACTTCGAACAAAATTGGATATTTTTCATTGGATACAAGAAGCAAAATATTTTTCAGAGCTTAAAGGAGGCAATTTTACAGATAAATCATTTTGAAAATCAATCAGTACCAACAATGGCTTCACCGAAAATATTAGGGCTTCC
This sequence comes from Trichonephila clavata, assembly GCA_019973975.1. NCBI lineage: Eukaryota > Metazoa > Arthropoda > Arachnida > Araneae > Nephilidae > Trichonephila > Trichonephila clavata. Next base: position 26,241 of record BMAO01012710.1, read on the forward strand.
CTGCAAAGTCAGGTTTTGGGCCTCAATTAAGTGAGTGAGTGAATATTAACGTCGCACTGTTTAGCAACACGAGGGCTTTTGGCGACGGTCCGTTTGGGCCTCAAGACGGATCTTACAAAGGACAGAAACTTGACGTCAGTCAGGCTCTTTGGGACACTTTTGGGTCCTCCCACGATGCGGGGGTGTACATTACGCCCCTGAGAACCAACTCCAATGCAGCATTGTCTTCCTGAAAATCCATATGCTTCTTGACAGAAGTAGAGAACTCTTCAGCATCAATCTTTACAAAGGTCAGTAAGAGCGTGGTAACCGAGGTAGCTTAGGAGTTATGGTCACGAACTCTTGGCCGGAGTTTCGCGGGTTCGAGTTCTGGTGCAACTGATGGTCTACCGTATGGAAGGGTTCGATGCACGTTATATCTGTCGAGGCTCAATGCCCTCCCGTTGGTGCTTTGTGGTAATTAGGGTGAGTGAGATAGTGAATATTAACTTCATCCTATTCAGCAGCACGGGATTGCTTGGTGACGGGTCTCTCAATTATGAACCATGGTCAAGTCACCATGGACGACACTTGAGCTGGCACCCCTTCTCCTAACTTCCACACCACACCAACGGGTGGACGTTTGAGTCAAGACAGTTTTAACGTGCATCAGCCCCTTTACACGGAGAGTTTTCAGCGGCACTAGTCTCGAACTCATGACGCATCGGCCCTGAGTCCTTGACTAGTAGGCTACCGCAACTTCTCGTGGTAGTTAAGAATGGGAGATGCTAGGTCAGATGTCTTCCTCATCACTTTACCGAGATTCAAAGTTATGTGGTCCATTACCAATAATGTTGCTTAATAGTGCGATGCTAATATATCTTTCATTCACACCAGATGGAGTGTTAACGCAATCTACTGAAAATGCCTTCGCAAGTTACTAGTAGCTCGAGAAGGACGGTTTGCTGATGATAGTGCAGGGTGAACACAAAAGATAGACCTGAATTAAAAAAATCATATTACCGAAACTTCTGTCTTTTTACAATAAGGGATGCATAAATGTAAAGAGAAATATTCAAAGTGTTCTTTCCACCTATGATCAGCAGGTGGAATTACATTCAAGGTCGCTATGATTAAAAGTTCAAACGAGGTGACAATGACAGATAAAAGTTTTTGCGTTTTCAAGTATGCACAAGTTTTTTCAGTTATTTCTGTGCAACGTGCGTTTAGAAATCGCGACGGAAAAGAGGCACTAACCAACAAGACAGTGGCGTAACGGAGATTATTAGGCCACCCCCCTTCAAAGTTAGGTTTTGAGCCTCAGTCTGAATGTCACAAAGGATTGCGTACTAGGCACTAGTCAAGCTTTTAGGTCTCCTGGAATTCTGCATCCATCCACAATGTAGGGATTGCGGGGGTGTTGTTGTTGTTGTTGTTGTTTCTAATACCACCTGTCTGACGGTGTCAGATCGAGGCCCCCGAAATTAATCGTGGCAAGGGGTTAGGTGTACGCCTGTCGTTAGTTTTTAGCTTTGAGAACTGTGCAGGTGACAGTACGATTTAGCTCGGTTCATACACGATAAATGGAGACACCACCTATCTCCACCTCCACAATTTCGGCATGGAACTGGAAGGGAGGGAAATATTCTCCAGCCCCCTGCACCCGTGGTTGATGCTACGACCACCCACAAGATTTTCGGAACCACTGATTTAACGAGCACGTACTCCGTGTGTACTCGGGGTGTATTTGGTGACATCGAGCATCAAACCCAGACCTTACGTTCTGGCGTCCGATGCTCTAACCACTAGGCTACTCACGGCCCTAGGGGGCCCCAGTAGCGTAACGTAGCATGTGCAGTGGCCTACGTTACGCCACTACAACAAGAGTATTCTGTGGTGATATCATAAACTTTAAAAAAAACAGGTTGCTTATGTAAAAAAAGAAAAGAAGCGGATCGCTAAGAGTCTCGGAAGAAGTCATGGAGAGGGCGAGGCAAAGTTTTGTTCGAAGTCCGCGGAAGTCTATCAGAGGTGCTGTCTGTACATTTATCCAAGTATAGAAAATTTTACGAAAAAAATTAAATTTCAAGCAGTATCATTTTCTATTGACACAACAAATAACAGAGGGTTTGCACAGCATTGCGAAAAATTGATAGTGTGATGCTACAAAATGTATGGAATGAACAGTATTACAGTTTGGACGTATGCATGCATCAAAAGAGTCCCCCATCGAGCATTTATAAGTGAAACAAAAACTTGTTATATTTCTCTTTACATTCGTGTGTTTTGCTTATTGTAGTATGTGCCGTAGTTTCGTTAATAATTTTTCAAACTCGAGTACATCTCTTATGCTCACCCTGCTTAAATGAGATAAGAATGGCAAATATCATGCCAAACGAAGCACTAAACTTAAATTTTGGAAAAAGAATGGAGTTTTCTTTTTATATAAAAGATTGCAATAATATATAAATTACATAAATATATATCTCTTCTACATCATCTTCAGGGGGAGGAGGAAGGGGCCGATTCATTTTTCTCACAAGTGATGATCAGGCAGCAAGGTGCAGTTCAAGAGTTAATCGGCAATATGATTAGAACGCTGGCTTAATCGACCAACTTTCATCAGCTGTTTCGTCACACCTCAAGATACGCGTTAAATTGCGTGTCCATAAAAAAAAAAGAGAGAATCGGCCGACACCTCTGTTTGCAGTAGCATTATTTAATTATAGGCCAGCCTCTGTGGTGGCTGTCTAGCCTTAATAATAGGCGTACCCAGACCTGTGAAAAATTGCATGGATGCAGTAATTCTGATTGCCGAGTTGTTTGCTATAAGTTGAAAATTATTGTCGCCATGCAGATGATTACAGATAGGTGGATTACCCATCAAAAAATAAATAAATAAATAGTTCCCCTCATCCCCTCTTAATTATGCTTTATTTATTTCTTATTCTGATAAATGTAGAGGGATAATTTCGGTGGCGGGAACTTGTGTGTATTTGGGCATTTTGATGTCTGTATAAGATAAGGTATCTATCGCCTTGAATGGACGGGGATATATAAGATAAAAAATGAATATAAAAGCCTGGTGGAAGGAATCTATTTTTCTTTCTTTCTGTTATTTATTTATTTTCTGAGTCATGATAGGGCTCCTTCGGTGATGACATTTTAAATATTGCGCTGACGTTCACACACCCTTTTTTCAGTGGAATTCTGGTAGGGAGAAATTCTCGGTAAGGAGTCGAGCGACTTCATTAGAATGCTAATTATAGTCTTATACGAGGGAAAATATGAGGTCCTGTTAAAGGTGCCTTTCGAAAAATTTCATTAGTCATCTGGGGAATAAATGAAGACCCAGTACAAATGGGCGATATAATCTTTGAATATTCAAATTCAAAAAGTATGAGTCAAGTTGGACAAGAGTATACTAGTGGTTAGGATAACTTGAATTTGCCTAGAATTGACATCCACTTCGGATGTTAATTATTTCATAATGTGTTTCCTTATTATTTATATTTATCTTCATAAATATAAACGATGATGAATTACAATCATTTGTGTATATTATTGATACACATGGTGAACCACTTTGGAGGAAGTTTGCAGATTTTTTTTCACTGGAAAAGATTGATGACGATTTGCAAAAGGAAAAGTTACAAGTTTGACTGCTTGTACATGCATGTTTTTTCCCCTTTTTATCCGCTGTTGTTTTCAAAAGCTCAAATTGCAAAATTTTTAAAAAATTGAATTTAAAAAGATTTTATTCTGTAGAAAAATGGAAGTGTGTCGATTGTGTTAGTGATATATCGTTATATTTTCAGTTCATATATCCAGAAAAGCCAATCTCTGAATTTTTTTTAAATTCAAGTTAAATGATACAAATGAAGAAATTTTTTTATAAAACCCGTTAATACGAAAAGAGGAGGAACTAAAAAACGTGCGAAAATTACATAAAACTTGAGAATTCTTGTTTAGATGCATGCAAAGGCTAATTATATCCAGCACTAAGCCTAATTGTTATGCCGATGCAAATGTGCTAGATTTTTCTAAAAATAATTTTAATACTTATTTGAAAATAAGCCGATTCATAGCATTGCAACGAACAGGTATAATGTAAGATATATCTTAATTACATACACACACAATATATATAATTGAGGTTCTCCAAATATTTTAGCACTTAACCATAAGTGAGTGAGTGAGTGAATATTAACGTCTTAACGTCCCACTGTTCAGCTACACGAGGGCTTTTAGCACTTAACCATATATTCACTCATTTCGAATGTTTTACAATGAAAGTGATTTTTTTCTGATATTTTCAATATTGCTGTGCCAAAACTTAACACCTTCTTCATTATATAAACCCCCCCCCCCTTTTATGTTCATTTGAGGGTTAAAAACTTAGATATTACAATTCTGAAGATACAGAAAACGAATATACAGAAAACACAATATTCCTAAAACATCTTTAAACAATTTCAAAAAATTTAAAAAAAGGTTTACAGATGGAAGTTTTTAAACAGACCGTGAGTAGCCTAGTGGTTAGAGCATTGGACGCAAGACCGGAAGGCCTGTGTTCGATGCCCGATGCCACTAAATACTCGCCGAGTACAAACGGAGCAAGTGCCCGTTAAATCTGTGGGTCCGAATGGTGTCGCCATCTACCGTGAGCAAAATCGTGCTGTCACCTTCATGGGCTGAAAGCTCAGGCTAATGACAGACTTATCTCTAGCCCGTTGCCATGATGAATTTCGTGGTCCTCGATCTGATTACGTCAGACAGGTGTGTCGTAGTCTCTCACTACCCCTAGGGTTATTAATTCCCCTTTGCACATTATCTACATTTGGATATGTCGGATTCATAATTAATGACTACGCAAATAATAAATCACTTATTTATTATTCCTTATGATAGAAGTACACAAATATTAATCAAACTTTAAGAACAACAAATTACAGTGGAGTGCGATAAGAATTCAATTATGAACGACGGAACACTAACTGATACCACGGGGGAATAACGCATACAATCAAACTACGCATTTAAATCTAATCTATAAAAATCACAGACCTGATATCTCTTTAAAGAGGAATCTTGAATACTTGTAGAATCTATGAAGTGGCTTCAATCCTGGATATCTTCAGTTACGTCCGAACCGAATTAATGAATCTTTTTCAATAATCTTCCTTCCGCTAACAAACTTCACTTAGTTAAACTAATCTCCTAGAATCACCTTCTTAATCAATCACGTAGTTTACTCCTCTATCAAAACACGTAGTCATCCTCCTCTCTTCATTTCATTTCTCCCTTTTATATCTCTTTCGAACTCGCTAAACCCGAAACTATCTTATTTGCATAAGTCACACTTTCAGCTCTCAGCGGGGATTGGTTAAAATAAATACAATTTAAAAGATTATGAGAGAAGGTTAGTGAAACGCGTAAGCACCCGTCACAGGTGGCATAAGCAACAACAATAGCAAGTTTTTAAATAGTAGATTTTAACAAAACTGATATTATACATATAAAATATTTCTTTTAAGCCTTTTTAAAAGAATAAGATTCTTCTGGACTAAAAAAAAACAAAAATTCTAAGCCTAAACTCGCAAAATTTATCAAAATAACAAAAAAATAAAGACACAGTGAGAATTCACTGAGACAGATATTCTTTTATATCTCACAACCAATTAAAATTAAAAATAATAATTAAATAAAGTGAATGAAAGCTTTGTTTTTACAAAAAAAATGTTCTTGGGGAAGGTAATTCAGTACAATATTATAGGAAAAAAATGAAAAATAAATCATAATGATCAAGTACTTTTCTGAATAGTTTAACTAATTAAAAACTGTACTTAAGAAATTGACTTTTTGTTTGACGTAATGACAAAAATAGTTCAATTTTTTCAAATAAAAGGAGTTAATCGTCAAAATCTAAGAATTCTATCGTTCAAACATTTCTCAATTAATTAGAATAGATTATTAGACATTTTCACTAATTGTAAACTATAAAATCTAGTACTATTAAGTAAATTATCTAGTAAATTACTATACAATTTATTGTAAACTATAAATTGAATCTAAAAAATTATATAAATATATATATTTTTTTACTAAACTCATGAGTCGCGAAAATTATTTTTCTTTCCAATTCAAAAATCTTAAACCTCATTTTTTTCTTTGAACTAATTAATTTTTAAACTTTCTTCTTTGAACTAATTATTTTTAAATCCATATATATTTCACATCTTAACACCAAATAAACAGAATTCCTGTGTATCTTTATTTTCTTTAATATTTTTTTCTATCTGATTAAAAGATTATGAACTCGCTTGTATAATTGCAACGAGCTTATGAGTCTGGACCTTTATTTTGCCATAGACTGTCAAATATAATATAATAGAGGCCTTTTCACCTTCAATCCAACAAAAGCTAAATATTTTGCATAATTTTTAAATCGGAGAACCGGTTCGAGTAACAGTTTTGTGATTTTCTATATTTAAAAAAAATTTGTTAGCAATAATATGTGGTTTAACTCTAGTATAGTATCGATTAAATAAAAAATAAAATCTACTTATACCATTTTTTATTTTAACATCTTGAAAACAGGCAGTACTTTTCGTTCACATATAATTCTTAGTGATTAATATTGATAATTGATAACAAAATCTGTCAAGTTTTTAAATTACTCTGCTTACTTTGCGGCGATTCCCTCTGTCTCTCTCTCAAGTCACAAAGGACAAGAGTAAAAGCGATGAATAGCAGAACTGAGAAGGAAATTCTTTTTCTCAATCCATTCGTCCAAGTACCCTTTCATACAAGTCAACTTTTGTCGCACCTTACAGAAGAAACTGATAGTCTAGAAAAGAGCTTGATTTGTGTAGAAATCGCTTGAATCTCTTCACACAGGGTCAACTGGCATTCCCTGCCACTCTCTCAAGCACTCAAAAACCACCAAAAATATTCTGTGGAAGCCGCGTTCTACACACGCTGCTGTTTGTGTATTAAACATGCAGAAAACTTCTAATTGCTTCTTTGGTCTCAGTTATTGTACTGATGAGCCGGGTACTGCCTTTTCCAATCAACTTTGCGTCTGCGTGTGAAAAGAATTTTCACCCCTCTTCACACTAGAGGAATGGTGATAGAAAACAAGTTGACTGGCACGAAGTTGCTCAAGTATAAATGACTTATCTCGCAGAACGCCACAGGAGGCCTGACCCGAAGGTTTTTTTTTTTTTTATTTATTTTTTTTAACATTTATAAACCCCGTGCACCACCGAACGTATAACACGGGGGTAAACAACACAGACAGAAGAAAGGATTACAACACAAACATCCATGCCTTAACCCGAAGGTTTAAAGTTCAAATTACCCAGTTCCCAAGCAGTAATCATGAAAACCATAGATGATTAGTCAACAACAGCGCGCGCCGAAGGATGAACTCGAAAATTTAACGCTAGATAGCAGCACAGGCTAACGCTACTGGTTGAGTATACTCTCTCCGTGGATAAACAAAAATTACTCCCTATAAATCCCAACTAGGGGGGAAAAAGGCTACTTTGCATGCGTAAAGTACATTCACCACCCCTCACCCTTTTTTTTTCTAACTTTTTTAAAGGAACTTTCTTTTTTCTTCTCTTGGGAGTGATCTCTTCTTTCGCGAATTGCATCTACTACTGAATTGCCGATGATGTCGACGGAAGACGTTCCAAATGACGCGCACTAAAACAGGTAATGCATATCAATTACAATAACGACTGTAAATACTAATACGGGGCTCCAGTAGCACAATATACGATCCCTAGTATTTCGTAATTTTTACCCTTTTCCCTGTTGACCGGATGTCAACAAATTCCTTAAAGTAGGGTGCGTCAAGCCACCCCCTGGGTCGTTAGACTCATACAGTATGTTAATGGTATTACTACGCGTTGAGTCTCCTCCAATTAGGCAGGTTAAAAAATCAGAAAGAAAGAATCCGCGTATTGACATTGGGGCGATGCGGTGGAGTTTATAAGAAGTCACACTCGAAAATCAGGCAGATTTTGAAGTCCCCCCCCCATAAGTCAGGCCGAATTTAGGTTCGAGACGAAAGGCTCGCTTCAGCCCCTTGGAGACCCCAGTATCACTCACCTTCATTCAGATAAGTTATTATTTTTTGAATTTTATTTAGTATCAACATTAATTGTTTAATAAATATGATTTTCTTAAGTTAACAAACGTATTTTCATTTAATTTAATCTTAATAATAATGCGGAAGAGATGAATCTAAACATTTAATCATAAACTAAGAATGATGTGAAATGTAGAATCTGGGTTAATAAGTAAAATAACGTCGCATCAAAACACAACCTTCTTTAAGTATCACTCAGAAAGTCTCTCATCCACAAAAGAAAGGGCTTTTTTTCTACGTATGATATTTTTTCCTAGGAGGGGATATGCGGAGATTATTTTTCTCACAAGTAGCCACTAACAAAGGGCAGACATATAAAAAGTTTCATGACTGGCCCAAGAGAAAACTCCTTTTTTCTGCCTAGATGTCTAACTCGCAAAATAACGCAAATATCGCGATCCGAGGGTGGGCCGTGGTGGTTGAGACAGCCCCAAAGCTATAGCAAAGGTTACCACGAATTACCAAAGAACTTTGTCCCCGAAGTTTGGTTTAGGCTTACTTTTATTATTTTTATCTTACCTGTACGACTAAAAGTCTTTGCTTTTGTTTCTTATCCTACTAGGCTAGATCCATGAGATCACTGTTGTGGAGAGAGTTCATCACCAGAATAAGACAAATGAGGAAGACAAATATCATCAAGTTCAAGCTGGCAAGAAGATTTGAAAAGATGTCACTCTTGGCTCTACACAAACTGTAAATAGGCAAAATTGTTGTGCTCGCCCCTGAACTGAATTATAGAATGAGAACGTTCCAAAAAATGTAAGCACTCCACCAAGCGCAAAATTGACATCGCCGTTAATATTCCTAAGTCATTTTACAAGAAGATTACGAAGGAAAGAATGGTGAAGTCTTGGAACCAAGAATATCTTACATCAAATAATGGGAGCGTAACAAAGAAATTTTTTCCAACCATTTAATGAGAGACTGTCCTGCCATCATTTTTATACTAATAACAAAATAACCCAATTTCTAACTGGCCATGGCAACTTTAAAAGCTACTTGAATAAATTTAATTTAGTTCCGTCATCTTCCTGTGATTGCGATATTGGTGGCGAGGAAAATGTAGAACATGTGCTCCTTCTGTGTTCCAAGTTTGAAAGAGAACGGAATATCTAAGACTGGCATTCAAGGGACTTATGAAAATTAGCCTCCGAATCTTCCTCAACTGGTTTCCACCAAAAGTACCTTTAAAAAGTTCAGAGAGTTTGTTATGAGTATATATATTTGTAATTCTTCCTAACCTCAAGAGATTTTTTTAAACATTTATTTCTTTATTTTTTTTATTCCTTTGTATTCTGTGCTTAATACTTACTTCTGTGAGCCCTGTCTGGTACTTTGTGGTGCACAGGGATTTTTTCATTGTTTTCAATAAAAAAAACGTGTTAACAATATGTCAGTCATGAACAGTGATGTCTTAAAACTTCTTGAGAGCCTGGATCAGTATTCAACAATAAGCCTGACATGCTACCTTAAATGTAGACCGTATGTATATGACCTTGTCAAGTACTCGCACAAAGATACTAATAAGTAAATAGGTCCCGTACTAATAAATGCACGGAACTCGCAATCTCACAAACCCTAAACTGACCCAACCTACTCCCACCTTTAGATTTAATGAGTAACAATGCTCTACGCTATTAGGCCTAGGCCTAGTTAAGGACGATGGACATGGCATAATAATGCAATCTTGCCACTGTTGCCAACTGGCGTTCGAAATTCAAAAATTATCGGAGAATATATATTCGGAAATAAAATTTGATGATTATAACTATACATATCAGGATATTATTGAGACCAAATCCTGAATGATACAAGACCATCTGCCAAGTCCCTGTTTCAAGTCCATGCCTTAATGAGTTCTTGGTCATAGAGTGATTGAGTTTATCACTGTCGTACTATTTAAGCTTCTTCCACAAGGATGAAATTTCCAGTATTTGAAGGCATTATCTGTTTGTAAGTATAAAGTTGGATCATCTCTGGTCTTAAAATTGATTATGATCGTCTGTCAATACCCAACAGAAAAGACACCCACTAAATATAAATGTCATGCTGTTGAGAAAGTTATTTCCAGTGATGTAATACAGAAGCCACGTTTTATATCACTAAGCCCAGTTTCTCTCGAGGCAACTTTGTGAAAGTCAACTGGTTGTCACTACATCTCTAGTGTGGAGATGGGAAAGAATCCCTTTCACACAAGTGGACTGAAAGCTGGCTAAAAAGGGAGTTACAGACTCATCGATACAATAACTGAATCCGAAGTAGCAATAAAATACTTACTTCATTTTCATTACACAAGTATCTGCGTGTGAAGAGCGTAGCTCTCGTAATATCCTTTTAGTTGACTAGTGGGGGAAGAACGTGGTTTTCGAATATTTGAGGAAAGGGCACAGCAGGGAGTGCCTGTTGAGCCACATGTGAAGGGATCCAGGCTAGTTCCATTCAAAAATAGCTCCAGACTGTCTGTTTCTTCAATTAAGTGTGGCACAAGTTGATTCGTATGAAAGGGCTCTAACCTTCAAATTATTCCTCTAATATTGTTGAGAGCTACTATATATTCCACCAGATATTCTTGTAAACCTGTAAAAGTCCATGAAAAAATAAAGCTAACATTTTTCGTAACCCTTTGAGCAGTAGGTAAATTTTCCGGTTGATGGCTGTTGTGAGTTTTTTTGACAATTTCCCTTTTTTTTTCATTCAGTACAAGTGAATATGCTCTAAAACACATTAAAACACAGTTACGGTGGCTAACAATGGTTTCAGTGTTACCCATTGTTTTCTCTCCTCCAGGAGGCAAACCTTGTTTCTGGCGATTGTTTTCACCTTAATCCTCACTGTTAGCATCAGAAAATTCATCTCCTGATTCCACATTTGTTAAAATTTTCTCGATTTCATCAGGTGTAACCACTCACTTTCACTAGCACGCCACCATCTTGGATTATCATAAACTCATTAGCTTTCGAAAAAATGTTTGCTACGGAGCTTCTACTTAAGGTGTAATGCTAAAATTACTACTATTTGCTGCCAATAGATGGCCCTACCTCCCTGCAAAACCTCAGAGGCTGAGGAACATAAACGGCTTTACCATCAGGAGCTTAAAACACAAAACGTATATATACGTTCATGCCACCTTAGGCATATCTTGTCACTGACGTATATATACGTTCATGTCACCTTAGACATATCTTGTCACTGACGCATATATACGTCATTGCCGATCAAATGGTTTGGAACTTTGGAATTGTGATAAGATTCACAATAAGATTAAATTAATGAATAAGGAGGATAGAAATGATAAACAAACAGACATTTAAAGCAATTCTTTTTATTCACCGATCACTTCATACATATGGTGCAACATGTGTTAATACAAGTGGATGTAACATAGGACTCAGCAAGCTTTGGAACGAGAGGGGATGTTCTGCTAGTGTAGAAGTAATTCATATATTTTCAGTATTCGACATCGTGGTTATGATAGGATTAGGGGGAATGCATTTTACACGAAGTATGACACCATTCCTCTTGCAAACAGATGGAGACAATAAAACTCGAAATAACAGTGACCCACATACACATACATAGACTGTGGCAGATAGTAGGGCAAATACAAATGTGTATTGATTATTAATATATATATATTTATGTATGTATATTTTTTTAATTCACAAATGTGCATACAACAACAACCACAGTTTGTACTTGCGATCGAAACAACACATATTTGTCGATTTCACGCCAAGTTTGGTTGCCAAGGGGAAATAATGCTCAGGCAGTGGGGATCACACACGGACATAACGATATTTTAAGTCATATAAAGATGGTTGACAGCAATTATATCGGGTTGAATTGCTTTACATGACAATATTCACAGACATACATCTATTTAGCACAAATACATTGTCAGATATCACGACATAGCAATAGATCCTTCAGTTTACAGTAAAGAATAAATTAAGTGCTACAAAAAATTCACTTTTACATGAATATGGCACATTTTGGTTTGGCTACGAAAAAATTTATTATTTTTCTATCCGAAAAGATTCGGAATTGTTTTTTTTTTTAAATGAAGCAGAAATAAATAAAAATGATAATGTTCCTCTCACCAGAACTTGGTTTAAAAATACTTTAATGTGCAAATTAGTTTTTTAAGAAACAAAATAATGAAAAATTAATTAACAATTGCTTTACTTTTAAATCCTTATTTTTCAACATTTTTGCCTTTAAATATAAATGTGGTTCTTATATTTAGAAAAGAAACAGAACAAAATATTCAGAACTTCATGTAATTAGTGAGAATGCCTTGATAGAGAGAACATTAATTTTAAATAATATTGTAACAAATTTTATTGGGAAAATTTCCAGGAATTGTTTACAATATACTCAAAATTTTGTATTTTGAAATTAAAAAAATGTTTTTCTCATAATTCGTAAATATTTTTAAGAACGAAATATTATTATTTTTCCTCTCATACATCTTTTAGTGAGGAAAAAGAGTTATTTTTACCAATCATATCTATAGCTACTTTTACAAATACTTGATTCTACTTAAAATTTATAGATGTGTTACGGTTTTACATATCTTAGCAATAATCAATAATATGTAGAAATAATGAAATTTTGTTTTCCAAAACATTACGCAATATAGTTACTAACTTCAAAAGAAATATATTCGTAATTAGTAACCTATTAATATTTGTAATTAGAGCAATTTCTATTTTTTACAGTAAAATTTTTAAAATATAACATATACGATATTTCGTTTTTCCACAAGGTATACAGAAAACATATATGCAATAGAACATAAAATCACTTTAAAGAAAACATAGTTTCAAGATATCCAAAAAACAAATTTTAGCATGATGTTTACTTTAGTCATTGACATAAATACTTTTATTTTACATGCTTCATAGAGTTTGGGTTTGGCCTGTGAACATTTAATTTCAGGATGAGATTGAATTTTGATTTTAAAATATAAATATTTCAGTTATCTACCGTGCAGTTAAACTGAAAACTCATCTGAAAATAAGCTGTAAAAGTTATATACTATTACTTAGTATTTAAAATATTGAATAATAACATATTTTGCTGGTGCGCATAGCAACACATTGATTCCAAGCAATGTATTAATTATTTCACATATAAAGTACTGTAGAAAGTGATATGTATTGATTTTGAAAATTTAAAAATGTTTCATATTATAGTTTAAACGTTATTTACATCAAGTGAGCAGTATAAATATTTTGTAATTAATTAATTTACAGCATGGAATATATTTTTTGAACATTAGAACTACCTACTAACCACAGGTTTCGAACAGTTCATGGAAATTAGCATTCTAATCAAGTGTTCATTAAATATTAAATATATTTGCAATGAACTGAATTAAATACCCTAAGAGGAAGTTTGGGGGATGCACACGTTTAAAAGAAAAGCATAGCCCAAAAAATGATTTCAGCAATATATATATGTTCTTACAAAAAATTAATTCAATTTGGAGTTGTCACAAGATGGGTAAAATTCTAGTTTAATCCACACTTTTGCTGACGAAGAAGGTAAACGATGTCAAATCCGCCAACAGCTCATTCTTCTGCATTGGACTTTAATCCAATAGGCCCATAATATTTCGCCAAGTTGGCGATAAATAAATGTATGCACTAAAACCGGACTAAACTGCCAAAAGGTATTATTAAAATATGGCTTTTAATTAGTATCAAGAAATAAATTATTTTCAACATATTCTGTTTTGATACTAACTCAAAGTAAATAACAGTAAACAAGAAAACAAATTGAATAATTATGTTTACAGTCATTTATACATCTATATTTGTGCACATTTAAAGATAAAAGAGATAATATATATAGTCAACAAATTCGAAGTTTCGAATAAAGATTTTAACGAAATAAGCAGACGATTATTTTAACTTCTATTTTGTTTAATATTTATTAACAGCCGTTCATTAATTTGAGAAGTTTTAAAATTAGTTATTATTATTTCAGAAGTTGAGATGCTGATAATTTATTTGTAGATGCTATTCTATAGTTTAAGATTTAGTGTAATTTAATTCGTAGAACTGTATAGTTTTATATATTTGATTGTTAATTGTTTTCAGGTTATTTATTTATTTTATTTTATTTTGGTTCCAGTTGAAAACATTTTGCTATAACCATTTCCAAACCTGATGAGAAATTAAACTGAATAAAAATCAGTAATTAATGAACAATAATAAGAAGTAAGGGTATGTTATCGAAACATATATACAGCATGATTCGAATTTTTACAAATTCTTTCATCTCATAAATAATAAACTACACAATTCACTATAACATGAAGTGAAGTGTTCCAAACACTAGTCAATTCTATAACCGACTCAAAAAATATCTACAAAGTCATAATATGTGAATTATATGTTATATTTGACATGTATGTACATACAATATTACATAAATTTATTCACAGAATAAAACTTACGAAGTTACTACCTCAGTCATGGATTTTTATGCTCCTCATAATTTTTTCTCGATTCAATTTTCTCCTGTAGAATACATTTTTAACCCTACTTTGTTCTAAAAAATAGGTCATATATCAGTTTCTTTCTCTTCGATTTTTAAACATACTTTTTTATCTTTAGATCAGGGATATTACTGTGCTGTTCACACAGTTGTATGTTTTGAATATTTCAGCAGGATTAGTGTGTTAACAAAATTCAATAAAACTTTTCAGTTAATCCATTGCCAAAATACTTCCAGCAGCAATTCAGAACCTATGAAGTATGCTTATAGATTTGTAAGAGTTCCTTAGAAGATGCAAATCCCTTACCGTTTACAATTTTCGTAACTATTTTATTAATATACACATCAATGAGATAAGTTCATGTGACGTCATTGCCATATGATATCTGATACCACGTGTTTCCAGCCAATCAATTCATGCGCTGCGCTGTTGCCAACTTTTGCTTTTTGCAGAAACTTTCTTTTAAAAGTTCGAATAAGTCAATACGAGCTTTGCATTTTGCCTTTGTAATCCATTAGATTCAAGCAAAAATGTATTCTACTTGATATCGTTGTTAGAAAATATAAATAGCTTTTGCAATTTAACAAAAATTCAAAATCGGATATATGTTTACTTACATAGAGGTGAAGTAAATATTAAAATTGCAAAGCACTACATGAAACAGAGTGCAATTGCGAAGCCCTTAAAATTTAGGTTTGATTATTGTTATTAGAATTTTTGCAAAACGACACAACAGACATCGTTGAAATATCATTATGAAACTGTGCAAGCTGCTAAGACAGCTGTTAAATTTTGACAAAGGATTAAATACCCGGGAAATAATTTTTTGAAAAAGTTCTCGGTACATCCATTGTAAAACCCATGCAATAAATTGTACGAAAATTGACATTAAATTAATTAAATATCACAATTAGAGCTATTGAACAAAAGGAGAACATTCTTAGTCCAGAAGAACATTATAACATGTCGTATTAACAGATGTGACAAATATTTACAAATCGAAAATTTTATTGAAAAAAATTATGATATATATATAGAGAGAGAGTTTATATATTTTCTACAAAACAATGAAGATATGGAACTGTGTTATTATCCCAAGGTGCAGATTTTCTAAAAACTTATAGGTTGTTGAAATAACAATAATAAGGAATGGACTAAATTCATGTAACGTCAAAGTCACGTGATAATTACAATCCCATTTTTTCAATCAATCAGCCCATAAACTCGTATGACGTCATACTCACATGACAAATGCTATCACAAGTTTTGAGTCAATCAGCCCATAAACGTATGACGTCATACTCACATAACAAATGCCATCACATGTCTCCAGCCAATCAGTTCATGCGTTTTACTGTTGCCAACTTTGGCTTTTTGCAGAAACTTTCTTTTAAAAAGTATATATTTGTAACAAAAAAAAAGAACATTGTTAAACAAAATTTCCTTGATTTAATAGTACAATCATAAAAAAAAAGGATTTTTTTTTCAAATTTTGAAAAACTTTTTGAAGAGTCTTTATATTTAAATAACTTTACCCAATTACCAATTTTGAAATTGCATGGGAATTTTTCAAATAGAACAACAAGTGTAAAACTAATATTGCAGCTTTAAATTCAGTTGAGAACTCGTAAGTGCATTTATCATACTCATGACTTTCTTAGCAAAATATTTAAGGTTACAGAAATCTTCACACTCTAAATATGCAATACAAGAGCCTACTAAGTTTAAATTAACTTGAAAATGATTTTTTTTAAATTTTAGTTTTCTTTTAACTCTTTTTAAAAGCATTTTAAGTACTATTTTCAACAGGTTTATATATAAGTACTTTTATTTCATTTCATGCATAATATAATGTAAAATTTATGTGTCATAAATGAAAGATATGTTTATGAACATATTCTATTTGATCTACAAGCATTTTTAAACATGCATTGCAATACATATACAAATAGCAATTACAATTATTTATCATTGATAAATCTTGCCAGAATACAAATTTGAAATTTATATCCGTAATGCATCTGGAAGCATTCGAAATATATTTCCTGCTCGTTTCCAAATGAAGAATCACAAAACTATTAATAAATTAGTTTGTTGTTCCTTTAGCGGAATCATCTTAATAAAAAGAACAGAAGAGGTATTTTTACTCAAATATAATGCAGCCGAGATGATGAAGGGTAGATGAGTCTTGGCAAATTTCCAAGAAAAAATAACAAATCAGAGAGTTGAAGGCATTGAATTCGTTGAAGTAAATTCGAGCCAGGAAATTGCTACTGTTCAAAAAACCGGATTCCAAATTCATCACTTGTTTCTCTAATCTTACACAAGAACTCCGATCCATATTACCCATCTGGACATATCAGTGTACATTAAAGATTTAAAATAATCTCTACCATAGGGTTTTTCACTGGGTGGTGATATTGTACATGGGGAACAAACAAATTAAGAAAAGATGATGGCATGTGCAAAATAATTACAAATAGCTTAATTATGAACCAGTTAAAAAAATTTTTGTTTTTTAAAAAACACATTTTTACTACGCCATTTTCCCCCATGATAAATGGCGAAGTATTTGGCGATTTCACAAAATATTTTTATCGGGATATTTTATTCTACACACATATATATATATACTCCAGCTTTCATCGACAATAGACAGATATCTTTATGCAAATCCACATTTAAATGATGTAGATTTACATTTATTTAGATCCTGGTGGCACTGATGATGATGATGCCTGTACTCCCTTTGCTAATCGAACATGGAAAAGTTCATGTCAAAGCTTTGTGCTTTAATCTTTCTCCATATCGCTATCTGCCAAATACAGCATGGACGCTACGTCGTAGCTGTACGTCTTGAAAACAGTAGCGCGAAAGGTTAACATCTTGAGAAAATCTTCTACAAGCAGTCTTGAAATGATTGCTTCAACTCAAGTCAAGGTGGGCTCAGCAAATGATGGCGTATGATTACGTAATGTGATGCTTAGCACTTTACTATGTCGTGTCGTGTAGCTGCCACGGAAGTTGTAGTTCAGTTGGTCAGCTTTGAGCTTCAAGGTACCTGTACTGATTTTTATATAAAAATCTAGCTGATCATAGTTTGCCATTCTTTCTCATTCTTTTAAAAAAATTAAGCACCTTGTTTATAGAAAATTTAATACGTCTGAACATTTTTGTAGTTGTTTTTTGTAGAATAAAATTCTTTAATAAAAATAATACAAAAAACAAACACACAAAGCATGCAAGTGGATACCAGTAGGGTACATCGGTTATAAGGACCATAGGGTTGGCGTCTGCTGTTTCGAGTTGTCGCCAACGCCAGCGTTGGCGATATTGACAGTTTACTCATGTTTTTAGGCTAATAAGATCCATCTGACGTTGACGCCACGACATAGAAGTAAGCTCGTAGGCTCAGCACTGAACAAAGCGTTAGGTTTCTGTAAATGGAATAATATACCTCGAAAACTAATTCAAAACACAAAGACCGACATTGAAAACCAATGGTGTTCTACCTTCGTCTTCCTTTAATTTCCAAGGCATGACCGTCTGGTCAAAAATGCCGCCGTGATAAAGCTTCCTTCTGCTGAAAAAGATTTATTGGGTCTTCTTCGTTTATCGGAAATTTCTAAATCTTCATCGTTGTTACAAAATCTAAGGGCGTAGCTACCGCCGAATCCAGTGGCGTAACGTACACCCTCGCATCCACCACATTGTGAGGGGGCAAGATTCTAGGGGCCCCAAAACCTATGTTATGCTATGGTTTTGCAATTATTTATTAGATCCGGCTAGGGGCCCAAAATCTAACTTTGCAGAAAGGCCCTTATATTCTCCGTTACGCCACTGGCCGTTTCAATGATGCATGGCTCCGTAGCTACGGGAACCGCAACAAATGTTTGCAAAAAATCGTAAAATGTTATCAATAGTCCCGCCAATAGTTCCCATTTCCTAAAAAAGGCCCCAAGGAATTCTGATACAGAGCCCACTTAAGACTAGCTACTCCAGTGCCAAAATCGTACCAGAATTTAACAGTACAACAAACAGAAAATGGCACTAAATTCGAACTAACTGCTATTTTAAGAGATTGACAATATTTAAAGTTATTGTCCACTATTTCAGCACCCAATGTAAGCCAGAAGTTGGCTTGTTTTCTACGTGTTGTCATCTTTGATTTCATGGTCCCTATAACTGATAAGTTCCACAACGGTTATTAACTGCTAGAAGTTATTCTTAAAATAATACTAAGAGAAATATATTTTGTGTGCATCTCTTTTCCTGTACCATTACTGCGAAAAAATTTTAATGGAATGTGTAAAATGTTCAAACTTAACCAGACAGAAATTCTGCTTAACGATATGTTTTTGTTCGATTCCTTCCATAGATCCTTATCTATCGTACTGCTTTTGTGAATAAACTTATAAAATATGAAAATTATTTCATTTATAAAACAATTTTTATTAAGTTTCATAAAGCACGTTTTGTTTTGGCATCTGTACATAGATAACTAAGTGCTTGTATTTTACGCCAGATCTAAACTCATATTAACAATTTTAATTTCAATTGTAGCGCGTTAAAAGGAAAACTACATGAACTTTAAATTCTATTGTAAAAAAAAACCACTAACGTTCTCAATGTGTCCAAAAATGTTCTTCTTTTTAATTAATATTTGAAAAAGTTAAAACTTATTATTTATGTATAATTTTCAAGAACAAAAAAAAAAAAAAATCTGCAATATATAATTTTGTTTTAAAATGAACACACAATTTTTGACCCTACACAAACTCAGTATAAAAACGCTTTAAATAGGGGTTTTTTTTTTTAAAAAAAAGTATAAAGAATAAGAAAAAGTGAAAGTAAATTCTTAAAAGCCATAAATATTTTTCCTTTTTGTCTTTCTACAATTGATTCAAAAAAGAAATAGAACAATAAATTCATTGTATGTGAAACAAAGTTTCAGTCACATTAACGAAAATTTACCTAAAATGCAATTTCTAACTTGAAGAATAAAATTTCAAAACAATCGTCGAAAAAAATGCTATGCATTTTACTTTTTAGACAGTGTTATAATTTTTTAAATCTATTTTCTATTCGAAAAAAAAATGTGGCGAAATTCTGTTACCTTGAAGTACAAAACTAACCAATCAGAAGCCCCCTTAATTGTTGACATCAAAACAACACATAAAATCAATTCCATACTATGAAAAAAATGAGCAGCATCTAATATGAAATATACAGTTTCACATTGTCCTGTACTGCTGTGTGTACAGTGTTTTTTTCCACAAAAAAAAAATCTAAAATAGAATTAAATCAGGCATATTTCAGATGAAAAGTTTGTGAAAAATCTCTATCTTTCTTCTTAAAACAAGTTCTAAAACAGTTTCATTTCTGAATAAAATGACTTGAAATTATAACATTTTCACTTTCATCTAGAATACAAATATGTTTATCAGTCATCTCTATCTCATGGTTGTTTTTTATCGCGGTATATAATGAAAATAATGGTGATTCAATTCAATAATCCCTCGAAGTTAATGATGAAATGATGTTCAGTCATCATTAATACTTGTAATCATAGAAGAAAATTCCAGTTCCGAAAGGTTGGCAGAGTTCGAGATCTCGTGGCGCCATCTAGTGTGTAATCATTAAAATATTCTTTGAATTTTTTTCCTTCTACTCCATTTTTTTAGTTATATGTATTTAAGTGTATCACACGGGCAGTTATGAGAATAATTACAATTAAATCTAAAACTTTACTCCCGTCTTCTTCACAACAGCACCTACTAAGTTTCTTCTGACTTGAAAGCTCATAGAGAACAAGGAAATGGTTATTTTTTTATATTTCATCAAAAACCCCAAGCTTCAGTGTATCGAACGTCACATTCTTGTAAAACTGGAAGAGTTTTCTGCAAAGAAAAAAAAAATGAGACTTTATTTTCAAAACCAGAAAGAAACATTAAAATATTATATTGTACTAATTATTATTTTTTAGTTACAATAAATCAATAGAACTTTAAAATTCTATAAATCTGTGGAACAAATCGCAGGCAATGGAAGAAAGGATAAATTTTAAGTATTTTCACAAATATTAGACAAACACCTGTAAATTTGTATTCCAATCGTGAATTTTATACTAAGAACTATTTTGTAGTTTGTAGTATTAAATAAATAAATGTTAAAACTGAATGATGTATTCACAATAATAAAATTGGAGATTGTTCCTTTATAGGAATTAATCTCTCATTTTTTATCTCATTATAAATTTGAAATTTTCAAAAAATATCACGGGAGGCAAGAAAAGAAGAATGATAGATTTATAATGATATTACACATTCATAGACTGCAAAAACAAGATATTTTATAAAGTTTTAAAGATTTATAAAATATTTAAGGTTTATTTAAATTGAGAAATATTATTGTTTACATTTAGGGGTGGGGGGGGGGACTATGAAAAAAGATTCAATACAATTATGCCTACATAATTATTATTCCATTATGTATGCTTTTATTTTTATTTGTCACTGCTTTCTGTGAATGTATATGTCATTAAATAAATAAGATTAAATTACTGATTTAATATTATAAATCAGTAAGTCTCAATCTTTTTCTCGACGTCCCCCTGCTGATGAATTAAAATTCGATGTACTCGAAGGTAAAATTTATCATTTACTGTACGCTTTGGGAATCTCTTAAGAATTTTTAGTTTTGTTTCTATTACTCTGCTGTCATACTTTCTGAAAGACCTCCATATACCTCTAGGAGTACGCTTACACCACTTTCAGAAACACTGAAACTTTATCAGTAAACGTATGAAATGATAATGAAACTTTACCTTTAAATGAATGAAATGATAATGAAGCTTTTAACTTTAAATAAATGAAATGATAATGAAACTTTTAGATTTAAATGAATGAAATGATAATTAAGCTTTAGCTTTAAATGAATGAAATGATAATTAAGCTTTAACTTTAAATGAATGAAATGATAATGAAACTTTATCTTCAAATGAACGAAATGATAACGAAACTTTACCTTAAAATAAATGCAATGATAACGAAGCTTTAACATTAAATGAATGAAATGATAAAGAAACTTTAAATGAATGAAATGATAAAGAAACTTTAAATGAATGAAATGATAAAGAAACTTTAAATGAATGTAATGATAATGAAAAGTTTTACTATTAATGAAACCTTTTAATGAGAAAGAAACTATACCTTTAAGCATTCGAATGTTTCTGGGTGCAGTTGTGTGCTATTCAGATTCAGTTTTCTTAAGCTCTTCATTTCTGGAAAAGAGAAAGAAAAACATATAGGTGACTAAAATATTCTAAATTTAAAATCTCTAGAAACTTTGGGGGGGGGGGAGAGATTAGTTCTTTTGTTTCAAGTTTCATGACGTATTTTGAAAAAAAAAAAGCATAAGTATATTTTAGGAGTTAAAGGGGGCAAACCTAGCACATAAATGCTTTCTGCAATTAAGGATAGCATGTGCCAATCTATAAATTTAATGACATGTTTATTATTACTATTATTACAATTTTTCTTCTTCAGTCACAGTTTATTTAAGCCTTTTTTATTCCAAAAAATAATTCTGATCTGAAATTAAGTCAAAACGCTTCCATATTAAGATTCTCGTACTAGATAAATAGTAATCGTTGCCTCAACATCTAAAGATATTATCCACTCGGTATAATCAATTATAGCTCTCGGAACAACTATTTTCTTACACATATATAGGGGCATCGGTAGCCCAATGGTCATGGTCTTGAACTCGTGGGTGGCATATCATGAATTCCAGTCTTGGTGCCGCTGAAAATCCACCGTGTAGATGCACGTGAGACCAAGTCGAGACTCACAAAGCCCTCCCGTTGGTGTGGTGTGAAATTTCGAAGAGGAAGGGACCAGCTCCGCTGTCATCCTCGCCACTTGACCATAGCTCAAAAATACGAGGTCTGTGGCCAATACTTCTCGTATTGCTTTATAGTGTGACTTTAATAAATCCTCTCTCACTTATTTAAAGAGAAACTTGATCCACAGGATTACTGCGATCAAAGACAACCTTGTCACCCTTTGAAATCTCATTAGTTCTGAATTAAAATCGCTTTGACGAAAAGGGGTTAGTTTGCCGATCATCTTGAGCCAGATCAAGAGAGGATAAGGAAACCTGAACTGTAAACAATCTTAACATTTTGCTATGTTAAATCTCATGAGGTCCAATTGCATTTAAGGGGCTTCATTTCAAGTGGAATTAGAACTCAGATACGATCAGGGTCGTTTTTAACCTCCCCGGCGCCCTACGCAATTGAATAGCTATGCCCCTTCCTTTTTTCCAGAGCACCCCTCTTCCTCCTTCAGGTCTTACTTTTCCTGTTTTGTTTAGGGAGGAAAAGGATAGTGTCATGGTTCGGCCACTCTTGTTCATTTCTTACTTTACGGCATCACGGTCCACCCACCCTTTTGTAATTTTTTTTATCAAATGCCTGGTCATTGACCATCAAGTCATTAGGCACGATGACCTTTTGTAAATTAGTACAGTAAATTTTAATGAAATCGTTTGCACAATTACAGTATAGAGCATACATTATTGTATGGCCTGTTTTTTCAACTTGTTAATTACCATCTTTTTCATCGCTTATCGTTTTACTATCTTTTACTTTTTGACATCCTTATTCTATGTTGAGTCACTGTCATTGTAAGTGTACAACGAAGATTTTCTTCGAAAAAACTCATGATTTTTTTCGAGAAAACCATTAACAACTTCATTGTAATCAATTTCCAATGCAATATGAATTTGAGTGCAAAGCAACATCAAACTGTTACGTTCTTCTTTTCCATAGTAGATCTCATTCCAGTCTTTACTCTCTTGAGGGAAGAAACGTTTCTCTCATGATACGCTAGGTGATGGTGCATTCTCTGTAATTTTAATTTTCTTCTTTTTTCTTCACCCTCCAATTTTTTTAGGCCTAGCGTGCCTAAGCCTCAAAGAGGCTCTGGATACGATTCAGATTGTGCATTGTCCGCCTAGAAGTTCGTGGATTCGAATCCATGATTCGCCTTTTGCATCATTAGCTCATACTTCTGAAAATTAGATAATTGAATCATTTCTACTTAAGGTATTGTGTACTTGGCGAGAAACGAAGAGACGTCAAACTCAGAAGCAACACTAGGGATATTGACTACAGACCTAGGTCAAGTGACGATCTAGGTCTAGGTCACCCCACAGATTTTATATGTATTATCCTCACTATACGAAGGGTTTTTAATGCCACCAAGACTACAATCCAGGACTTGACTACGCTGGAAACAAGTATTTAATCATGAACACCACTACAGTGGCCAATTTGAATTGGGCAGAAGTAAGTATTTGGAAGCTTGGAAATTATCTTATTAGTAAAGTAAAAATGATGTGCTGTTGTGTTGTTTCTAATGTCACTTGTCTGACAGTGTCAGATGAAGGCCCATGAAATTAATCGTGGCAAGGGGCTAGTATTTTACACCTGTCGTTAACCGTAGCTTTGAGAGAACTACCTGGGGATGGTCAGGGACCTGCCCACTCTCTTATCCTTCCACCGACCTCACAAGAGGACTTGCGGTTCGACTGTTATTTATAATACTCCCGTGGAGCAAAGGCACTATACCAGTGGTACTCAACCTATGGCCCGCGGGCCGCATGTGACCCACCGAGCCTTTTTATGTGAACTGGTCATGGCCCATTGCTATGAGAAATTTACTTATTTAAGAACATTGTATTAAAAATTTCGTATCAAATTCTTTGTCAAGAAATCGAATACATCAATTTTGCTTTTTGCCGTCGGTGTCGTACGAGTACGAATTGATATTTTTTTTCTCTTTTGAACGGTTACGGTTAGTGATAACAGACAATAGTGGAGTAGTGACAATTTTATAGGAGGGACTAATTTTTAACTATCTTTCATATCTTGCGAGTGAAAAATATTCGAAGAAAATAGATCGTGTCAAGACGATTGGGAGGTTGACTATTTTGTAGTGAACAACAAACATGGATCAGTAATTGTTTGATTTGTCACGGTGCTGTATTTAAATTATACCCAATAAGCAGGAATCATTCAATGACACTTTTCCTCGAAGATCGCTTTCAAGAGGTGATAAATAGGCTTTCTTGAATAATCTTTACAACAGCAGCAAAGTATTTTGTCATTGGTAATATCACAGCGGTAACGAAGTCATCCTTGAAATTGTCATATTAGTGGTAATCATATGAAACCGTTTACTGATGCAGAAATTGTGAAGGAATGTTTCTTATATATATATATATATATATAAATGCTTCTAATTTAGTGTTAGTGACACAAATAAAAAATAACAGTTTAAAAAAATCCGAACAGGAGTTATAATATTTTGATTAATTTTCCACATTTTAAATTTCCAATGTTGTCTTGGTCTTAAAGCCTTTCTCCCCCTCACTCTTTCCCTATTTATTCTCATGTTGCGACCAGCGTGAAATAACTAACATATGTATGCGGCCCGAGTGAAATAGCTGACATATGTATGCGGCCCAGCAGAAAAAAAGTTGAGTACCCCTGCACTAAACGTTTACAAACATCAATGCCTTCTCCGGGATTCAAACCCAGGCCCAACAGCCCGACATCATAAACCGCAATAATAGATGGATGGCACAAGAATTATGTTGCTCATGGAATCACGCCAAGACTTGGCAGAAAAACCGCCAATCGCGGGTTCGTGATCACAATTCATCGGTTACCATGGCTCTTGATGTTGCAAGACTTTACTACCTTGCTCTTCGTTGACATAGTTGACGCAGTTCAGATAATCTTTTGTGGTGTGTATAACCTAGTATAAAAATACAATATCTTTCGCCAAAGTTTTCCATTGGGTAATCCTAACATTTTTAATCTTAACAGTATTCGAGATGGTGTTGACGTGGCGCGTTTTTTAACCTGATAGGACAGAACCCGGGACCTTTGGGTCCGAAGCCGAGTAACTTAACCACTACACCAAAAGGATCACCATGGTGCGGAGGTTGTTACTGGCTTAAATAGATTAGATCGCTACAGTGTTTTTGTGAATTGAGTGCATTAAAATGTCTTGCTCGTTCAGGATTGCTATTGCGTCAGTTCATATTAAAATATGATAGAAGGTAGGAGGAATGGATGTGTCTTACCTGTGAGAGTGGCTACTCCATGGTCAGTGACCCGAGTCTCACAGAGGTCGAGCGATTGTAAGTTTGGAAGATGCTCTGAGAGGAGGCGAAGTCCAGAGTCATCGAACTGCCGGAAAGAGAAAACCCTTCAGAATAACACAAAACATTATTGACGTAGAAAATATGTCACTTTAAAAAGATCGCCAGGAATAAGTGACACTGAACCAGTGTAAAGTCACGCCTTGATACATTCTGTCAAGGTTTGGTTTTTTGTAAGGCCTTTTTTAATACCCTAAACTTTTAGTTTAATCCAAATTTATTGCGACAATTTGAATTTATTTTAAAATTATGGTTAACAATTTAGTGTGCTCCAGATTTATTATTATAATTTGAGTTTATTACATATTATTATGAAGTTCTGTATTTGAATCACCTTTATCAACTTTTGTGCTTAAGGACTTATCACACACTCATGTCTCGAACAACTGGAGTCTCTTTCAAACAACCATTTCGAGAAATTTTTCGAGCAACTGTGAGGGTGAAGGGGTGATGTGAACAAAATTACACGCTCTGACGTCAGCTAAGCTCTATCCCCATTGAAAAATTACGCCGATTTTTCTTCTTCGGAAAACGAACATCCAACATTATTGCTTTAATTCCGTTTGCGCTTTTGTTGACGGTCGTAAACAGAAATGGTGAACCATTCTGTTTAAAATATTACACACCTGTAAAATAAGCCTTTTATGACACGTTTGACAGAGCCGAGGCTGCCATCTTTACCGCCTTCTTGTTTATGACGTAGGGAAATGAAGAACCCCATTAACTGGAATTTCGAGCAATACTTTCAGCTCACCAGGAAAATTTGTTAAAAACCGTTGTTAATGCAACGGAGCAGGTATTGCTCGAAAGGACTGATTGAAAGAAAAATTGCTCCAAATACGTATACGTGTGATAAAGACTTTAATCTAAAGTTAGGAACTTCTGAGTGTTAAGTTAGCATCAGCATTTGAGCCACACCTTTGAGTTTAATCTATAGTTCAAACAATTTTTGAGTTGAATCTAAGCTTTTGCGTTTAATCTGAAGAATAAGCTTCTGAGTTGTAATCTTTTGTGTTTAATCAAATATGAAGAACTTTTGGGTTACAAACTTTTGCCTTTAATCTAATGGTGTGATCTTTTGATTTTTATCTGAGTTCATATAATCAGTTGAATTTGACCTATAATTGTCGAATTAAATAAGCTCTTCAATTTCTATCTGTCCCAAAGAACCAAATACATTTCTGTAACTTAAGATATCTGCAAGCTAAATAACTAACGCGATGGTTTGTATTCCTAATATGTTAAGTTACACACAAAAAAAATCATTTAAAGCAGCATCCGTTACCTGCGTTGACCACAGGCTGAGGTATTTGAGCGATGATAACTTGATGAGTTCTTCTGCGCAAGCGCTGGTCACTTGGGTGAAAGCTAGGGAAAGACATTCTAAGTCGCCAAAAGATCCACTGCTCAAGAGGCGAGATACATCCGCATCCTGTAAAATTTTTCCCCCCAATTAATAAATTAATGCTAATTATTAATCTAATTATTGCTTCAATTTCTTGTTTATATAAAGAAAATATTAGATTTTTCTATACTTACGGTGGATTTATTGGGCAGAACTAATTTCCTAGGACCTCCCTTTTGTTGCTGTAAAAAAAAGCAATTATTGATATAAATACTTTGTATCAACCTATCTCTCTACCTGAAATTCATTCAATACTTATTCAAATTTATTATGCTAAACTATTATTCTGCTTTCAAATGTAAGGCGGTGCAGTAATTGCTAAGAACGTTTAAAGGCATAAACCAACTGGCCCAGGGACTCGTCTCTATCAAAAACCATGATAAAAATATTTTTAATAGAGAAATGTTATTTCTGGACATATTTACCGAAAAATTAGGAATTTCGAACTATAGGCCAACAGGTTGTTCTGCATTGTAATGGGGTGACTTTCATTCATGTTTAGGTCTACTACAATTACTCGGATTTGGTTTCATAGTAATGGGAAATGAGCAGCTTCAATTGATCCAAGGACCTGGGCCACCAAAAGGAGAAGACTGTGAGTAAGTGAGTGAATATTAACGTCCCACTGTTCAGCTACACGAGGGCTTTTGGTGACGGACCGCGTCATTTTGAACCATGGTCAAGTGACGCAGACGACACCTGAGCTGGCAAGCCCCTCTTCTAACTACCACACCACACCCTACGGGAGGACGTTTGAGCTCTCGACAGATTTAACGGGCATCGCTTTCCTACACGGAGGGTCTTTAGTGGTACTGGGATCGAACTCATGACACGCTAGCCATGATCCGATGCCTAGACCACTCGGCTACCGCGGCCACAAGGGAGAAGACTGACTTAGCCCCTAGTGCCTGCTAAATTTAGCTGGACATAATGAAATGGCCTTCACATCTAGGGTGACCCTACCAATTACTCCCTTAGTCGAAAGGCGGCAGTCGGTTTCACCAGTTTATGTCTAAGTTTGTGAGATCGTGAGTCACGCACATTTATTTCTTAAGGGTTACCGTTGGTACGAGTTCGACAATGCGCGTTGCATACTGTTTACTTTAAGTGGCCAAGGTGGGGTATAGGGGCCCAGGGTCTCAAGAAGTCTAAAGACGTCCTTGTTAATTACCAACATTCAACACGAAATGGTAAATTTGATATTGAGTATCATTAACGGTAATACAGGGTGGTTCTAAAATCATGGGACAAACTTTGAGGGGTGGTAGAGCTCACTAAAGCAAACAGTTTTTGTTACGGAACATGTGGGCGGAAGTGCCACGTTGAGGCGCGAACAGAAAAAAATAACACATTAACATAAACATAAAACGTTCATTAGCAATGTAAAAATAAACGTTCATTCTGAACGAGTGACTTCATGCAGAAATTGTTAAAACAATTTTATAAATTTCATCCCCCAATAGTCCGACAATAAAACTCTCTATACGGTTGGTTGACTGACATGTGGACGACATGCTACAGCCGTTGTGCCTGGTGTTTAGTCCACACTGTCCTAGATGACTTCTATCAGGTTTGTTTGTCGTAGTACAGCCCTCTATCTACCCCTTTCATAAGTACTGGTGGTCAAAGCACATTATTCATCAATACATGCCGGTCATTCTCACACCGCTGTCGATATGAAATATTTTGTGGTTCAACATGCGTCTATTTGGAAAGCTTTCTTAATACAGTCTTAGTGCTGCTCTGCCGTTACCATTAACAGCCCCGTACATTAGATGCACGTCTGCCTTTTTGCTATTAATACAGCGTTTCTCAAACTGTGCGGCGCGCCCCTAGGGGCATGATAACCCTACAAGGAGGGCGCGAGCGTTTTAAAAATTTGAACACAAAATATTATTTAAAAAAAATTATTAATAAACTGAAAACAAACAAATAAAATACATTCTGACATAATAAAAAATAAAACACACATTTGCACTGACATAATACACATATAAATATATCAGTTCTGCGCAATGCATTTTATAACTAATTTAACAATACTAAGTTAAGAACAAGTTTCATAATTACCAATTACCCCATAGGCTTGTCATGGAAAAATTAAAAACAAAAATTAACACTTACTTCATAATTTGTACGGTTTATAAAAATTCCCTTTAAATGCCGATTAAAAATTACTCGGTCCTCTCCCCAATGCCACCGTTTAGCCCGTAGGTGAGCGTAGGTGGTGTATTGGGGGGGTGGGGTAGAAAAAGAATAAATAAGAAAATCCTCTGAAATACGTAAATTCTTCCAAGCACTGCCAATGTTCTTTTATTGCATTCCAAGGCCTTCGAAATAATTTTATGGACAGCAGTGCACAGAAAAGATCGTACTTCGGAAAGACGTATATATACGTCCGTGGCAATTGACACACTGGCTGAGCGAGACGTTTATATACGCCGGTGGCACTTAAGAGGTTGAAGTCGTACTGAAGGTTTAGCTTCAAAGTACAGTATGATTTAATTCAATACATTGTTATTGTATGGAGGGGGGGCGATGAAATTTATGATTGAATGTTGGGTCACAAATATTGAAAGTTTGAGAAGAACTGTATTAGTAAAATCACTTGTAATGACCGAAATCTCAAGCGTAAATACCAGTTTGGGAGGTATAGCAGACCTTTGGTACAGCGCTTTGCTGCCTTCAACTTTCACAAATATTGTCAGCCAATCACGCCATAAAGGTCGCCAAGCATGCATGACGGTTGGTGGTTGCAATTTCTAAAGCTGTTGTAACATTTCTCTCTATGGAATCACACGTTAAGTATGCTGCTAATGAACGTTTTATGTTCCAGTAAATGGATAAACCTCTTAAAGTTTCTCCCATGATTTTATAATCACCCTGTATACATACTAAAATTTAATACGTTTTTCATAAAAAAAAATCAATTTTGAGACATTATTTCATATTTCGATCATTAAAAAACTAAATTGTCTGACAAATGAATTGCCACTTACCACTTGTCTCAAGTGCATCTGTTTTTCGCAGAGTACGGCGTAATGCCTCTTCCCGCTGGGAGTGCTCTGCAGGGTGGTGATGGTCTGCAGCTGAAAGTCCCTATCTTCGATGAGGTCAAATTCCAGCAAGGCACACAGTGTCTTCTGGCATGTTTCGTCGTTCCTCAGGGCTCTCAGCATCAGAGGACCGAGGTGCTGGGCCACCACCTGGAGGAACTTCCTTCTCTTGTAGCAGCACGACAGCAGTTTCTCCAGCTGTATCAGAGAAAAAGGGGATCAAAATTAGTTAGCCTTTAGGTGAATAGGAAATAAAATCTTGCTCTCTGTTTTCACATTTCCTTCTTTTATTGCCATTTAAGTTACGAAAAAAATTATTCCTCTCGTTCACAAGGTAAGGGGTGTCAGATGTGTTAACTTTCTCGAGAGATGAAAATATAAATAATTTTCAATAAGATGCAATTCTTTGAGGTTAAAATTAAATAATTTGATTCTTTTACATATTATAAAGGGATAAGGCTTTAAAAAAAAGTGTAAAATATTTAAAATATAATCATAATTTAAAAATTTATAAGCATTTGAACGTAAGAAATATTGCCGACTCTCGATAATTCGAAGTTCAAGGGACCAATGGAAAACTTCGAATTATCAAGACGGTAGGAAAAAACTCCCAACATAGACGAAGAGGAAAAAAAAATTTAACACATTTAAATTTGAAACTATGTAATAAAACAATAGTTGTACATATGCATAAAATCATTTAGAAGTATTTTGAAAAAGTTCGTACTTTTCAATATAAATATTATACAGAATTTAAAAGTTTTGTGTTAAAAGAGTATATTTATGAATCAAAAACAATTATTGAAAGAATACATATTGTACACAATTAATCTTTTTTGACGAAAATATCTTTAAAAATCTTTTTAATCTTTTTTCGGCTTCCTCAAAAACTGTCCGCAACACCATTGTTTCTTCAAGGCATAAGACAGTCCGACCCATGCCCTATTTCGTGCCACGTGCCATAAGTCCACAGATGAAACTTCATGTCACTGCTACGCAAAATACACAATCCTACGCATCCAATAGAGGTTCATCCCTTCTGAATACACGTGAAGCAAGGCCACGTGTTAAACGAAAGATAAGGAAGACTGGCAACAAATGCGACCTCTCTATAGTCCACTTGAAGAAGGAAAGCAATAAAAGTGTCCTTTTGCTTGAGAGAACCGGGAAACATAAGGAAGGGATGACAGAGAGATGGTCATTAAAGGGGCTTCATTACAGGAAAGACTCGCAGAGACAATACAACACAAAACATGTAAGCTCCAGCCTGTTTGCTACAGGACTCTACATGAGAGTGAGTGTTCAAATTATCGAGAGCTATATAAGATAAAGTTCAAATTATCGCGTATTGTAGTCTGGCCAGCCGCAGAATTTACTTTGAAATATTGACTGTACCAAAACGTATTGTTTTAGTTTGAAATATCAAGACTTTTTCAAGGGGCTGAGCATATACTTTGAATTAGCAAGAGGTTCGTATTATCGAAGGTTTTAATTAGTGAGACTCGACTGTATTTAAGACTGTTGTAAGAAATATTAATTAAGTTTTACGCTGCGCATGATATTTTCTAAAATAGTAGTTCTAATTACAAGCAATAAGTTGATTTATAAAGTTAAATATATCCTTTTTTACACTGTAGCTATTTTTATATAAATAGAATAAAAATTATATTTTTTAAAAAATAAAAAAATTACATTAAAATTTTTTTTTAAATTTTTAATATTTTAAAATACAGAAGATATGCAATACTTAAATTAAATAGCGTTTAAAGAGCATGATACATTTTATAATTCTATAAAGTTTTATACATCAAAGGCCACTAGTGCACGCGCAATAGCATGCGCAACGTAAAATTTACTTAATATTTATTACAGAAATGTTTCTTACTTCTCATGTTTATAAATTTTTAAATTATGATTATATTTAAAGCATTTTCCCTTTTTTTGAAACCTCATTCTTTCATAAATAATATGTAAAACAATCGAACTATTTAATTTTAATTTAAAAGAATTCTACCTATTTGAAAATTGCTTCAGCTGTCTTGACAAAATGAGACCCCATAAATCAAAAAGTATTTGAATCAAAATAACAGATCATCAGTAAATATTAATGATACATTTGAGCAGTCATTGAATAAGGAGAACCTTACCATGAAACTCCAGAGCTCGCCTTCATCATCGCACACCCCATTACCAGAATCTGGGCTATAGAGGTTGTACCAGCCTCCCTTATGCTCTCTCACTCCTAGAACTGTCTGGTGTACATTGCATCTGCCATCGTGTACAATGCTGCGAATAACCTCTTTGAAAGGCCTTTGCAAATGAAAAAAGTAACGTCATTTTTCCATGGATACACACACATTTTTTTAATTAAATTGGTGCACTAAGTTGTCTTTTATATGACAAAAAAATTATACTTTAACTGTCTTAAAGGAACACGGTACGATGTAAACAAAAAATTTTAATTTAAGAATTTTCAAAATTTTTTGGTTGTTCCCTATGTGTGTATACTATGCAAAACATATTTTGTGCTCAAAAATTCATAAAAAGCTAGCCATTTAGTTTTTTAAGGAAAAAATTTGTCAAGTGATTTTAAAATGCTACTCCTCCCACAAAAGTTCACATACACGCATAAAATTTGATTTACAAGTAGGTCAAACTATGCATAACAAAATTTGATACGGGATTTGCGATAACATGATTGGTATTCGTACAAAATGCTTCTTTTTATGAATGCTTATTGAAAATTCCTTAAAAAATGTACAAAATCACAGTTCAATTATTTTAAAAAAAATAAGTATTGCTTTGATTAAAAAAAGCATGTCAACTTTTGTTACATGTACCATTAGCAATAGGTAAAAAAATTCAAAGCATTAGGCACAATAGAAAAAAAGCCTTAGCATTTTAAGTGAAGACAAACTAATTATTTTATCTTTCTCCGAGATAAGTAAGTTTAAAGTTTTGATTTGCCATAGGGATGAGAATAAAAACGAAATCTAAATCTATCATAATTCTGTGTTTCTTAAGTTTAGAGCTTTTAAATTTTGCCAGGTTATAGAAAAGTATATAAAGAATAATTTAAGCTAAAAATATTAAATTTGATTTTTTGACCGATTTTTGTAAATTGAAACATATTGTGTCGACTTAAGTGACCGAAACTGAGAGGTATTCTCCGAAAAGCCAAAAGCATAACTTCAAAAAGTAACTTTAAATAATAGCATCATTTATATATATGCAGTCCTATTATCTGATATATATTCTTTTTTAAAAACAAGATTTTGGATTGTAAATTTAAGAGTCTGAATCAAAAATACAGACACAGTTTTAGAGCGCTTTAATAAAACAAAAACAACCTATAACGTACACATTAAAAAGGAACATATTAACGAATACAGAAACAATTCAAGTTTTATTTACATATTTTACATGCGTTCTATATGTGTGAACCTTTGTTTACACGGCATACATGAAGGCGATAGTCCATTTCCTGCCACACTCTACTAAATAAAGTACGATCAACGTTATTGACGGCACGTGTTTTCTTTCTGCGTTATCCGAAAACTTGGTCTTTTATTTCGAAACTGGCTCTTGATCTTTATGTTTTCTTACCCACTTTGCCGTGTTATGTAGAAGAACTGCATGAAAGTATAACAGATGCTGTCAATAACGTTGATAGAACTGCCGCAGTGTCACCTTCTTCAAGTCGCAATTAACAAAAGACAGGAATTAAAAACCTTAACGACTGGCTCAAATAGGGATTCTTCTCGTCTCAGTCGTCTAAGGCAGTGGTTCTCAACCTCCGGTCCGTGGATCGGTACCGGACCGCGGAACAAATGGTACCGGGCCGCCCAAGAAACATCAAACTATTTCTATTTTGTTTACTGTGGTGTATTTCACTCGGAATTGTCCTTCACTTTTTGGTGTTGTTTTATTTTGAAGTTATATATAAAATACAATTAAATTAAAATTGTTACATGAAAACAGTCTAAAATATAAACAATTAACGCCCCTCCCTCCCTCAGCGGGTCGTGGTAGAATTTTCAAACGCTGACCGGTCCTCGGCGATAAAACGGTTGGGGAACACTGGTCTAAGGCATGCACGTCAACCAGGTCAAAGATGGCTAGTTCAAACAACACTGCATCCATGCAGCTCTTAAGATCACCATGCATCTCCCTCCCTTCCGGAACAACATCTTATCACCAAAGTGGTGACCCAGGAATTGAACACTAGATGGAAGCACAGCTTAACGTGATACTAGTTGATTATGCATTCATTCCATAGAGAGTCTAATTAAGACATTCTCCTTATAAATCACTAGTGATTCAAAACGGCAATGCGTCAACTAGATTCGCCATCTCAACAAGAGATTGCCTGCAACGTCAACGGAAAAAAGTTCCAATAACAATTGCATTGATTGGCTGGGAAAACAATATTCTCTCAGAACGTTCAAAAAGTCAAACAGTAAAAAACAATTTTTTTCTCTGGGAAGGGGGTAAACAGTGGCGCCTCTTTCTGCAAGTCAAAAACAACAAAGGGCAGAAATAAAAGCTCTTAACGACTGGTCCAAATAGGGATTCCTTTCAAATCAGTCGTCTAAAGCTTGAACTTCAGACCCGAAGGTGGCCAGTTTAATACTGCACCCAAGCAGCATTTAAGGTCATCATGGATATTCCTCCCCTCCGTTACAGCAGCTTGTCGCAAAATACCATGTTGATTAGAGTGGGGCAGAAAATGGACTATCGCATGTGTGCCGTGTGCCTTGATGTGTTATGAATAAGGGTTCGTATACAGAGCATCTGTAAAATATATAAGTAAAACTTGAATTTTTTCTCTATTCTTTCATATGTCCTTTTCTGTTTTCGTCTTAGTTATTTTATTACAGTGCTTCTAAACTTTAGAGGGAATTATGAATTACACCGAAGAATGACAAAATGTTTACGACAATGACGGGATTTGGAATCAATCTAATCTCTTATGAGTCCAATTCAAATATAATTATTAATAAACAAATTGTAAATATACTTACGACATAAATCTTCTGCAAGCAATGGCACTGAAAGAGAAAAAAAGGGGGGGGGGAAATATATTTCTTTGAAACATGAATAATCATTAAGTCACAACAATAATTTGATAGTGGCCGAATGTATTTCAATAAAAATTACACACAAATAAAATATTTATTTGTAGCTTTTTTAAATCCCAACTGAACCAGATTGCATACATAAAACTGTTAAGAATTCTTATTAATCACTCTATTTCTCAAAAATATTTCTGGAGGGTCACGCTTACTGACAAAATACTCAAAAGCGATCAAAACCTCCGAATTGCACTTTGCAATACCAGAAGTAAAAGCGCTTTATAACTTAACCAAAGAGGAGTTCCTTTTCAGGCTTCTTATTAAAACAAAGAGTTACAAAAATGACACCACACAATGATGAACTCCAAACATGAAGATGGGATATTTCCAAGTTTCATGCCACTAAATGCTCCAAGATCCCCATCTTACCTAGTCCCAGTTGTAATTCTGAAATCGAGCACTGAAACGCAGAAAAATTTAATACCACGCCCTGTGAGAAGCTTACTCCTAAATCGTATTCCTCTGATACTCACTCCTAAATCATACTCCTGGGATATATATATATATATATATATATACTTACTTGTAA
The DNA here is from genome assembly GCA_019973975.1 of Trichonephila clavata. Taxonomy (NCBI): domain Eukaryota; kingdom Metazoa; phylum Arthropoda; class Arachnida; order Araneae; family Nephilidae; genus Trichonephila; species Trichonephila clavata. The sequence goes on from BMAO01012710.1 coordinate 62,249, forward strand.
ACCATGACTAAACGCAAGCGTCAAATAAACCCACCATCTTAACTAGACTGCCCATAATTTCAACAGAAAACCTTCCAAGTGACACTCAAGGGATGCCTTTCAATTGCAGTAATGGCTGGTAAAGTAACTTTTTCTAAATATCATTTAGAGATTACCTCAACCTGAAAAAAAATCTTCCTCTAAAAAAAAAGGTGCGCGTGGCCCCTTCTTTTCCGTGAATAGCTAGAAATGACAGGAGTAAAACCATATGAAACACCAATGAAGAATTATTTTTCGGTGGGGATGTTAAAAGTGAAACAATGCCTGCGAAGGTGTCTATGCCCACAAATCAGTTGCACAAATAATCTGCCGAAGCCACCAAAAGCTTTAGCCATAATCTCAAAGCTCCATCGACGAGAAATGGCTCCCTTCCCTGACTATAATTATAATTATGTTATGCGAGTGCACGTTTACATTTCAGAAATATACAGTAGAACGTCGTTTATTCCAATCAATTGGGATCGGGCACCGTTCGGATACGTGATTGTTCGGATAACCAAAAACCGAATGTGACCTAGCAGTATATGAAACCAGACACTATACAAATATTGAAAATCATCCCATGCGGAAAACGTGCTTGAAGAAAAAGCAAAATAGGTGCAAAATGTCACAATTTTACCTTGATTGTGGAAAATAATCACTTATTTTTCGCTGTACCATTGTATACCTTCGTGTTTTCGCTGCAAGGTCTCTGATTCTCTTGAGCAGCAGTTGAGTAGGACAGCACTCTGATTGTTGTTCGTACCACTCCATAGCTATCTCTAACGATGAAACCGCGTCAGCATTTGCTACTTTCGTTGTTGTCCTCCTCTTTATCTGTTTCATCCTCGACAGGGTCGGATTCTTCTTGCACGGAAGTCACAATCTCGTCATCCTTTAGAATTTGAAATCCACAGCCTTCTGCATCGCATGCCATCCATGTTTCTACATCAACAAAACTTAACAAAAGAGCACGTATACACCCCTCACTTGGAAACAAATTGACCTAATATTCCGCGCAGATGTTTACCAAATCACACAACTGAAATTCCCTAAATATACCTCACCTTGGGTTTTACCATCACTTTTGGCTTCACAGGAAACAAATTATTGAGCATTGCACTGTTCGAAAACGTATCCGGACTTTGGTTCGGATATTTGACACTCCGGATTATAAACGTTCGGATAAACGATGCTCTACTGTACTTTGCAGCAAGATATTATACCCTCCTTATTTCAAAATTCAACTCCCTCCAAGTGGTGTAAAAATTATTCTTAAATTATTCAGGGGAGTATTGTATCTATTCACGCAAATTAAACAAGAATTATTAACAGTTGGGTTCACACAGCTAGTACAAACTCACGCATTTAATAAACCTCCCCCCAATTCTCAATACACTCCTTATAACACAAAAGCAAATTCCAGAATCTTAAGAGTATCTGAACACATAAGATTTCAGTTACCCTCAACAAACCTCGGATTACCCAAAAGCAGATCCAATCACCGCACTGCCATTTCCCAAGATGAAAAGAACAAAATTCCAGCCCACCCTCCCTCGCCCCCTCAATATCCACTTAAGCATATCACCCACATTCCCAAGGGATGTTTACGAGAAATTATCGAGTTCGAATTTAATTATGATACCTCCCTCCCGGTTCCATGTTGTTTTAATCTCGCCAAATTTTTAGGAAGCGGCGTGGAATTCTTCAAGGAGATTCCCCAATCCTCTTTGGCACCCGTTGTGTTCCTTAATCAGAGTGCACAGGTCACGCCCATCGCGCGTTTGGGGAAAAATGGAATAAATATTTCCCTTTCTCACGCACGCAGTGATATCTATCCGACAGTTTCCGGGAGTGGTTAATGATTTATTCCGGAATTAAATCGAATTACTTAATTAATTTAATATTTTATGATAGGGAGAGCTTCGAAGTTATCCGAGGAGGAGATTTAGAAGTTTACAGTTTGGTCAGTGATTTGAAGTGAGATTTCGAAGGGGGGGGGGATTTTAAGTTTGTTTTGGATCTTGAATGGAAATTAAAAACATGTTTTATCTAAAAGATATGCTATGATGTACATTTATAGTCTTCTACAAATGTAATGGTTCATTCTCAACAAACAATTTTTCTAACCAATTTTAGTCACATACAAAAATTTTAGGAAAGGACTTTTTTTAAAGAAAATTTTTTAAAAAGTAATTTAAATTATGAGAAAACTTATTGAGATTTAAAAAATATGATAAATAAAAGAAAAGGGTATATATATATGTAATAATCCTCATTAATTATACTTAATATCTTTTAATTATCTGGTCCTTTCCTTCAGGACCCACATTTTAGTAATAATTAGTAATTTAGTTAGCCAGCCGCCTAACGAGAGTATTCTAAACTACATCCAGATATCCACTCAGATCATGTGATTTGAGCCGCCTATAAAAACTGAGATTTCTGGAGACCCGCGCTTTTTCGCTTCTGTATTTGTCTGCGTCAACATGTAGCCGGCTGCAGCTTGGTTTCTGTGTGTGTATTGTGTCGTCTTTGTCTTTCTTTATGTGTTCAAGATGTATAAGAAAACAGTTTTAATTAATCACAGGACTGCCTCCTCAATCCAATATAAAGGAATACCTTTCAACGACCACGTCTTTTACATATATATATATATACCCACTAGTGTACACAATTTAGGCAACATTTCACATTGTGCCATAATTCCGAGAAAAATAAACTGGGCTACATGAAGCTTTCACTACAGAGGAACAATATAGCCCTTATAGGCTGATGAAAACAAAGAGCCAAAAAATGAATTGTATGCATACAGTATGGAAGAAATCGGAAGAAAGTAGAAAAATGCTTTATTGATAGAATGGCGTAAGTACAACTCATTTTCTGGTCATGATAAGGAGCAACAGACCAAAGTTCCTTAATAAGGGACATGACCTCTCTCCTAACTGCAATAGTTATGTGATACAATCTGCTTATAAATATCAAATTATCCAGCATTTCTACAAGTTTGAGTTCCTATTCATCCAAGAAAATTCTCTTCGGCTATCTGGTGTTCTCCTGAATGTACGCTATTGCTACCAGGTCCCTAAAGCATTCAACATATGTCAACATAGTTATTTCTTAGTCAACAGCAAAGGTTTTCTATCGACGTGCATTTTTGACCACAGAAATAAAATCAATGCGATAACAATCTCAGGCTAGGAGCTTCTGTCGAAAATATGGAGCTCCGTTTGTCCTTTTTCTATAATACATCCCCTAGAAAGCCCTACAGAACAATTCCAACGGTCTCTTTCCCTGATGTCATTGAGGTGAAACCTGTCCCTATCTCCCTCCATATCAACTACCATTGAGAATCGTTGTTCATACTGAAACTACTCTCCTCAGTTAGCGGAATGTGACTCCATCGATAAGATGTCCAATCTTCGTGTTCTTGACACCACTGTAAATAGTTCTGCAGGTCGGCAGCAGTTAATCATTTGCAGTGTTTAGGACGACGGGTGAATAGACCAACCGTGATTACCATATAACAGCTGTCGTACGTAGCTGCTGAGTTATATTACTCGATGCCTGGTTCAGGTCTCTTTTCGCCTGCAGAACGATTTACTAGCCGTTATTTTCAATTGTATTTCTTAGCTGAGCATCTCTAACCGTTCTTACAGCAGTGCCTGTTATTTCAAATGCTTTCCAGGATATTGAATCTAAACTTTTGTTAATTTCAAACACTTGTGCAATACTCTTCAAACTACGCCCCACTTCAAGCTGTTGCCAATCATTCTACCGCGTATAAAGGCATCTTAATGGTTTTTTGTAGCCATTATGAAGATTTGATTTCACTTCCGCTTGCAAGGAACATCTGAAATCGCCTCTTCATAATGAACCTGCGCCTTAGGGTCTGGTATAAAATTACAGAAAGCACGATGAATTTTCGCTCTTACTTACACTGGAATTTTCTGATATTTTTCTTTCAAAACTGCAACATTTTCCGTTTAAAGCCTAAAATTAAAATTTCAGAGAGCAAGGAGAATGAGAAGTGCCTGCTCAAGTGTCGATTTTGTTATCTAATCACAATTTAAAATTATTATTAATAAGACTACGTAAGATGAAGTAAAGAGTTAGTTAATAATTAATTTGATCTTGTGTGCTCGCAAAATATAAAATAGATATTATTTTTTTATTTTGTTACTAATGTGTGATTGTAGCTCACAAACAAGTCTGATTTTTGCTGAACATTCTGTCTCGCGTAATTTTTCCTCCCATTTTATTGTTTATCTGTACATAAACAAAAAATGCTAAACTTACTTCTCGTGAAATGGTATCGGCTGTAACATTTCTGCCATGGAAGATCTCCAGTCGTCAAATTGTGATCTGTAAAGAAATATGCAAACAAATGAAAATAAAATAAAGAACACCCCAATATGAAGGGGAAAAAATATGCGAAAATAGATACAGCAAGAAAATATTGCATTCTTTACAAAACAGTTTCAATTTTTCTGCTTGAATATCCTCTAATAACTCAAGCAAGCTCTTCAAACATACAGTGCATTGTGCAAGTTCTTGAAGGACCAATTTCGCCAAATCAAAAAATATCGCCAAATGTTGTCATCGTTATTATTGTGTTCGAGCACATGAGCGAGAATGTTTTTCACTGTTGGCTACATATTGCTACATTTGACGACGTATTTTGATTTGATGAGGTTGGTCGAAGGTACAATAAGTAAGTACGAGAATTTATTTTTTCTTTGAGCGCGTGTGTTTGCGAGTGTATGCGTGTAAAAATCATTTCAGACTGTTTTCTTCTCGTCTGAAGCGAAATTCAGGCCGGAAAGATTGTTTGCGGGCCGCAAGAGGCGATTACTCTTTCAATAATAATAAGCTTTTAAGAGTGAACTCTTGGCGATTAATTTGGTTGCCAAATGCCACCAAATTGCCGAAATTCGTGATAAAAATAGATGGCACTTACGTATTATCGCACCAATCGCCAACACTATTAATAACTCTCCAAGTTGGCAACCCAGATTTCCTATGTGTCTTACGCGCTGAATCGGCCCCCGTGTGCTTCGTTTCACAATGTCGCATATACGTTGCGATAATGCATACGTTCCAAAGAGATTAATGAGAAAAAATTCAAAAATGTCTACAATAATTATCTCACAAGAACACTCCGGGAGCTCCTATAAGGTCCTTTCCAGCTTATACAAAGATGATGCAGTGAAGAAACATTGGAGTTAAAACATTTGTCAGAGCGACTGAGTATTTCATTTCCCTTACGAAAAATAGCGATTATTGTGTTCGAAATTTATGGGATTTTCTGAATTTTTAAGAGTGGATTAAAAGGTGTGTATTATTTATTGCTTGTTAGAAAAAAAATTCTACCGTAATTACGGTATAATTCCCGAATAAACTACGTTTTACTCAGAAAGAACATGCTTATTGATTAAGCGTTGACCTTTTCTGTATTTGAGAGACATTTTTCCACGTAACGATATGCATAGGATTGATTAATATATTGAATAGTTGCGCGAACATACAGAAATAAATTTTACATGGGTGTTGACAGTTATTATACTACAGTAGAACGCCATTTATCCAAATCCATTGGGACCGGACATCGTTCGGATACGCGATTGTTCCGATAACCGAAAACCGAATGTGACCATGCAATATATGAAACCGGACACTATACGAATATTGAAAATCATCACATGTGGGAAACGTGCTTGAAGGAAAAGCAAAATAGGCGCAAAATGTCGCAATTTTACCTTGATTGTAGGAAATAATCACTTATTTTTGCTGTACCATTGCACATCTTCGTTTTTTCGCTCCATGGTCTCTGATTTTCTGGAACAGCGGTAGTTGAGTAGGACCGCACTCTAATTGTTGTTCGGACCACTCCATAGCTGTCTCTAACGCAGAAACCACGTCAGCATTTGATGGACCCTTGCTACTTTCGTTGCTGTTGTTGACCTCGTCTTTAAACGTTTCATCGTCTACAGGGTTGTATTCTTCTTGCACGGAAGTCACAATCTCGTCATCATGTAGCATTTGAAATCCACAGTCTTCTGCATCGCGTGCCATTCAGGTTTCTACATCTTTTTCATCACATTCTTGAAATCCTGGGATCGATTGGACAAAGTCGGTAATCTCCTCCCTGTGGTCGTCATTGAAGTCTTTTTCGCCTTCTAAATCAGGCCACAGCTTATTTCATGCATTTTTCAGGTTCTGTCTTTTGTGGGTATCCCACGCTTTGGCTAACATGTAGAAGGCGTCCTTCATATTGAGCTTTTCAGCAAAAGCAGCAGGTTCAAGTTTTGTCTCTGTGTTCAAGACGTTGAACTTCCATTTTGAATTCGAAGCCATAGCAGTTCACAACTCAACAAAAGAGCACGTATACACCCCCACACTTAGAAACAAACTAACCTAATATTCCGCGCAGCTGCTTACCAAATCACAGAACTGAAATTCCCCAAATAACCCTCCCCTTGGGTTTTCCTGGCACTTTTGGCGTCACGCGAAGCAATTGTTGAGCATTGCACTGTTCGAAAAAGTACAGTAAATGCACTTGACAAAAAAAGAAAAACTGTTCCGGATATTTGACACTCCGTATAATAAATGTATGGATAAACGACGTTCTAATGTACTTTAATTGAAAAAGTGGTTTTGTTCGACAAAAGAGTGATATATTAAAACAATGAAACCTTTGTGGATAAAATGTAAAATTGAATACGATAAAATGATTTACACATAATTTAAAACTATATATCGTAAAATACGATGTATAATGTGCACCTATACTTTCAAGCTGTCTTTATTAATTGCTAGGTATATTCACCGTATAACGCGTACCCTCTTTTTTTACAAAGACATCCCAATTGTACGTATGCAATGCTTTTATATTTTGAAGTCATTTATTCTAGGTATTACCCCAGGTTTTTGAAAAAAGTAGTGTACCTCTAGAACTACATCTCTGTTAGTTCATAAATTATGTCATTTCTTTCAAATAAACGGTCTTTTGATATAAGTAAAAATCTAATTTATCTTATGCTCATCTCTTTCTCTCTCTCTCTTTTACTTTTAAGGCTCTCATTTTTATACTTGGAGTATGACGCACACCCGAAAATTTCCATCTTATTTTTTTGCGATAAAAGTGCGTGTTATACCCCAGATTTTACGATATTCTTACATTTGAGGAAGACGATCAAAAGGAAAGTTTTTCATGTACCTCACAATCAAAAGAAACAAAAAATATAAACCACAAATATTTTATTTTCATCTCAAGTTTGTCAAAACATACTTTTCTGGATAGTAACCAAATATAAGTAATGAATGAGTTGTTGTCTCGTGGTAAAAAGAAAAAAGAGAGGGTTTAATTCTACTTTTTGGCATAACAAAATTTAAAGTGGTTCGTACATAGAGAAAGATATTTCATGCCCAACGTTCCGATTCCTCCATCTACTTTCCTCCATTTTTAGTTAATTAAATTTAACTATACTTCGTTTATTACAATTTTATCCCGGGAGCAATAACGTGGGGGCACAGAGTCACCCCAGGCTCAAGAAATCTTTGATTCTGGAGAAACTGTTTGTTTGTTACCAATAACCTTGTAGATATCCTCTTACATTAACTGTCTTCAGGAGAACTAAAATGTATTTGCTGCATATCTCCCTCTTCTTTTGGGAGTGGCAAACATCTATTGACAGTCTTAAGGTATTTGGATCGGCTGAGTTCTCCACACGACCCCTTTTTTTCCAAAATATTTTCTATGAACCGGCTACATTTTTCTTCTGTGAACGACATTTGTTTGATTGCTGTGTTGTACAACTCATTATGGTTTATAAATGTAAATGAACAGAATGTAAAAAAAGATAGGAGCATCTGCGATCTGTATTGGATGCAGTTGAAACTTCGAAAAAAGAAATTGATCAAGCAAGGAAAAAACCTGATGAAATAATGAAGATTAACCAGAATATCGAAAGAAAATTCGAGAAAAAAGATGAACATGAAATGTTTGAGTCTTAAGGAAGATTTTCAAATGCTACCTTAAGAACTCCATCAAAAAGGATATGAATCCACAAGAGAATCACAAGACACATTACGCCATGTCAAAAAGGTTCGCAAGAAAAAGTTCAACATGATATTTGTCGATCATCTAAGGACAATAAAACTACAACAACTTCAGCAAAATATGACAGTGTCCTTTATTAAAATCACGCACATCAGAAACATTTTAGTTAGGTTTGATTGGATTTTTTTTAAAATTATTAAATAAAATTTGAAAAGTCCTTAAAATTAGGTAAGTATAATTTCTCTTTATTAAATTACTCACTGGGATTACGATTTTTTTCGTGTACAATAAAAATAATTGTAAAAATGGATTCCGGGGGGGGGGGGGTCAGCCACCCCGCGCGACCACTAACGTTATTATTGAGCGCGTGATCTTGTTTTGTTTAATATTATTCATTTACCCAACCCTTTCATTAGCATTACATTTTTCCTTATTTCTTCTCTGTATCATTTTGCTTTCACGCATTAGAAACTTTTAAACCTTTAAATAACTAAATAATTCCTTCGATTTGCATTAAATGTAGTGATGAAGGGTTAATTCAGGTTCAATGGTAAGATACTTATTTCTTACACCATTAATAGATATTAATGATATAATAAATGCTATTATAGAAAACTATGCTCTTAAACAGTGTTACATAGTTTCAAAATTATAACACTTTTTTTAGTTAGTTCTTACAAATAATTATATAAATTTATGCTGGCATATTTTTTTACGAAAAAAAAAAACTTATTAATAATGATTTTTATCGAAACAGACATATTGATGATCTAATTATTTTTGGTAAACATGGAGAAATTTGATAAAATACTTAAAATAACTTTTTACGTAAAGGCTTAAACCTTATTAAAGCTAATAATAACGAACTTATACCTGCATACATCTTAAGAAATTGTGTATCATAAACTGAATATCAATAGTTTTGTTAAAAGGAACGCTATTACTTAAATATTATTAAAGATCCATTTTCTGGAACAATGCCATTCATATATCAGTTCATAGGAATATAATATTTAACTATTTGCAACGTAATGCTTATTTAATTGATAAAGATAATATTAAAAAATTGATACATTGTTTAGAGCATGATTACCAAACTAAATTTCTTAAAATTTACTCTTGTAATTAGTTAAATATTCGCGTCAGACTGACCACCTGACCGAGACATCTGCTCATGCACTTCAGGGCCCATAGTCACGTATACTGAATTGGGCACAGTAGGCCTTGGCCCTCATGGGTTGTTGCACCACTGAGTTAACGTTATAAGTTATATAAATGTTAGTTTTTATTAATTTACATCTATTATTTGAAATTTACTTAACTAAATTAGAAATGTCACCAACAGTTAACTTATTTTGTTGATATCCAAATTATTAGTTTTAATTTTTACTTTTTTTGTCTTAAATATTTAAATTTTAAGCCTTTTTTTCATATTTTCTACGTACAAAATATTTCTGATTTCATTACAGAATATATTTATCATTAATTTTTTTCTGAAATACTACCCTTTGAATTCTTTGTTTTGGTTCTTTATTATGTAGCAAATGGATTACTTTTGAATACTCTCTCAGTTTATGAAGATTTAGATTTTTTACAAATTAGTGTTAGCACTTCTAAATGCATTATGTTTTTTCTAAGGATATAGATTTTTTTTTGATATTCAGTGATTATAGAGATTCAGATTTTTACAAATCAATTTTACTATTACTTCTTTGTAATAATGTATCTAATTTTATTATCTGTTCAACCTCAGGCAAATAATAGGGAAAGTTGGAGCCTTAAGCTATGCTTAATCGTTCGATCTTAACCCTAAGTCTACAAGTTTGCTAAAGTGATACGGCAAATTGATTACTTTGTCCAGTACTATTTTGCTATTTGTTCGCTTACTTTGTCGGACTTATGGTAGTTGATATGTTATATAATTAATGATTATATTTATAAATTTAAAATTATCATCATAAAATAGTAAGAAAAAATGAATAAAAATAAATTCAAGTAAAATATAAGAATGTGGCCTAGCAAGTGAACTTTTGGGCTGAGGACCGAACACACGGAGTTAAATTAGTTTAATGGCAACAATTTTTACTTATTGTTACCTGGCAGGCTAATATGGGAATATTGAAAAAACAAAAGAGTAAAATAAACAAAATTTCTAAGTAAATCTACTTTAAGCCAATCAAATGATAATTTGAAAGCATCTAAGGAAAACTTAACAAATATGTTTATTAAAGAATTTTTTAAAAAAGACAACCAAATAAGTGTGGAACACAAACCTCAGTCTTAAATACACAACAAATGTGTCTCAATAAAATACACATCGAAAACTAGAATTGACTTGATTGGGAAAGTGAGAAATTGATTTACATATCAATATAATGCAAGTAAAAATGTTATTTTTCAAGAAATATGTAATAAAAAGATATTAAGATAATGCAGGATTTATCTTAGATTTCATTACATTAAGTAATTATGTTCATATTCGATCACTGAACTGTCAAAAAAAAAAGATGTTTCACACTTTAACGTTTTAAACACAAAACATACACTTGTAAAAGAGATTTAAAAATCAAATTTACAAGAAATACGTAAACAGAAGCAATTAATAATACAAATATAAACCAGGGGTGGTCAGATTTTTCCAGGGTGTGGGCTACTTCTAATTTTTTCAAGGAGTTGCGATCCGCCCAGTGTCAAAGGTGCTCACAACGGCGGTGGAGGGGTCCACGGGTCCCGACCCTCCCTCATAACCCTTCATTTTTTTCGATTCATTATATTTCATGTATATAGTATGTAAAATGTAATAAGAATTTGATATTAGTAATTTGTTTATTTATTAATGTTAATTATTTATTCAGTAAATAATTTTTTGCTGTTTTTTGTTTCCGACAAACGACAAAATCAAAAAAAAAATAAATGTTTGGCTGCATATTAGGGTATGATACGAAAATGATAGAACTTCAACGCTCGACCCCCCTTCCCTTTAAAAATTCTTGTGTACTCTACTGCCCAATATCGTAGGTGTGGTGAGGTAAGGAAAAGTTTATTTTTATAACTTATAATAATAAGTACGAAATATGTACTTACCTAAAGAACCACTTTTATAAAACCACTTTTAAAACCGCTTTAAAGTAAAACGCAAGATACAAACTTGATAATAATAGCCCCAAATTTTTTTATCACATGATACATTTATTATGAAACAATTTAAAATACATTAAAAAATAAACATTTTTATGTAAAGTTAGTTTTAATTGTTATACTCAGTAGAAGGCTTAGTCTGCGTACTGTCAGCCAATCTTAAATTTTCAGTAAATAAAATATAATTACTAACTAATAAAATTTTTAGGTGGCGACCGGTCGATCGCGATCGACGTAATGCCCATCCCGGATGTAAACAATGAAAAATATTCCTATTAAACTAATGCAATGTTTCTTACAAGCAAGAAACAACTTTATTCAAGATAGCACTGAAATTCATGCAATAATTATAATAATGATAAAATAATTAGCATTAAATAAAGTTATGATACGAAAAGTCCTAAGAAAAATTTCGTTGAAATGTTTCGTTTTTTTTTTCACGAATAAAAACAGAAAGTTTGACAAACACACATAATGAACTGATATAAAAGTGCTATTTTACATTTTCGTGTCTTTTCTGCAAGATTTCCCAGCAGGAGCGAAACCAAAAAAGGCTTATCACATGCTCACATCCGGTGAACATCTCAACTACCAAATCACTTAAAAATAACAAATGGTGCATTGTACGTATGAGAAAATAAATGACTTTTTCTTTCTTGTTATCGTAAGAACATGAAGAGTGTTTTAAGAGTTCAACTTTTATGTTACTCTACATAGTAGGTTTACTTTTTAAAAAAATGAATACACGAATTATATATTGTTATAAATGCATTAAGGTATCGGACTACTTGCGACAACTTTTTAAAAAAATGGAGGTATGGGGATTTTTTTGTGGTTTTTAGATTTGTTTAGTGCATTTTAAGAAAAATAGGCTAAAATTAAGAAGAGAAAAAGAAATTATTATTAATAATTGGGAAAAAATGGGTAAAAATTGACAACAAAAAATAACCTAAACGGGGCCCATTCTGAACACAAAGTTTATGAAAAAATTTTCAGTTTTTCAATTCTGATATGATGCTATGTTAATCATTTTTTAAATGACCTTCAGGATAACAGATATTCTCATTTTTACAAAAACTAAAGCACTTTATCTCAGTTATTATATGAAATAACTTAAAAAAACAGTGATTATATTTACATAAGGGACTGTAAATTATGTAATAAAACAGTGATTGATAAAGCTGAAAGTTAAAACACTTCTACTATCATACAAAACCTACACAAAAAATTTAGTTAATTATTTTCAAAACTTTTTGAGCAATCGCTGTCCCCGTTTGAACATTTTCAAAAAAACACATTTCGAATAAAACGCATTTTAATGTATGGCATCTTGGTTCTAGTGAACGGAAAATAATAAACTTGGTATTTTTATAAAGCTTATAAGATCGCCTATAAAATAAATTCATAAATAAAATTGTCAATTTTTGGCAAAATTCACAATTTTTGGGTAGTCGGATACCTTAATTATATATTTGGTAATGGACTAGTTATTCTTGACTATGTTGATGTGAAAATTTTTATTTACACGTCTGCTTGTTTTTTAAACGACATCCAATGAAAACTCACAATTTTAAATTTATGAAATTATAATAATGTCCAGATTAGAGGTCTTTTACCTGGGTTTAGTGGAGTCCTAGCAATCTCATGAATTTTAACAGGGGTTCAACAAGTGAGCCCTATTTGCTGAATCAAAGCATCAAAATTTCAGTACAATTTTAATTTTAGTAAAAGACTGAATTCTCTTAAAGGCAGTTTGCTCGTAAAAATAAATGTTCAAGGGATAAAATGAAGTCTTAAATTTCGTAAAAGTCACGTGGTTTCAAGCATGAATAGCTGACTCAGAAGTCAATATATCTACAGATTCGACTTTTAGGTCTTAAATTTAAGCAGGAACAGCTCCTATTTAGGATGCAAATTTGAAGAATGCACAGGATTTCTCTCACAATTATAATCATTTTAATTCATTCAGAACAACATTATATTTAAGGGGAAACTATTTCTCAACATGAGGTCTACAAAAATCTAATATAAAAGCAAACTAAACGCAAAATATGAAATGCAACAGCAGATAGCTTCAAAAAACCTAAACGATAGTTGCATAAAAAAAAGTGTGAACACATATCCCAATTAGTAAATATAATGCAATGGTAGCTGACACCCGAAGAACGAATTAATGAGTAAATTACATTAATATTATGTTAAAAAATTTCGATGTAAATTACAGTATTTTTCTTAATTGTCTATTTAAAGCACCTATTATATGTTGATCAACTTTAAAAAATATTTTAAAATAAATTCTTCTCAGAGTTTTTATTTTTTTTTGGATGGTACACCTCAGAAGCACAGCACAGTTAGTTTTAAGGGTCCGTGATTCGACAAAATTAGGGAACCAATGCATTATACTATCAAAAGAGTAAACATATTTTTAAAACCTCATTTAACCTTCTTCTAAGAAAACGTTATAGGTAAATTTATTCGTGTTAAATTCGGGAATGAATTTAATTAGTATTTTAAAATCAATTTTGATTTTTAGAAACAAATTAGAATTAATAAAAATTTAAATGCACGAGGATTCATAATAGTATTTTACTCAAATATTTAAAGGAAAATAAATAAATTTACCTTCGACATGAATGTTTTATTAATAATTCAATTCAAAATTTAATGCTCCGAAAACATAAATGAAATTAAAGTTTCCTTGCATACTTATATCCAGTTACCGAGTGAGTGAAAGAGTAAAATTAAAGTCTCACAAAAAAAAAGGAAGTCTATTAGTGACGGACCTCGTAATTTTGAGCCTCAGTCAAGTGACGAGAACGACAACTGAGCAGGCATCTCATCCAAACAACAACACCAACAGGAGAACTTCAAGCCATGGTAGATTTAAGGTGCATCGACTCCCTCTACACGGCAGGTCTTTAGTGGCACCAGAACTAGAACCTGTGACACGCCGCCCACGAGTTCGTGACCATAACCTCTAAGCTACCAAGCGCACTCATAGGTTTCGAAGATCAAGTTTCTATTTTTGTTCTGGAAACACAGTTACCGTAAAACCAGTCGTTTTACGCGCACCTACACTTTCGAGCTTGAAATTTTAAATTTTTAGATATATTTGCTGTATAACGAGCACCCCATTTTTCCAAAAAAACCCCTGAAATATACGTAACAATGCTCTTTCGTTTAGAAGCACTTACATTACGCTTCCGTTTATTTGAGGAATTATTCCAAGCTTTAGAAAAGAAAAATGTATACTTCGAGATATAAAACTCTTTTTTTTAAAGCTGATAAGGAATGCCATTTCTTTTAAACAAACACAATTTGGATGTACAGTAGAACGTCGTTCATCCGAATGTTTATTATCTGGAGCGTCAAATATCCGAACCAATGTCTGGATACGTTTTCGAACAGTGCAATGCTCAACAGCTGTTTCCTGTGATGCCATAAGTGACTGGAAAACCCCAGTTGAGGGATATTTGAAAGATTTCAGCTGTGTGTGATTTGGTAAACATCTACGCGGAATATTAGGTCAGTTTGTTTTCAAGTGAGGGGGTGTATACGTACTCTTTTGTTAAGTTTTGTTGATGTAAAAACCTGGATGGCGTGCATTGCAGAAGACAATAGATTCCAAATGCTAAATGATGACGAGATTATGACTTCCGTTCAAGAAGAATCCGATCCTGTCGACGATGAAACGGATAAAGGCGAGGACTACAACAACGAAAGTAGCAAATGCTGATGCGTTTCTGCGTTAGAGACAGCTATGGAGTGGTACGAACAACAATAAGAGTGCTGTCCTACTCAACTACTGCTGCTGAAGAGAATCAGAGACCTTGTAGCGAAAAAACGAAGGTACACAATGGTGCAGCAGAAAATGAGTGATTATAAAGGTAAAATTGCGACATTTTGCACCTATTTTGCTTATTCTTCAAGCACGTTTCCCGCATGTGATGATTTTCAATATTCGTATAGTGTCCGGTATCATATACTACATGGATCGCATTCGGTTTTCGGTTATCCGAACGGTGTCCGGTCCCAATGGATTCGGATAAACGACGTTCTACTGTTTGTGGAAATCTAATTTTTCCTATACTCCTCTTTTTTTTTTAATCTTTAAAGCTCTCGTTCTTATGTCCGGCGAATAATGCACACCCGTAAATTTCAATCCTATTTTTAGTGTTGATAGTGTGCGTTATACGCCGGATTTAACGGTATTTAATAAAAATTCATTCAACATGGTTAAGATTTTATTACAGCTCTTGATACAATCTCATACTTAGTTGAGTTGCTGAAAATCAACAAATATTGAAAAAAATGTATCAAGTGAGAAGTAAAATTGCAATGAAAAATAGAAGCAAAATGATCAAGGAAAAAAAAACATTATCTTCTTGGCTTCGTTTTTTTTTGATAGTATCAAATGCATTCTATCATTGACGAATATTTTTTTTTAATTGTAATGAATTTTTTTTTTTTTTTTTTGATATTTTTTTTTTATCGACGAAACATGATTACTATTTTTTACACTCATTACACTTTTTGGAAAGTTACTCATCTCTCTTTTGTTTTTATTTCGTTTTCCAAGGACAAATGTTCTTGAAAGGTCACCGATGACGTCATCAAAGTGAGAGTGGGAGTCATTTGGAAGAAATTATGTCGTCTGTCAGAAGCAACTGGTGAGAAAGTGTTAAGCGAATTAATGTTAGCGGTTTTGGCAGCAGGCCTCTTCATTTTACAAAAAAATAAATCATTTGGCTTAACATTGTTTTTGTGCGAGTAAAAAAAGAAGCTAGGAGTAAAAAAGAATTCCAAAATTATTTTTGCGCTAAAGAAACTAGCTGTGGGAAACTTTTCTTGAGAGGCAAAATCCCCCCCCCCCCTTCCTAATCTGTACAGAAAATTTTGATAAATAACTGTTCGCTTTGATTTATTATGTGCATTTTTTTCTACTTTTAACGAAACAAGAGTTTTGTAAATATTATAATGAGTTCTGCTTTCGTATAAAACAAAAATTTGAAAAGCGCAGATATTAATAGTATTTTTAATTCTATTTTAATTAAATTATAAATTTTTGGCTCATTTTTGAAAAAAAATGCATTGCATGAAACACTAATATTTTATTTCGTGACTTTTAAATATTTTGATCATTATATTTTCATTTATGTTAAAATAAAAATACAATTAGCATCGATTATAATATCAATATAATTTATATTGATTTACGCATATTGATTTTCACTTATTAAAATTATTTTTGGACGTGTAGACCATATATATTTTAATTCATTCGGAAGATGAAATATGTTCAATTAAATTGCACTTTTTGAGACATTTTTTATTTTTAAAATTTAGCTTTGTCATATATTCATACGACCGATTGACTAAATAAATATTCGAAATAAAGTTACATAAAAAAACTTTAAATGAATTCCTACTTTGAATAAATGAATAGAAAGTATTTTACTTATGATCCAAAATTTAAACTATATATATATAGTATAGGGAGAGAGTGAACTAAAATAGGAATTGAAAAAAAGAGCATAATTTGTCTGCATTGTTGTAACAATGCACACCCAGTTTCGCAAGTTTGGCTGAAAAACCGGTTTTCGACGCCAACTTTTGTCATTGTTTTAACAATTACATTGTTACAACAATGGAGACGAATCTAAGTTGGCGGTGAAAACCGGCAATTAATTTAATTAACACTGGTAATAAATGCATTAATATTTGAAAAAAAACTGTATTAACATCAAGTGTCACCCATTACAAATTTACAAGTTTTAAAAAAATTATTATTGGATGAATAGAAAGTATACTACTAACGATTGAAAATTTGAACGATATATATATATATATATATATATATATATATATATATATATATATATATATATATTGAGAGAGAGTGAGCAAATAGAAGGAAATGAAAAAAAAGGTAAAGAATTAAAGAATGGTAAAAGATTGTTGATATTTACATCTTTATAAGTTTGATCAAATTTTAAAATGGGAATATATTTTTGTTCGATAAACAATTTTCAATTCAAATATCTGTTTCGATGAATAAGAAAAGTTATTTTTTTAAGAAATGGAGGATAAACAATGATTTATTTTTTTGTAAAATATTTCAGTAAGAAATAAAATGATTGTATATTTAAATGAGTGAGTGAATATTAACGTCACACTGTTTAGATACTCTAGGGCTTTTGGCGACGGACCTGGTCATTTTGAACCATGGTTGAGACACCTGACCTAGAACGACAAGACCGAGGACGACACCTGAGATGTTTATTTGAATAAAATCAGCAGTAATATATCTACAGATGGAAATCTGTCCCATCTTTTATGATTGTGCATAATTAAAGCTCTCTATTTATGTATTAGAATTTATATAAATCAGTAGTTTATGCAAATTATAAATGCAAATATGTTTCATAAATTTCTTCCTGCAAACATATAAATTAGGATTGATGTAAATGAGTTTTATTTATCAATTATGATTGTGATGCAAATCTGGGCTTCATATACCAAATCCATCACCCATAAGATTATGATTGGTGTAAATCAGTTTCTCATATTAATTATGATTGATGCAAATCTGTTTCATTTATTGGTTATTATTTATTCAAATCCATAACACATATAGATTACCATTGATGTAAATGTGTTTTATATATCAGTTATGATTGATACAAATTTGGGCTTCTTATAGTGGTTATTCTTCCAGTAAATCTTTCACCCATAATATTAGGATTAATGTACATCAGCTCATATTGGTTATGGTTAATCCAAGCCTTTTTCATATATTGATATAATTATTCATTCAAATAAATTTCACATATAGATTGCGGTTGATGTATATCTGTTTTATATCAATTATGATTGACGTAAATATGGTGCTTTGATTGAAATAATTCTGTACCATGTATCGATTCTGCAAATTTGTTCATATATATGAATTGAGAAACTTAAAAATTAAGAATATCTTCCTACATTATTCAAAAAAAATTACCAGATAAAAAAAGTTAAAGAGTGTGTAGAAGAAAATCTATAAATAATGAAAAAAATTGCAGAAATATTTTAGACGAATGCTTAGTTAGATTCAGTTTTAATTATTAAATTTTTGGGTGAAAAAAAAGCACATGAGTAGTAAGAAAACTATTTATAAAGTAAATATTCGTTAAATATGATAATAATTTGCCTTGTTTACTTAGAAAACTATTTAGAATCAAATTGTATTTTATATCAAAGTGTAAAGCAAAACCAAAAGGGTTGTTTAAAAATAAAATGAAACATAGAAAAAATCACCATTAGTATAATAAGCTGATCATAAAAATATTGGAATTGAAAAAATGATAAAAAAAATGTTATCCAATAAGAAATAATGCATCCTTACTTACATCAGTATAAATATATTTATAAAACAATCTAGTTTAGTTTCCCATTCTATATAGCTGCTGGTTTCTACGCTAGTTCTCTCTTCTTCGTTGGTACTTTCTAAAAACTCCCTGAAAAACAATAAAATAAATTTCCGTTATATTCATCTGAACACATACAATTCTTACATATAATATATATAACCAATCCCTCATTATTATTATTATCAATCACTGATTTCTTATTCATCACTTATTACATGAAACACATAAGAAAATGATTTTTTCCAACAAAATTACAGTTACAATCATGAGTTATTGGGATGGCAAGTTACTATGCAACCAATGAAAAATCAATAAATCATTAAATAAATATATCGATTCTATCCCACTACAACCTATTTTTCTTGATGATTCATTAATAGGACTCTGAGGTGAGATATTTAAAATTCAGTGCGATTTTTTTAAACAAAATTCTTGGTATCATACGTAAAGTTTTCTTCAGGATAATTTTTGGACTCTTTCGTCATTTCTTGAGCATCCGTTTAAAGGATTTCTTAAATGGATTTTCGAACACCCAGTACTCAAAAGAGAATCATCTTATAATTCTCTCCTATTCTCTCTCCTACATATACTCCGAACAGTTGAACTTAAAGAACAATGCCAATTGGCATGCATATCATACATAGTTTCTGCGCATAGCAAAGTTCTTGTATCAAACAACATCATAAAAAAGCTCAGAAACTAGTTAAGGTATCCGACTGGATGCGACAACTTTTTTTAAAAAAAATAGAGATATGTGGATTCTGTTGTTGTTGTTGTTTTTAGATTTTTTTAGTACATTTTAAGAAAAATATGCTAAAATTAAGAAGAGAAAAATAAATTATTATAACTAAAATCGGAAAAAATGGGTCAAAATTTACGAAAAATAACATAAACGCCGACCATTCTGTACCAAAGGTTTATGAGCAAATTTTCAATTTTTCAATTCTTATGTGTTGCTATGTTATTCATTGTCGAAATGACCTTCAGGATAAGAGATATTTTAATTTTCACAAAAACTAGAGCACTTTATCTCAGTTATTATAATAAATTGCTTACAAAAACAGTGATTCTATTCACATAAAGGACTGTAAATTGTGTAATAAAACAGTAATTGATACATCTGAAAGTTAAAACACTTCTACTATTACACAGAACTTAGACATCAAATTTCAGTTAATTATTTTCAAAATTTTTGGGCAATCGGCTGGCCCCGTTTGATTATTTTCAAAAAATCACATTTCGGGTAAAACGCGTTTTAAAGTATGACATCATGCTTAAAGTAATGGCATCTGCTTTTACTAAAACACTTTTAGTTCTTGTTCTAGTGAACGGAAAACGATAAACTTGGTATTTTTATAAAGCTAATAGGATGGCCTATAAAATAAAATAATAAAATTAATTTGTCAATTTTTGGCAAAATTCATAATTTTGGTGTAGTCGGATGATACCTTAAGCAAAAAACACGTGAAAACCCGCTACAATAACTCAGTGAGTTTTGTTCACTATTTGAATTTTATTTCAATTTCTTCATTCAAAAACTCTCACACGAACAATGGCAGTGTTGAAAGTTTACCCGAAGCCTGACTATGAAACTCCGAGAGTCCAGAAAGCAAGAAATAGTCACTCGAACCGAACCTTATACTCATAATAGAAGTAGTTGCCGTGACACAAAACACCGGGAAATAACTGCACTTACAATTGACTGTTAATCGAGTGAATGATTTTATTAGACTTACAGTCCCCATTCAAGAGTTACGACAAAGATTCACTTAAATAAAAAAATTCACTTATCTAAAAAAAAATTACACGCACTCAGAACTGTGGCTTCCACAAAATGACAGAAGCTCTCTTTTTTACATTGAGGTCTCGGATCCAAAGAAATGTCCGAAAATTTTTCAAAATGAGATTCACTATCAAAGTCAATAAGGGCCTATGTGAGTGAGTGAATATTGGTTGTATTCTAACTTCGCACTACACAGCTGCACGAGGGTTATTGGCGAGGGAACACGTCATTTCGAACCATGGTCAAGTGACGATGACGACACCTGAGCTGGCATCCCCTCTCCTAACTTCCACACCACATCAACGGGTTGATGTTTAAACCTAGACAGATTTAACGTGCAGTTGTCCCCTCTACACGGGTCACCGACATAAGGCTCAAACTCATGACACGCATGCCAACAGTCCGTTATCTTCCTAAGTCCTTCCATAAGTGCCAAGGCTTTCGCTAAGGAGCGCTAATTAGGTGATTAATTCATTTCTCAAATGAAAATATCCTCACTGATATAACTAACAGCTAGCTATTTCCATACACTCATCTCTTCTCACGAATTCGTGTAATCTGTTTCTACAGTAGGGAATCAGCAGTTAAAGCGTTAAAGAATATTACGTCGCATGTATTAGTTTAATAAAGAACCTCGCGAGTGAAACCATTATAGTTTTTGTTAAAGTTTTTCTGAATCTTTTATTAATTAAAAAAATCTACTGGAACCGAATACATTCAATAAAAACTGAAAGATTATATTCAAACATTTGAAAGTGGTCAATATATTTAAATAGAAATTAACAAAAAAAAAAACATTTCGCAAATTTACAAAAGAAAGTTAAGATGAACTTACGTTTTTCTGCTTTCAAAAATGGTATATATGGCAGCTACACATATGTTGACTAAGTTTTGTAAGACTCTAGGATGAGGACACTTGCATCCCAAACCGTGCATGCTGAAGAAAAAACAACTGATTACTGGAACATAATTAGCACTTTTAATTAACAAATTTTTTAGTTATTTAATGCAGCTATTCAATCAATTAATGCATAGATTAACTACTTAAACATTAAAAGAAAATTTTATATTTAATTTATGCGTAACTAAAACAATTGTTAAAAATTATGAATTAAATAACTGTTATATGCAATATATTTCTTTTTTTATCTGTAATTTACGAGTGAGAATGAATGAATATTATATTGATGCGGGGGCTACTGCCAACGTACCTCGTAATTTTTAACTTCGGTCAAGTGTGGTGGTCAAGTCAACACAGGTGTAAACAAACTAAATTTAACACTGCATTGCAAAAGTTACAATTTAAAGAATTTAAAATATAATTTTTTCCTGTTTGGTTGACTGATAGCAATAAACAAGATTATTTAAAAAAGAAAACATTGATTTAAATGCTTAATGAAATTTCTAATTTGCAAGTATTTTATGAAAAAGTCTATTATTTCTACAACTTTAACTGATCCTAAAAAAAGCACTTTTAGTATGACTCCATGAAAGCAATCCTAATGTCTTAGTATATATTCAAATCCATTAAATAGAATTAAGTATTTAATACTACAAAAAATACAATTGATGAAATAAATTTAAATGTAAAACATCCATACGTGTGCATTTTGAAAAAGGTAACAACAAGGGCCCAAAATATTCCAATATTAACAGACAAAAATGAGATTTAAAAATATTTGAAAAGAAAAATGATTGTAAAGATGTTTTATTTAGCTGTTCATTGCATACACAATTGCTAAAAAATATATATAAAAATACATACTTATCCACAAACTCTTTTATAATACTGTCTCCTCGGTTTTGACAGTTCAGTGCTAAGAAGTATTCTTGAACAAATACTCTGGTTTGAGGATATTTTCCAAAATCCTGAAAGAGATAAAGTTTTTATCAACCAGCGAATCAAATAAAGCATCATTGAAAAAAAATTTGAATTTTAAAAATGATGTACACGCATTACTTAGAATGTTAGGTACAATGATCAAATTGCATATAGTTTTCAAATAATATCTGTAGGAATTCAGAAATAACCACAATATGATTTCCTCAACAACTCAATTATGTTTCGTATAAAATTCTACAGTATATTATATAAAATTAAACTCCAGTTATACATATATGTTTTAAGGTTACACAATACCCTGGAAGTGACAAAAATCCCCCCCCCTTCCTTTTAAAATTTCATATTTAATCTGTAATTAGCTTTAAAAATATTTGAAATTTTCTGAGTATTGTTAGCAAGTCTTACTGGCACCAGGATTCAAGCCAAAATTAGACAGAAAGAAACAAAGTTAGGATCAATGTTAATGGCTTAAATAGATTAAATCACATCACGTTAATAGTTTATTTGTGACGAAGTAATTTAAAATATTTAATTAACCTCTAAAAGTATTTTCTCATAGACATATTTTTTGTAGCTTATTTCTCATCACAAAATTAGCTAAAATTTCGTAAAATTCTACTGAATGAAATTCGGTTTTTCGATTAATTTGAACAATTATTTCTGTCTAGCCATTTAAAAATTATGTTCTTAAAAATAGTTAAAAGTGTTCTTTAACATTTCGGTTATTTGTAAAAGCATAAAACCAATGCATTCCTCTGGAATTGATTTTCAGATTTTTCAAATTCTATCTAGATTAGAATTTACTTCTAAAACGGGAGAATAGAATTCATGTTAAATTCTATAAAAATAAATTTTTAAATTCCTTTAATGTATTTTTAACTGTAACTGCAATGTAATTTTTAATTTTAATTGGGCTCGTAAATAAGTTTTTGCATTCATCAAAAGAATTTTATAACCTTTAAAAGTATCAAATTACAACAAAAATTATGTTACTGTGTGTTGATGTGATGTTGTTACTGTGTGAACAAATTTTTTCATTTTAAATAACAATGACCTATTTACCATGTTGTGCTTGAGTATCCTCTGGACGATGGGCGTACAGATGTCAAGGACGACTGTTGACCTTGGGCTTTCTCTGCAATGCTGCAAAAGTTACCAAATTGCACTTTAATAAAAACAACTCGAATACTGTTGTCGAAAGGTCAAATGCAAGCTTTCAAATAAATCAGAATCACCTTTAATTAAATTAAGCTAATGTGATTGAAGGATCTCTTTTTGATTCATTTATTTTAAACCCCCATGCTGATATAAGTATTAAAAAATAATATCTCATAAATAACATGCTTAAAATTTTTCAGAAGCATTATTCACTCTTAAGGTTTAAATAAGAGTATATCCATTAGTATATATACCCCAGCAACAGTTACAACCCTCCTTGGGAGTCGATTTCGGTGAAAAACGCTGTTTGCGTATTTCTACTCAACAAAAAAAACATGCTTATCAAATTTCAAGTCCATATGTCTAATAGTACAAAAACGGAAACTTTTGAAAAATGACTCCACAAGTTCCCATGAAAGTCGATTTCCAGTACACCCGATGACACGAAACAGCTTTGAGCTCTTGGACACCTGGGCCTTCCCGTCACAGGGGCTAGGATCAGTTTTTAGGAGAATTGATCCCCACATGTGCAAAAATACCTGCAGTCGTTAATATATTGCGCATACGTGTCTTGGATAGCCCCGGCAACCTTTGACACTAGAAGAAGCCCACTCCACCTACGGCCGGATGTAGTGAGAAGAAAAGGCGCCGACAGCGGTCAACCCCAATACCCGAGCGGGGGCCGAGAGAGAAAGGAGTTCCAGCGGAAACTTCGCGGAGAACGGTCACTACAAGACTCCACCCTCACAAAGCAATAGAAATTGGGACTCTAAATAATCTCTCTGTACTAAGTTGTAAATTAATGTAAATAATAGCTGTGGCTTAATTAAACTAAAATTTTATTTATCAAATCAAGCTACCTTCATTTGTTTCAAACGTCACACCGTTCTTCGTAATTTTTATTCAACAAATAAATTTGTTTTCTAAATTTCAAGTTTGTAGGTCTAACAAATCAAAAAGGGGAACTTAGCTTTTAATTTATAGCCCTTTAACCTCTCGCAGCAATCTTTGAGAGAAGGTTTCTGCTAAACCCCTTCTTAACTGGTCTTCACTCAACAAAGGAACCATGCTTAACAAATTTCAAGTCTATAGGTCTAATTTTTGAAAAATGGGAATATTTTCCTCTTGTCTAAAAGCGTCCTGTAACACCCCTCGGGAGTTGTAACATTTCTTCAGTGAGTTTCTACTAAAAAATATTAATAAAATTGCATTGCAAGTTTCATTTCTGTAAATTCAACTGTTTGGGTGGATTTCGTGATAAGCAACTTAGTGAACCGCTTTTTCCTTTGTACATTAAAATAAATGATTCGATAATATTTTATAAGCAATAATTACACAAAAATTTTCGATATTTTTTTGGAAAAATCGTTGTATTAAATTTAAATTACTGTTAAGCAGAAATTCGAATTTTTAATTTACCGAAAACTTACACCTTAGAATAAATGGTTTGTAAATAAGTTATATGTTTGTTTTTCCAATTTTGATAATTTATATACTTAATAATGAATCCGTTGAGGCAAAATACATGTATTGATGTACATTAATATAATATACGATAAAGTTAATATTAGTAACCAGATAAATAATAGTAATATAACAGTTCTATAATAATTACATAAAAATCACTTTTTAATTCATTTCAGTGAACTTTATCGTGTATTTTAGGCCTTTTTCCGCCCTGGAATTAGTTCATCTGGATTTCTAGTAACTACTTTTTATAGTATTAATGATTCTTAAGGCTACTTTTTAACTCAATTATTTTTTTCACTTTTTAAATGACTAAATCTCACTTTTTTTACAGAAGAATTTTAGGAACTCTATTTTGTACTTTTAAAAATATTGTGTGGTTATTTAAAATATCCATACTTTCAATGTAATTTGTAAACTGTACAAAAAATTACTATAGGTTTGTTCTCCCAAAATAATGACATTAAACGTGCGCTAACTTATTCTTTTATAACGTCCATTTTTATATATAACGCCAAATAATTAAAAAAAAAAGATTATATAATTTCCCTAACCTCATAACTTGCTGCAAACAAATATTTATATTCTTCATTTCAAGTGTAAATCGACACTCTTCTCTCTTTATTAAATTTTACGCTTGTGAATTTCACTCAAACACATACATCCGATAAATCTTCTCATCGCCCCTGATAATTTTTCGAAGTTTAAGCAAATTACCCTAAGAGGGCACAGTACAATTCAATTACCAAAAAATAAAAAGAATTTTTTTGTGACCTAAATTATTATTTATATATTTTTCTGTAATCTCACAAAATTTAAAAGCTCTAAGTTAAAAAGAAAACCAGAGTTTATCATAACTTTTATGTTCGTTTTTATTCACAATCCAATGACAGATAATAACTTTAATCCGATTTATCTAAAAAAGAAGAAGTCATTTTTCATTTCAAATGTTAAGACTTTTTTTGCCTATTGTGCTAATTGCTTTGATATTTTTTATAACTATTGCAATGAATACAGGTAGCAAAGGCTGATATACATTTTCTGAACCAAAGCAATAGTTATATTTTAAAAGTAGAGTTGATTAAAGAATTTATACATTTTTCAATGAGTTTTCAATAAGCCTTTGAAAAATTAAATAGTTAACTACGAGTATAAATCATGTTTATCACAAAACCCATGCTAACTTTTGTTATACATAGAGTTCGAAGTACTTGTAAATCAAGTTTTATGTATATACGTCTGTTATTACAGATGTAACATTTTAAAATCACTTCATGAATTTTTAAAATTTTTTAAGCAAAATTAAATGGATAATTTTTGGCGGCAGTTTGAGCGCAAAAACTCTCTTTCACATAATAAACATATATAGGGAACAACCAAAAATTTAAGAAAATCATTTAATCAAATATTTTCTTATAAATCATAACATGCCAATATAATGTACAAATAACAACAATAATTTTTAAAAAAAACAACAACAGATGAATGATTGACCATTATCTGACTTACCCAACAAAAGAAATCACATATTTCTGAGGTGGGTGTTGTCCTTTCTAAGAGTAAAGATATTGTAACGATAACTTCTTCAGCTACGCTCCTCGTCATCCAGGTTTGACCCTGTAAAAGAATTGGGGAAAAAATGTGTACAAATAATATTGAAACTTGTCTCCTATGTTATTTTTCCATCAGTAACACTATACTTGTTGGAAAATGAGTTTTACAGGCTAAGATTGCTTCCCAGCGGGAACTTTAATAATAAGATTATGGCAACCATAGAATATGTAATTATCAGTGCTGATTTAAACTCATTAAGACACTGGGCGTAGACCTACAGGCCCTTTTAGCACTTGAGAATCGAAATTTATAACCAGAAAATATGGTAAAGTCCAGCTTGTCCTTGCCCCCCCCCCTCCTCCCAGTACCCAATAAATAAACCGGTATTGGTGAAAAGGGTTACCATATTGGAGACCACCTTGGCGATAAATTTGGCTAAAATGAGATATCGCCATGGAATCATCGAGAAAGCTTTAGAATCGAGCTTTCTAGAAATTTCTATGAATTATATGAAGATAGGAGAAGTTCGGAAGAGCGAAGTTCATTCGAGTTTAGAATCTGTTCGTTTATTGCAAAAAGAGACTTTATCTGTTTGTGGAGTTCTTCTAGAGAGCTGTTTCTAAAACGTCGTAAAGTTTGTTTATAATGACTGCTTTTGTGCACTGTTGTAAATAATCTGCTATA
Source organism: Trichonephila clavata (assembly GCA_019973975.1). Lineage (NCBI taxonomy): Eukaryota > Metazoa > Arthropoda > Arachnida > Araneae > Nephilidae > Trichonephila > Trichonephila clavata. Next base: position 89,368 of record BMAO01012710.1, read on the forward strand.
ATATTTCATTGAGTATATATATTGATTTGTCTTCATCTAGTCATGTGTTCATCCTTGTCCATTAAGAGGGTTCACCCATGTGACGGCCTGTTTTTTAAGCATTTTTAGATACTTCTTTTGACGACCAGTAAAAAGATAGAACTTTCAGGGGGTTTTTTTTATCATTTATTTATATGCATTTTAAGAGTATGTATGTAAATGTTTGGCCATAAATATCTAATAAAACGTGAGTTATAGCGCTCTGAATACACCCTCCTCGAAAAAATGGACGCTCACTTCATCCACAATTTTGGTTAATTGAATTATCTGAAATTAAAAAAAAGTAACGACGTTTTAATTTATAAGCTTAAATGCACAGAATGGACTATATTCAAATGAAAATATCAAAAATTGGATTTTTGGTAGACCTCTGAAGAAAAAGTTTCGAATTTCATGGGGTTTTCTGTAATGTTTTTGTTATAAAATATAGAAATATTTTTTGAGTTTCGGAATAATCGTAGTCCATTTGGTGCGTATATATGTGCTGAGTCTACCTATAAATTTGAAGCCATTCGGTCAATTCGTTCTTGATATGTGATTGAGGAAAGTTTGAAGAACACAGTTCTGAGAAAAACGCGTTTAAAGTTTCAAGTTCGATTAAAACAATGAAGATCTTAACTTACTCTCAATCGGCGGTGCCTGGTGGCGAAGACTAAAACAAATTTGTCGAAATATTCAATTTCTATAGATATTTCCTTTTAAACCTCTACGAACTTGTCTGTACTTGTATGAACGTATATTTGAATAGAAGGTTCAATAGTATCAAAGCCGACTGTACACAATAGACGCTCCAAATCAGCGCTCCGAGCAGCTGCTCTTCTAACACTTGCTTCTTTATAACGACTTCGAATTTTAAAAAATCATTTAACCACCGTATTCTAGACATATTAAAGAAGCAATTTATATAAAAAAAATTTTTTTATATTTTTGAACTTATTACATGGGTGAACACCTTCAATAAATCTGTTATTATTCAAATTAAAGTTTTCGGCTGCCCCCCCCCCTGCAATTTTGCAACAATTTGTGAATTCCTTTTTTTAAACAATAAATTTATTGAACACCATGAAAAACGGTCTTTTAAATGTTATAAAAATATTTCTATATTATTCATAGGAAAATTGTTTTTAATTAACTACACAATAAAAATGTAAATAAAAAAGCATACATTTAATAAATCAAAACATAAAATAAGATATAAAGTTTTTGAAAATTGGATGAAGTATGATGTATGTGACCTTTCTTACAAAAGCAATACATTTATTGACGATTTCTACAAAAAGCCTTTTACACAACTTTACACATTTTACATTCATTGGCATCGAATTTTTCAATTTTTTTTCTTCCGCGTTGCTAAGCAACAATCTCAGAAGACAAACATGCCGTTGCCATTTTTTTTAAATTATTTTTTGCAATATACTGCTGCCAAAAGAATTTTTAACTATATTCTCTAAGGCCAAATGGTTTATTTAATTAATTTCTTATTTAAGAAATATTTTAATAATAATCTTGGAAGGGATGTTTTTACAAAAAAAAATTCTCATTAGTTATAAATATTGCAATACGTTACAAATTCAGACCAAGATATATAAAATTACAATTGCTATGAACAAATATTTCTTTTAGGTGAAAAATAAATCCAAAATATATCTTCAAAGAAAAATGAAAAGAAATGATAAATATATAATCATTGCAAAAAAGGGGCAGATCTTAAGAGAACAGTTCAAAATGAACTACGGTCTTACTTTGACTACAACGTCTGATATGATGTTTAAAGCTGAGTGGAAAACGCTTTCATCCTGTAAAGGCGTCGAAAGAACCATATCCACCAAATTCTGAAAAGAAAAACAAGAATAAAATAAAATACAAATAATAAAGTCTCACAGAAGAGCGTAAAATAAGAACTGATATACATATATTCTTGCTCTATTCCCTCTTCCTTCCATCCAAGGGATCTTCGTAAATATAGAGGAAGTATTGTATTATTTTGGCCATTTAACTTTGAACCATACTGTTACTATTTTAACTTGAAATTATATTTATAGCAATTTAGTATATGATATATGTATTAATGTAATGATAGCCATTTTGTGAAATGTAGTCGTGGTGGTTCAACATTGGAATATTTTGTTCAAATCATCTTTTATTTTAGTATCAAGTGTCGAAGAACACTTGAGAATAGAAGAATTAGAGAGAGAATTATCTCTTTTTAGATTTAAATATACAAGAAAAAACAGGGAAAATGTAACGTAAAAATATGATCAGGAGTTCAAGTGAAGGGAATTATTCGTTATTTTTAGAAATTACGTTTTGGGGAAGTTTCAACCACTTATTAAGGCGAGTGTAATCAATTAAGATAATCTGTTACTTCGAATCGCGAACAAATTAACCAAAAATTCAAAGTCCTTTAAAAGAGGAATCTCGAATAAATATGTCAAAATATAGATTTTAATCGAACCCTAAGTGAAATGAGACTAGTGTTTTTGAAACTGAGTATTCATAATTAAGGTTTAGATATTACAAGTTTCGAGTTTTAGGTAAATATTAATTTAAGCTATTGCACATATATATAACATCATTCCTTGGAAAGTGAAGTTTTCAAATTTGGATAACTTTTTAAAGCAATTAACATAAAATTTTTCTTTTAATAGCTTAAACGTCAACGTATAAATATATTATTTTAATTTTACATAAAACTGAAAGCACAAAGAAAATTTATATCTATGTTGGAACTTACATTATTGTCAATTTATATTAATATTATAATTTTCGGCTCCTTTACGAAATGAGTTAGTAACCACAGACTGCAACTACCAAATGTTAGAAGAGTCAGAGTGCAAGATCTTTGTTCCTATTCTGGATTATTGAAAGTGCTATTACATAGAAATTTTTCTCTAAAGGTTGGAACCATAAAGCCTGCTTAACCTCCACACTATTGCACTCGGTCTGTAATTTCTGTAGAGCACATAAAATTCTATGTGCTTTGGTCTAGTAGACTAACTCGTGTGACGAATCTATACGTTTCCTTCTATTAACTTCTAGCGAATTCTTTTTCGGGAAACATTTTTTCAACCAACTTTCTCCGAAGACAGAAAGTGTGATTATGCAACTTAAGTTATATATATATATATATATATTCACGAGTTAGAGAGAAGGGAAGTGAGAATAGTTTAGAAGTGAAGTGAGAATAGATTAGAAGTGAAGTGAGAATAGATTAGAAGTGAAATGAGAATAAATTAGAAGTGAAGTAAATTGTGGATAGATGAGAAGTGAGGTAAATCAGCAGTGAAACGTATACGTAAACAGTGTAGGAAGCGAGAAGTTGGAATTTTAAGAAAGTGCTTAATTCAATTCAACTGCTAGAGCTGTGTTAAAGTAAACGCAAGGATTAGAAAACTGAAAGAGTTCAGGTATTGTGATCCTTAATCTTCATGTTAGAGAGTTAAATTATTAGTGCGGTCGTTAATTAAACAATCTCTGTATAAAGTTATCTTAAAGGTAGATATGCATGATTGTATATATTCTCCCCACGCATCTCGTCTCACCCCCGTGCTCTGACTAATTAAGTTATCTTATTTAGAGTGTTGTTTGTGTCTGAGTTGAATATAGTGATAAATATAAATAATTGAAGTTCATCATGTCGTCTGATCATTTAATTCCTCCCACTCCTCTAGCCGGGTCACTTGGAGGAAGGGATGTGAATTTTTTTATACTCTTTCTATTTTTATTTTTCTCTTGTTTTTTGTGGGGTTTTTTTCTATCTCAGGATCTAAGATCTCTACAACTCTCCATTTTAATTTGATTTTTATTTTGATATAATATATATGAAATGACCCTTAATTCTGTTCTTTAACATTCATAAATAATCAAGGAAGTTTTACTCCAAACAAATTCTTTAAATATTTATTTTTAACCTTGAAAATGTATAGTTATATTTTTATTATTTATATAGAGCCAGAATTTCTTATACAAAAGCATTTTTTAAATAAAACAAACAAACAATGGAAGCTCAATTTTTAGTAAAGTTCAGTTAGACTAGAATGCTTCTTTTAATAAATGTAAATATCATTCTTTTTTATCTTTCAAAACATTTTTACAATACGAGATTTGTTTTTTCTGTTCTGTTTTGTGCTTGAAATTGTGTAAGCGAGTTTATGTATAATTTTAGTAAATAATTTAGGGTAAAAAACAAAAATACGAAAACCGATCATAAGGTTATACTTATATTTCCTCTCGGAATATACGAGCAGCTCCGGAAATAAATTGATGTTAGATCATCCATTCTGAGAAAAAACTTCATTGAATCTTTCCTGAACACGATTCCAGAAATATGTATAACTCTACAAGCGAATCAAAATAAAACTGCACTTTTTCAAAGCAAATGATATTTATTTATTTAAAATATCCATTTTTTACACACAAAAATGTAAAATAACTCAGAAGATAGTCATTTAATTTCTATTAAGGATTGAATAATATTTTGATATTTTTGAAAATAATTGTAATATTGTGATCTCTTTTGAAATATAAGTTGAAATCCATGTGTCCTACTTTGATATTAACAGAAATTAGAAAAAATTAAGGAAACTTCATTTAATGATTAATTATAAAGATAAGCTACTCAATTAAGAATCTTAAAAATGTGAACACGTGATCCAATAGCAACTTAAACAGCTTCTACCAGAAAAATAAGTTTCTAATTAAAAAAAGTCCTGTTTCAAAAATCAGAAAGGGTTTTATTTAAGAGTTACATAAACCTGTTGCTTTGATGACATGGAATATTTCGCACAACGAATTCTTATATAAAGAGGTAAAGGTATATATAAAACAAGAAAACTACATCATAATATTTATAAGAAATCGTATATAGTCAATAATATCTTCCTAAATTTTCTAAATATTGTTAAAATTAGCTTCATAATTCGTTCATGTTATTTATTTAACAGAAAATAATATCCTCGTAACGTTTCTATCATTAACTTCTGCTCCAATTTATAAAAATCGAAAGATTTAACCAAACGATTTATAGTGTCAATAAAGGAGAATGATATTTTCCCATTTACCCTCCGATCCAATCAATTTCACGTTACCGTTGGCATCGCATTCAGAGTTCAATTGCATAGCGGTTGAAAGGGCTATAAATGTGCTGCTCAACTTTTATTAAAGAAGATGTAAAAGTTTTTATTGTCTTGTTTACATTTACTACATGTGTACTTAAAGTTAAGCAATTGTTCCTGGAACCGGTGCAGCGAAAAAATAAACAAGTTCTTTTCTCCGCTAGAAAATAGCTGGATATTTGCTTCGGTATCTTTTAGTTAAAAGAAATAAGTGATGTGCTTTTTATCATTTTAACACTTTTTTTCTAAAACGTGAATTTTAGATTGTTTTTTCGGTGAAGAAATTGACATCTCTCTCATACACGGAAAATATTTATGCGTTCAGATACATAAAAAGAATTCCAATTTTAAACTATAACTTAAGTTAACAGCAAAGGGAAATGGGAAAAAAATAAACAGAAATAAATTAATACATAAAACAACTTTAAAAGCGTTTAGGGGCAAAAAGGTTAGTTTATGAATTTTCAATGGAGTTAATTCACGATGGTCACGTGATAAGTCCAAATGCGTGTTCTCCATTGAATTTAAAACTAACATCAGGCTTGAACATGTTTGTAGTTCTTGCAAAATTTAGATAAAATTTCAAATTTGTTAATTAGGTAAGGACAAACAAATAGGATTCTTTAAAGATTTTAAAAATTAAAAAAAATTTCTCATACTTTATATGCATTTTTAACTTAAGTATATTTCGTTTACGCAGGAGCAATTTTATTGATAACAACTAGCTTTTACCCGCGGCTCCGCTCGCGTTGATGTTTTTAAATAACTGTCAAAGTCGTAATCATTATCATTAAAAAGTAATATAATATCGTGATTTTTTTTTATTGCTTGACTGGAACCAATAAAATTTAAAAATTCTAAAATTGAGCTTAGTTTAAAAAAACTGAAAATGTAATTTATTATAATAATTAACAAAAAAAATTCAATAACTTAAGCTATTAATATTTTTAAAAATCGAAAGTATCTACGTTTAATATATAATTTCTCTTTAAAAGAGCTTGAAACAGAACTGTGTACCATATTATCTGTCCTTCCGTCAGTTGCAAATATGTGAAGATTTAGGCATTGGACACACCGATCAGGCTGCATATAGTTGGCCATGGGAAAAACATTACTTTTCCAAATGCACCCCTGCTACCTGAAATGTTAGCTTTGTTAATAGCAACATTAAAACTGGAGATATTGAAATCGTTTGAGTTGAAACGGCAGGTCAGTGGAGATACTTGGAATTCGAGGTATGATTACACTATCCCTTTTCATGACATATGTTAAAATATTGGCACCAAGTATATTCTGCACCAGTTTTGTGATCCAAAGCTTCGTTCCTTTACATAGTTGAGGAGCATCGAGCATTTGCATAACTGGTACTTTTAGTTTTAATTGAAGTTTATGTGAGGGTACACCCGAAAGTTCAAGTGAATTTTTGAACTTCGTGGGATATGAAGTACTTTGTTCTTTATCCATGATTGTATTCATTGATAAATATTTCTTCATTTCCCCCCTCCCCCGCACGTCGTTTAAATTTTCAATGTTTATTTTATGGACAATGTCATTGTTAGGCGCCAATATTGATCTAGCGCGCAACCACTGATCCCGATTTAAATTTTGTTGCAAGCCCGGGTAAATTTGAGCAATAAGATTTACATCATTTTCTCTACTACATTACAAAATTCTTTGGAAGTAAAATATAACCTCCAGCATTTGCGTCCAAACATCCATAACCGATTTTCAATTGCGTCTCTGCATAATGTACCAAATCTACGTCATTTTGAAGATACACTCTCATATTCGTTTTCAGACTTAATTTTTCAAATTTTGCCCATAAGCTCGATGATTTAATAGAGACTGATTTCATCTGCGACAGGATTACAGGGGGAGTTTTTGAAAATTCACCAGCCAATATATAATAAAGTACCATTCTTCCTATAATATCTGTTCTATCTCGTAAATCCTGAAGAGTCCGATTTAACGCTTCTATAGCTTTCTTGTGAGACACCGTACTTTCATCCCACACTAAAAGCTTGCAATGTGGAAGCATCCTGCTTGAGAGCTATTTTTTCTGAAATTTCAGATGAGTGAATCTTCAAATGCAAGATTAAGCGATAATTTTAAAACGGAATGTGCAGTACGACCGTTGGTCAGTAAAGTCACGGCTATACCCGAAGAAGCCATAGCAACTTTTATCTTCTGGGTTTTTCTGATGGTCATTAATAATAAGTTAAGCAAAAACGTTTTTCCGGTTCATCTAGGGGCATCGCGAAAAAAGAGTGCACCACTGCCGGATTCTATTTTGCGTAACACTTGTTGGAAAACGTGACTTTGTTCTGGAGTTAATTGAGGGATAAATTTTGTTACTTGATGTTGCAATACTATAAAATCGTAGTTTAATTCTCAAGCAATTTCATTATCGAAGCCATTTCCGTCGACACGTCTAGGAATAATCATTCCAAAATCATGTAGCTTCTTCCCAACCATTTTGAAAACCTTTATTGCGTTTCGTTGTAGATGCGTTGATTGAAAGGCATATTTGCTTGTATTTGCTGCAAAATATCTTCCGCCACGTAGTCTTTGTACTTTTTCCAAAAGGTTTGAGGATTAGAAAGACCGGAGATGAAATAAGCATTGCGTAAAGCTGCCTAATTTTATTCGGCGAGTGACATTGTATGGCTTCCTCCATAGTAATATCTAGTATATCTTCAAAGTAATACTTCCACGTAAAATATCTAGGTTCAGTATAAGTGAAAAATTTTGTGCAAAATATGAATATTGTAGAATTAGATTTTAAAAAAATTCAAAGTGATAAACATTTGAAAAATAAAAACTTTTTATGAAACTGTCAATTACCATAAAATTTTCAATATCACGCGCGCAATTCGCTAAAACTATTTCGTTTCCCTATTTAAAATCTGGTAGAAAATTTGCATTAAAATATCTGGGATTGTCGGAATAGAGAACTTCTTAGCCAACTTGGCGATATTTCTCAAAGTTTGAGTTTGACATTTAACAAACGTAACGTAATAAATGTTATACGTTTAATAAAAAACCATTTAAAAAATTGCTTTTTGTAAAGATGCTAAATTACACTGTGTTTCAATTCACTGTGTTATAAATGTGAAAAATTTCCATTATTGACGAAATGCATAATTTTGCGCCAACTTGGTGGGGAGTAAGCAAAGTCCCACGGTTTTACCCGCATAGTTTCCGTTCCTGTAAGAATATGGAGATAAAATGTACCTTATGTTACTCGCTGATAATGTAGCTTTCCATTAGTGAAAGAATTTTTTAAATCGCACCAGCCGTTTCCGAGATTAGCCGGAACAAACAGACAGACAGACAGACAGACAAAAGTTTTAAAAATTGATTTTTTGATATAAGTACTGTATATACCTTTAAATGCATTTAGTAAAAAGCTGCTAATTTGAAATTACAAACAGACACTTCAATTTTATTTATTTATATAGATTATGTACTTTTTAAATGAAGTTTCTGTAAAAAGCAAAAGTTGGCAACAGCTAAGTGCCTGAACTCAGTGACAGGAAACACGTGTTGCATTTATCTCCTAAATATAACGTCACATGACTTTATGTACTTGTGGACTAAATTCATGACGGTCACATGATAATATAAACACGTGTTCTACATTGAATTCAAAACGGACAATAAACTAGCTCGTACTTTTTATTCTATTTGTAAAATAGAATTTCAAATTGCATAGTTGGGTAAAGATGCTCAAGAGTTATAAAAAGAAATTTCTGCCAAAAAATTTTAAAATTAAAGAAAAAAAGTCTTGTTTTATACATGTACTTTTAAATAAAGTGACAATATTAATTTTTTTAAAAAAAAGTTTCTGTAAAAAGCGTCATTTGGCAACAACGAAGTGCATGAACTTGATTTGCTGAAAATAGATAATTGCATTTATCGTGACTATGACGTCACATGTGTTTTTGAACTTGATTGGCTAAAAACACGCGGTTAAAAATTATCATGTGATTATGCCGTCACATGAATTTAGTCCATTAGCTGGAAGCACGTGACAGCAGTTATCATGTGACATGAATTTAGCCCATTGCAAAATCTTCAAGATCTCCGATTGCCATTGTAACTCATACAAATATTGCTTTGTGACTACCGTTTTGAAAAAACATTAATAAAGTTTTAATCTATGCATATTTTGCATTATTTTTAGGATAACTTAAAAAAAATTTAAAACATTTAAAGTTGAAGTACTCATATAAGTTGCGATATTATGAAATTGAATTCAAGTCGTTATATAAACGTTTTATGAGAGCTCATGAGCAAGATTATCATTACAAGTGACAAAACGGTCACAATAATCCTTTTCACTGGCAAAATACGTTATATTTTTATTGTTTCATTTAATATAAAAGGTTTAAATTCTTTTTCGAACGAACAATTTGTAAATATTTGTCTATTAGTACAGCTCATAGATGGAATGTGGGAATTGTTCCTTTTACATATTTCAAAATACGTTTGGGATGTTCATTTGTACAACAAATCTAATCTAATTATATGTATAACATACAACAAAAGAATGATAGTTTTGTGATAAATAAATCTTTTAAATCAGGAGATGAAATTTTGAAAATTAAAGTTCTAATGATGAAGCCTATGTTAAAATAGGAAAACGACTATGGACTCCAAACGCATAGTTCTTATGTTTCCTAAAGCTGGCTGTGATGTAGAGTTAAGTACTATTTATTGGATCCGAATTTTCTCCTTTCAGCATAAAATTATACTTATTACTAAAAGAAAAATAAATTAAAAGTAAAAAAACTTTTTTAAAAACAAGCTTTTATTTAAACGCGCTAAAAAGAATAAAATAAATTTTTCTTTAAAATTTTTTTACTATCAACTTATAACGTCATTACACAATTTATATGATATAAAAGCTTGTCGCGAGATTAAAGCACTCTTATTTACTTAGTTTGAAAATTTTAAGAAATTGAAATCAATCCGATCAAGTTATTTAATTTACTTGTTTATCTGCAGAGGTAAATCTCGCGACAAGCTTTTATATCATATAAATTGTGTAATGACGGAAAAGTTGATAGTAAAAAAATTTTAAAGAAAAATTTATTTTATTCTTTTTAGCGCGTTTAAATAAAAGCTTGTTTTTAAAAAAGTTTTTTTACTTTTAATTTATTTTTTACTTTTTAGTTATCACTGGACAGGTTTCTTAGTCTGTTCATCTCATTCAACGCATCAATGTTGCTAGGTGTAAGCCGGTTATTTTCGAACAATCGAGCTAAATGAATTCTCGCAAAAAGGGTACTAGACGAAAAGCACAATTTTTTCTTAAATCCGTAAATTTTAAGCAATTTTTTCAATCTTCGTACAGATCTTGGGTAATATTATCCTACACACGAAAAAAAGTTTTATGAGATTTTCTTCATAAATGACAAAGTTATTAAATATTAAATGTTGAGTATTTTTTGAAAAATCGTAAAAAAAAAAATTTCGACATTTTATTTTTTAAATGACTGATTCTAAAAGAGCAAATCATGAGCTGTTTTAGTACGGAATGTCGATTCATTTAAACAAAAAAAAATTCATGCGCGTCGATTTAGACATTATTTTCATAATAACGCATCGATTTTAACTTATTTAAAAAAATTCATAAGAAATACAAATATTATTACTTTGTAAAAAACATTATACCGTATTGGGACGAAATAAATGGTCTTTCCGATTCTATAATTATTTTTTGTCTGAGCTTCATAGATTAACCTCTTAAGCGGTCAATTTTTTTTACCAAAATTTTCCCAAAAAAAGCCTATTTTTTAACTGCATGTAACTAAGCATAATAATTAACAGAACGCGCGAAAATGGAAGACTTTTATTTTAATCTCCGGTTTAAAATTTTACTCACCTTTTTTTAATTTATAATTTTTGAACACAAAAATCCTTAAATGTTTGCTTTTAATAAGTACATTCTGCGTGCTATGAAGAATATTTCACATATATCTTAAAATGTTTTCTTCCACTTACCAAAAAAATTTCATGTTCATACCTCTTTTTCATGCGATTGATAGGATTTTATGTGTGTGTGTGGATATTTATATGCACACACAATATGAAGAATAGTGTAACACTAAGTCTTATATTCCAATGGGGATAGAGATAATATCGACTTCTTTGGATTATCTATCCATTTTCCTTTTTCTTAGGCAACACATTGTACATTGCCTTGTGAATCCCTGTTCTTTATCCAATATTTTCAAGAATATATATTCTTGCCTTCAGTGAAAAATTCTCACCTTCATCACTACCAAAATTCTGAATGAAGAGTAGTTCAGTACCATGGACAAACTCTCTCTCTGCTTCTCCTAAAGACACACTATACTAATAACCTTATTATAGGAATAAAAATGTCTGTGCAAATAAAATATAGAAAGAAAATATTTCGGTGCCTGTACAGCGCACGGGCAAACCGGTTGTGGCTAATTTTCAGTAACCCGTAAGGTGTACGGGCAAACCAGTTAAGGGGTTAAAGTTAGAATTTCTATAATACTCCATCTCAGTTTAACTTGGCACCGTTGAGAAAGATATACAATGTACCGATCTACTTGAAAAATAGCTCTACTTTTTTTGTTTTGAATTTAAATCCAAGAAAATAGATAGAAATTTGTAAAAAAAATTGCATATGTTGTAGAAATTTAATTATTTTTTAGACAAAGTTAATTAATACAGTCATTAGCGCAACGTTATGAAATTCCAGTTTGGCTGAAAACCGATTTTCGACGCCAACTTTTGTCATTGTTGTAACAATAAAATTATTACAACAATGCAGATATATCCAAGTTGGCGCCCAAAACTAGTTTAACGTTTTTAATTAATATCTTTTTAATTAATTGCAATATCGGAATATAAATGGTCAAAACATGCATTGTCATCCAAACTAAACGTGTATACAAAATTTCAGCTCAATGGGAGGAAGATATCAGCTTCAAAATTGAGTTGCAAGATTCCACCCGAACAAATTACATACATACATACATACATTGTAAGTTAAATAAAAGCTTTTAATAATAATGCATAAGCCATGAATAATGAATAACCAAAAACATCGAATAACTGAAATTTCCACGTGTATTCGAACAGAATACACATGCAAATAATAAAAAGCAAAGTAAAAAAAAAAAAAAAAAAAAAAAAAAAAAAAAAAAAAAAAAAAAAAAAAAAAAAAAAAAAAAATAAAAAAAATGAAATGACAAAATAAAACTATTATAATAATAATTGTAAAAGTGAAATGAAAGCTAAAAAATGTAAAAGAAAATAGAATAAAATAAGAAAAGAGAATAAAAAAATAATTGAAATCTGTAAATTTTATTACTGTTATAAGTATATATTTTAAGAAGGTTTGAAGGAAAATTATGTTCTAAGTGATAATTATAAAGCTTTTTTTTAAAAAAACTGAATTTTTCTTGTATGTTAAGTTATTCGATCATTGTATATAAAGAAGTATAGTAATGTACATTGAGGTATGGAAGTTGCTGCTCCAAAAAGACACTTTAATAACGAAAATAAAAGATTTCCCTTTTATCATAAATGTCACATTTTATGGATTATGATAAAAAATTAAAATATGATTATTTTTTAAAATATGATTATAAAAATTTGACTATAAATAAAATATCGACTTTAATTGCGTCATAATTGGTTTTAATTCAATTTAAATATTAAGGATAAAATAAAAATTAAGGATCTATTCTATAGTTTTTCTGAATATAATTAAATAATTTATGTACATATATAACTGACAAGAATTCAATCTACATAATTAAACTTGCAGTAGTGAAGATATATATCACATAGACAGTTGCTGACTGGCACACTTTTCGATAACACCTTAATTAGAAGAAAACAATGACCATTAAGGAACAAAACGTTTTCAATTGTTTCAATTTGAATGATTGTATTATATTTTTCATAGTTAATTAATCTATTTAAAGAATTTTTATTATATATTTGCTAGAGAACTTCCGCCATGTGATTGGTTATTCTACAATCATAATGTGAATATAATAAATAAGTCTACAAAGTCATATAATAACCTGAATTGTATAAGTACTATATTATATAAACTGAATATTGATAAAAGATTTTTGATTAATGTATAAAAAGCATATTGGAATATATTCAAAATTTAGATTATTTTAAACTATAAAAAAAAATATGATTTAGTATCTGAAAGTATTGATTAATAATTATAAAATTCTTTCAAAGTTGCCTGACTATAACTATAGCTAATTTATTTATAAATAATGTCAAGATAGCATTTATTATTTTTATTTTAAGTATTCATTTCTATTTATATATATAATTTTATTTTATTTTTAATATATTTATCTATAGTATATATTTTGATATATGCTTATAAAGTTTATACTAAAATATACATAGATTCCCTATTTTAGTATTGCGTGTTTTTTGATGCATAGTCAGTTCATTTGGAATCTGTATACATCGTAAATTAGATTTCTTTGCTCATTACATTATGTTAATTATGGTTATATTCATATTATCTTTAAATATTTTTTATACATATTATATTTTATTTATTAATTTAATTGCAATTTTATTTATTGTTTTATTTTTTTTTTTTGTTTTATATTTTTTTTTTTAATTTTTTTTTTTTTTTATTATTATTTTTAGAATTTTTTTTTTTTATTTTTTTTTTTTTCTTAATTTATTTTTTTTTTTATTTTTATTATTATATATATATATATATATATATATATACATATTAAGCAATACCTTAAATTATATTTCCAACATTAATTTTAATCCACAGTATTTGAATTTAATAAGAACCAACTTTGATACAAGTGAAACAGATTTTTTGTTCTACAATTAAATATTTATAGTTTTTGAAACATTTGTAACGTATCTTTTGGGACAAGTAATCTACATACATCAATTTTTAGACACATTTTTCGTAATTATGTACAAAGCAATAATGATCTGGTTTCTGACCTCACAGAAAAGCATAAAAATTAAAAAAATATTTTACAAATATGGCTTATAATATGAATATCCGAGAAACCTTTTATACACATACATTTATAAAAATTAAAGCAAAAAAATAATATATTATTACAATTTGTGTTCTTCAATTTTACTCTATATTTACTCTTGATAAATTATATTAATTACAAAATCATCAAAAGTATAGCTCCAAAGTTTTAGCTGACTACGGTTCACAGTCATACATCACAAAGCAAAGATATTCATTTAGATAGATTCTATAACATTACTTCAAGTAAAAAAAAATTGGTAAGTTTTTGAATTTGTATTTGTTTATTTAGTGTACCTTTTTTGAAACTTTGACCATTTATACAATAGTCATTCTTTTTAGTTTAATACGTTAAAGTAAGGTAACATGTACCATAGTTTGGTTTATTTTCCACAATTTTTCTTGCACTACCGCGTTCAAATTTTCCGCTGAAGAAGAAAAGATTGGGAGATCCCATAAAGCAGGGGTGGGCAGACTTTTCTGGAGTGCGGACTACTTCTGATATTTTCAAGGAGTTGTGGTCCACCCAGTGTCAATGGCGCACCCAATGGTGGTGGAAAGGTACACGGGTCCGGACCCTCCTACTCATAACCCTTTATTTTCTTCCGATTCATTATATCCCGTGTATATAGCGTGTAAAATGTAATTAAGTATTTGATATTAGTAATTTTTTTATTTATTAATGTTGATTATTTATCCAGTAATTTATTTTTTGCTGTTTTTGTTCGTGTTAAAATCAAAAAAATATGTTTGACTGCGTATTGGGGTATGATACGAGAATGGTAGACCTTCAACCCTCGACCCCTTCCCTTTAAAAATTCTGGTGTACGCTACTGTCCAATGTCGTAGGTGTGATGAGGTAAGGAAAAGAGGTAATAAGTACGGAATATATATACTTACCTACAGAACTAAAATAAAAAACAACCCTTTTAAAACCGCGTTTAAAGCAAAACGCGATACGAACATAATAATAATAGCCCCAAATATAATTATATCAAATGATACATTTATTATGAAACAATTCAAAATACATTAAAGAATAAAATATTTTAATCTAAAGTTAGTTTTCGTAGTTTTAGTCAGTAAAAGGCTTAGTCTGCATACTGTCAGCCAATCTTGAATTTTCCGTACATAATTATTAACAGGTAAAATTTTTAGGCGGTCACCCCAAAATGTCTTGGTGGTCCACCGGTCGATCGAGATCGACGTAATGCCTACCCCGGCCATAAAGCATTTTAGCTCTACTTCACCGCCCGAAAAAACAATAGTTTTTCATTGACTTTTATATATCTCTACCTGTATTGGTTTGTTAATATGAGAGAGAGAGAGAGAGAGAGAGATTTTGGTTTCTCTATACACTAGAGCGTCGTTTATCTGAACGTTTATTATCCGGGGCGTCAAATATCCAGACCAAAGTCCGGATACGTTTTCGAACATTGCAATGCTCAACTGTTGTTTCACGCGAGGCCAAAAAGTGACGGGAAGACCCAAGGTGAGGGATATTTAGGAAATTTCTGTTGTGTGATCTAGTAAACATCTGTGTGGAATATCATATCAGTTTGTTTCCAAGTGAGGGGATGTGTATGTGCTCTTTTGTTGAGTTTTGTTGGTGTAGAAACCTAGATGACGTGCGATGCAGAAGACTGTGGATTTCAAATGCTAAATGATGACGAAATTGTAATTTCCGTGCAAGAAGAATCCGACCCAGTCGATGATGAGACGGATAAAGACGAAGACAATAACGAAAGTAGCAATGGTTCATCAAGTTCTGACACGTTTATGCGTTAGAGACAGCTATGGAGTGGTACGAACAACAATCAGAGTGCTGTCCTACTCAACTACTACTGCTCAAGAGAATCAGAGACCTTGCAGCAAAAACACGAAGGTGTACAATGGTACAACGAAATATAAGAGAATATTTTCCCAAATAAAGGTAAAAGTGTGGCATTTTGCACCGATTTTGCTTTTACTTCAAGCGCGTTTTCCACATATGATGATTTTAAATATTCGTATAGTGTGTGGTTTCATATACTGCATGGATCTCATTCGGTTTTCAGTTATCCGAACAATCGCGTATCCGAACGGTGTCCGATCCGAATTGATTCGGATAAACGACGTTCTACTGTACTATAATTTTTTCTTTCTAAGTTGTGAAGGATAATTAATTATGATCACAATAATTTATTTTACAAAATTATATATCTATATCTGTATGGTTCTGTCTACCATGCGCAGACATTCACTGCTTAAAGCATTAAGTAACCGAGATAGAAAGGAATTTTTTCTCGGATCAATCATTCAGCTCCTTTAATCATGTCAATTGCTATTTGAGACTTGTTGGAGATGGAGTCCTCTCATACCCTCTTCTAAGGAGGAAAACCTATTTTTGTTTAAGAACTTGAACGTTATCAAAAGAATGTTTTTCCAGCCATTGTTACAGTTGGTAAACATCCCATGTTATGTCAAGGGTCAATTGGAGCGTTTTCCGTTAACGTCATTGCAATATGTAATTGAAATAAGGGTTCTACTTAACGCATGCGCCATAGCCATTTTTTTTCACTTGTTGTGATTTATTTGGAATATTTTAAACTCTGCATGGCGTGTATAATCAACCATTAGTGCTATGCAGTACTGCCATCTACTGTTCAATTTCCGAATCCCATTTACAGAAGAAATTACAGGCTCTCTGCATAATAAAAAGCAAAATATAATTGAGTACTAAATTTTAACTCCAAATTTTTTTTTCCTTCCGATTTTTCTAAAAACTATTTTTACCAGTATTCCTATTGATTCATTTGTGAATTTTTCAGTTTTTTAACAAATATTTTTTTAAGTTATTCTTGAATATATTAAAACCAAAAATGAATAATTTGAATAGTAAAGATTGTGCTACCAACAGAACATTTCTAACAGTCCAATAAGATTGAAGTTTTTTAAGCTTTGAAGCAGTATTTATAGGAACTGAAATAAGTATATCATTATAAAACAAATTTTTATTTAAAGAAAAGAATTGAAAATAACTGTACAAAATACAAAATAATGAGGAATATCAGTTTCTGCTCAAATTTTTCATTTTATTATATTTCAAACAAGTAGCAAAATTTTGGTTATTATTCCCTATTTCCCTCTTTGGGTTTAATTTTGTCCATTGGTGCTAGAAAAGTAAACTTGGGTTAGTTATAAAAATGAGCCTTGAAACCATCATATCATGCAGTATCTGACTTTTTAAAAAATATCATTGTCTAGAACCATCTTGAGACGTATCTGTGACTTTCTTTTTACAGTCCTTTAGGGTATTCTTTTGGGCCAGCAAAAATTATCAATCTTCTCCTAAAGAGGGAAAGGTGACATGCAAATTAAGTTTATTATATATATTCCTAGCTCGCGAGTTATTGGGTGGTGAATTAGAAGTGAAGAGAATTGGTAAACAGAAAGTTAGAAGTCTAGTTAAGAGGTGACACGATAGTTACAATTTGAAGATTAACCAGAATTAGTTTAATAGTCCTTGTAAAAAATCATAGTCAGGAAGTGTTAAAGAGATAAGTTGGATTGACTATAAGACTGCCTAAGTTCAGGTACTGTCACCTTCCTATTACGTTTATGTTTAAAGTGTTGAAGTCTTTAGGTGGGCATTGAGTACTTATCTTCTGTGTAAAGTAATATTAAGGAAGAACCACATTATTATATAATAAAATGATTATTAAACGTATTCTCCCTAAACGCGAATCTCGTCTCTTTCCTTTGTTGCTTGACTGAATTATCCTATTTATAGTGTTGATTTGTGTTTGAATCGTTTAAAGTGATAAATAAAATAATTGGAATTTATCCTGTAGAATGATTTTTTATTTTCTTCCACACCTTTAGCTGGGTCACAGGGTAAAAGGGAATTCGTTTCAATCTTATAACTTTTCCGATTATGTAAAATACTATATTTTACTGTCAAGTATACTTTTTTTTCTCCTGGTGTACAGCTAGTTACTCAAAACTCCAGGGCAAAAAAGATTGTTGTTAACCCTAATGCATGTTCTCTGTTTCTCCCCATGATGAAATGAACTTATCCCCCATAAAGACGAAGCAAAGGTTCTTATGATTGATATATTCGTTCATTTCCGATGGAACTGCATGCTTGATATTCTCTTTACTCCTCTGTTTGCATAAAACTACTTAGATATAGAATAAATTGTTACACAGCAATTTCTTTTCTCTTATGGCATCAGTCGTTTTCTTCGAAAGTGGTTTATGTTATATGGAGATACTTAAGGTTTTGTATTTGAATGGTTTGAAATATAGTGGTATATGTTAATGTCGTCATTTTATGTTTTTTAAAATATTAAATTGATTTAAGTTATATAACGCAATCGTTTTTAAACCATTAGTTAAGATATTTATATTTGATTATCTCAAATTGTCTTACACCATTTTGAAAGTCATCAAAATGGGATAATCATACAATTATGAAATATTAAACATGAGATTTTAATTGATCAAATAAATTTTCTGTATGAAGTTTTTGCTAAATATGTCAAAAAAGGGCATTATCTCAGTATTTCTTCAGATCAGATTATACTATTAAAATTATTTTAATTACAACTTAGTATGAATGTGTGCCATTTTTTATTCTTATCATTATCTACCAATATTCCAGTGATCGAATGAAATTTTTTGTCATAAACAACGTTGCCAATTATGTAGCACAATTTTTAACTAAGTATTAAGAGTTATTATATTCGTAAGTTTATTAACTACGTAACTTAATACTGGCAACATGATGGAAATTCAAAAGGATTCTTTAGAGGCATTATTTGTGGATAAAAAAACTCATAATTTATTACATTTATTGTTATATCAGCTTCATCAAAAATGCACTTAGACCACTTTCAAAGAAAACGCCACGTACACATTAACTTTTTCATTTTGTATACAAAATCTTACCTTCAGTTCCTTGAGCAAAATTTCTGGTCTAGTGCAGCAGTCTAAGAGTTTCCGGAATCTATAGACGTTTTTCTGAAAAGGTAAAATCACAGATACAGTTAAATTAAAAGGATAATAATTAAATAGTAAAAAAAATGACTTTATTTACTCGAATACTTAACATAGAACCACTGTCATTTACAAAAAATACATATCCACACTCTCTTATATTTAATGAAACTGTAAGTATTATGTGTAGCCATAATAAATGTAAAATCTATCTATTTTGAATACCCTTTTTCCACAAATGAATCAAATTTTAATATAAGAATCGTGACTTTTCTAACCAAGCCACAGTGTACCAGTCGTCCTAAATGCAACCGATATCGCCACGAGTCCAGGAGCTCTATTAAAAAAAGCACTTTAGTAGGTCTTCTGCTACCATAGCCCATTAAAGCTAAATGTTAGCTCACTCCTAATGGGCATGTCTGTCGTACGCCCAGGTTGACTCTTGAAGTTATTTCAAGCAGTATTGCTTTTCTGTTAACAATGACAATTCTATGAACATGTCACCGGTTATTCACGCGTACAGCCACTGCGTTGTCCAGAATGAGCGGCTTTGCAGGAAATTAGATATTTTCTGTACAATTTCTACGCAGAGGATTTTGGAATGTTGAATTCACCAACAATTTTCGAAATGGAATGCCAAATACATCCTGCTCCAGCTACCACACTCTGTTTAAAATCTGCTAATCCTTGTCGAGCTGCCATAACCACATAAGGAGCTTTTTCACATGAAGAGCATAAATAAAAGCCTTGCCAATGCACAGTCCATTTATACATTTTCTACGTGATAGTACTGCCCTTTGTATATTTGCATATTGCTATTCCATGACTTTTGTTACTTCATTATATATTCATTTACAAAAGTTTTCTGAAAATAAGTCTTTGTAAGAGATATCGAATAAGAAAGTAAATAATTCATTCTTTAAGTTCTCCTCAATTCTTATAATTTTCATAAATATCTCTATAAAAACAGAATAAGTTAATATTTTTTACAGATAAAAAGAAGAATAAGCAAATAATTTTTAATTGAGCTACACGTTAACTGAACATTAGTATATTTCCTATTGTGTCACATATACTCAAATGGAGTGTACACAATGCTCTTCAAATTGGCTACTTTCAACCGGTGTAGTGCGATTACATTGAAGATGTCCAATAAATGGTGTTGAAAACTAGAAACAAGATTATTTTTTAAGCAAATTAAAAACACTGTAAGCGTACAGGTGAAGAAAATCTAATTTATATGATTGAATATACCAGAATATAATTATTACAATGTTTAAGCACACCATGTTGTCTTTTCTGTACTATACACTGCTTGAGTGGGGGGGGGGAGTTTTACAGAGAAAGTACTCTATCCAACATTAACTGGAATCAGATTACGGCAACCTTTGATAATGTGAGCAGAATTACTGGACTGGGGGCGTCAAATTTGGTGAAAAACTATATTGCCAAGGAATCTTCAAGAAGTCACTGGAAATTTACATGAGACTATAAAAGGGACCTCTCAGGCAGGTTTGAGTAGGAACTGCACCTTTTGCTGTGACGTCCACATCTTTACTAATGAAGTCAGTATAACAAGTTTACCGTCTGCCGAATAATATACGCACTTGTGTCGATTTGACTAGAGACCCAATTCTAGAGATTTCCAATCCACAGATGAACAGTTTCTTACATTTTGATGAGTAGTTCCGTGATAAAAAGGCATTTTTTTGGATGCTTTAAGCCCGGACACCATGTATATATTAACACTAACAGACAAGACCTAATAATGGATCTTGTTTTCAATGGTGACAACTACAAACGAAATCAAGTGCACTAACTTAAAAAGATTCCCATAATTGCGTGACGTTTTGGTGAATATAGTAAGTAGGCAAATTTTTGAGTGGGACCTTGCCTTTCGTTACAATATATATAAAGACTGAAGGCACTCAGCACATGAGGTAGTGTTGGATGTAGTGAAATCTAAATGTGAAAGAATAAATTGATGATTGTGAAATTTTTTAAACTCATCCAACGGATGTAATTCAGATGTAATTCAGAAACACGTGGAAGAATTATCTGAAAGTTGAAATTTGATTTAAAGGAAAATATTGGGAAAACACGCAATGGACATTAAAAGAGGAATTAAAATTGCCCACAGTTTAGTTTCTTGATTTTGGATATCATTTCAAATAAGGGAGAGATGCAGCAGAAGTTTCCTTGTAATGCTACGGTTGTGGAGGATAACAACAAGTAAAAGTCTATCCGGCAATTTTTATACTTACGGTGGGTAACTAGAAACTCTAAACACTTCAAAAATACTAAAAAACGCATAACAACCTTGAGTCACTGAACTTGAAAAAGTGGGAAAGAAGGCATATGATGACATGGCAAGAATACAAGACAAATGACCTAAACTGATGGAGCAATAATGTGAGGTAGTATGACATAAAAGAACTAATTGGTGTAGAAATTTAACTGTTGTGAGGTCTGAATATAAAGCGGTATTTTCGCGATTTTTTCGTTAAAAATTGTAACTCATCTGACGCAAGGGGAGTGCTGATTTACTCCCACCCCCTTCTCCTATTTCTCAGACAACTCATAAATGTAAGTACCATATCGTTGTAATTTGTAAAGATCGTTGTAATTGTAGCTTTTTAAATCATGTGAATAAACCATTAAATTTATTTTATTTTCAAAGATCAATTAATTCGGATTGTTTAAAATTAAGAGAATTGATTTTACTAAAATCTAGAATGCAGTTTGATTATTTATTTCTTCAAGACTGAGATGGAGCTTTGTAACAACACAAGATATATCGTCTTAAGGTATCCGACTTCTTACGACAACTTTTTTTTTTAAAGAAAAAATGGAGATATGGGGATTTTTTGTTGTTTTTTTTATATTTGTTTAGAACATTTTAAGAAAAATATGCTAAAATTAAGAAGAGGAAAAGAAATTATTATTACTAAAATGGGAAAAGATTGATAAAAAATTTTTACAAAAATAACAAAAAAGCGGCTTATTCTGTACCAAAAGTTTACTAACAAATTTTCAATTTTTCGCTTCTCATTTATTATTCCTTTTTGAAATGACCTTCAGGATAAGAAATATTTTAATTTTTACAAAAACTAAAGTTCTTTACCTTAATTATATGAAATGGCTTTAAAAAAACAATGATTATATTCACATAAGGGACTGTAAATCTTGTAATAAAACACAGATTTATAAATCTGAAGGTCAAAACACTTCTACTAATATACAGAATATACACAAAAAATTTCAGTTAATTATTTTCAAAACTCTTTCAGAAATCGCTGGCCCCGTTTGAAACATTTTCTAAAAAACACATTTCGAGTCAAACGCGTTTTAAAGTATGACATATGTTGCTTAAAATAATGGTATCTGTTTTTACTAAAACACTTGTAGTTTTTGTTTTAGTGTACGGAAAATAATAAACTTAGTATTTTTATAAAGCCAATAGAAGCCTATAAAATAAAATTATAAAAAATCGTCAATTTTTGGCAAAATTCTCAATTTTAGGGTATTCGGATACCTTAACAGCAGTAAAAAATTACTTCTCCACAAATGGTTAAGTTGCAAATGAATTCCCTGCTGTCACAAGTAATCAGATATCGCGAAAAACAGTTTTCACACGTTTACGACAAGCAGAATTATACTTTCGAAGACCTGTTATGTACTTCCAATTGAGAACAAAGCAACGTAGAGCTCTTTGGCATTGATATCGTTGCTGAATGAACGACTAAGCATGCCTGCTTTCTCAGACTATACGTAGAAAATATGAGTAGTGATAGTTTATAAGTTTGGTTCAATTTTAACTCAGTTGGTACAAACTGTTGTTTTGTACGATTTGCAACAATCTTATTAGTTTTTCTTTAATAAATTGGTTTATATTTACCTTCCACAGCAAGGAATGTAACCACTGGTCTCTCATATAACAATTAGAAACCTAAAATAATAAAAGGAATCATCAAAAATATGTCATTAATAAATGTTTAACATTTGAAACTTTTAAAAAATATTTTTGTTCTTCATATAAGATTGCTTATATAGTCATTAGCATAGATGTATCTTGGTTTTTGAGGAATTAGAATTATAAATTTTAATATGTTTTACCATTTTATAGGAATTATTTTAGAAAGAAATGAGTTGCAACGTATATTGAATAAACATATTTATTTTTTTTCTGATGTACGAAGACTCTGGTCTGTGTATGTTTTAGTTAATATTTGGGGGGGATTCCGTTATTATTATTATTTTGTACATTTTGGATCCAATCATAGAACACATGTTTTATGCAATAACTATATTTGAATTTTCTCATGAATTCAACATTTTGTCTTGATTGTTTAATGTAATATTAATAAATTTTAAAAAATCGAAACGTTATGAAATATTTTTATTTTTTGTTCTATAACACTGCAGATTTTAAGTAAATTTTTATGGCTTGGTTTAATAAGGTAATAAGATATTAAAGGGAATTAATTCACTAATATTAAGATGTATTTCATTATAATCAAATTTTGCATCCATTCTGCTTAAATGTCATTTTCCTACATAAGCAAAAGTCAAAATGGATCTAAAGTGTCAGTATAATCTTTTTATATCCATACTTATCGTTAATATCTAAATGAAATGCTTTATTCCAATTCTTGTGTTATGTACAATACCAAAATTGTTTTAATGTAATTATTTTATGGAGTGTTTTGGAATTTAGTATAAAAATTACAACAGCCAACAAAAAAATTTTTATATGGTTCTTTTAAATATATGTTTGAGAGAAAGACTAAAAAAATATTTTTTTTTTATTATGACATTAGTTCAATTATAAACATAATTCAGCTGGCACACAATACCAAAAACATTTTTACATATAAAATACATCAGATAAACAAATAAATTATTTCCAAAACAATCTCTTGCTTCTAAAGATTTGCTCTTTTCTTGAGATAGACTATGGAATTGTTTTTTCCTATATATATATATATTTAATTGCAATGTTTATGCAACAAATGTATAACTTTGCACAATGAAAATAATTTTCACTTACAGTACTTATTTAGAGGCTTATATTTTCCTAGCAACCAAAGTATACAACAGTCAAAAGCTCTTATCCAATCCAAAATCAGTCCAAAACTCCAGTATTAGCTGTATGTATATTTTTCATTAACCTGCCCATGGCCCGAGCCGAGCCATAATTTTTTCATTCACAGCAATCATCATTTTTTCATTCGCAGCAATAAACAATTTCATCACTCAATTACCTCTCCTGTTTACTTAACATTATTGAAATTGAATTCTTCCTTGATGCACATACAATCTTTACGTTTACAATACCCTTTTGACAAAAAAGCGAACAAAATACGAAATTTCGTTACAATACACATAAACTATGTATTAATTTTAATGAGAAAATTGCAACACCTTCAGGAATTATACAAATTGAATCAAACTGACCGGAAGTGTTCAAAACATAAGGGAAATTGTGGAGCCAGAGGTCCTCATTCCTCCACGCATTTTAGGAGCCCTATTTCAGCAGAATAATGCCCGCGTACATGTTTCTTACACTTATTCACTACACAACTGGTTCCGCTTTTTCGACAGACTGTTTATTTCCCTGATATGACGCCCATTGAATATGTCTTGGGTTTCCATACGTCGGTGACTCATACAGCTGGTGGGGCTCACAGAAAGACTGCCCTTTGACGTCAAGTCAAAGCCATCTGGAATGTCATTCCCCAGGCTTACATTCAGAGCCCGAAAATTTAAAAGTTTACCTACTAACCCCCTTTCTGGAAAAATTATGACCTGAACAGAGCTAAAAATTGTAAGGTTCAGGATGGATTCTTATATTCAGCCTCGAAGATCGCTTGTTTTTTGAAGCTTTGTCAAGAGACTTCTATATTGCCTCTACCTTTGTGTCCTTTAGATTACATTAATCTTGATATAAATCTTGAACTTCATATGAAATTATTAAAGTGAGAAATGTCTCCCAAACAACTAAAATCTGTAGCTTTGGAAATCGATTCCCAAAAAGGTGAAAGGCTACATGTTTTCACTCATGGCTCCCTTCTATATAGATGTCCAGGTGCTGGGGCCGATATCTTTTGTAAATTTTTTTTTTTTTTTTTTTTTTTTTTACCTTTCACCTACCAAAAATGTCTTTTTACTACTGCTTTCGATGTTGATATGGGAGCTATAGCAATAGCGGTCAAGCAACTACCACTAAGCTCTGAGTTCAACATAGCTGGTTCTGACTTTAAATCGTCATTACCAGCTTTATCTCATAATTACATCTGCATATCACATTAGAGCAGAACGTCGTTTATCCGAACGTTTATTATCCGGAGCGTTAAATATCCGAACCAAAGTCCAGATCCGTTTTCGAACAGTGCAATGTTCAGCAGTTGTTTCCTGTGAGGCCAAAAGTGACGGAAAAACTCAAGGTGAGGGATATTTGGGAAATTTCAGTTGTGTGATTTGGTGGAAAATGAATGGAATAAGCTGTGGCCAGATTTATAGAAGGCAAAAAAGACTTCAATGACAACCACAAAAAGGAGATTACAGACTTTGTCCAATTGATACCAGGATTTCAAGAATGCAATGAAGATGTAGAAACCTGGATGGCATACGATGCAGAAGACTGTGAATTTCAAATGCTAAATGATGACGAGATTGTGACTTCCGTGCAAGAAGAATCCGACCCTGTTGTCAATGAAACGGATGAAGACGAGAAAAACAACAACAAGGAAAGTAGCAAGCATCCATCAAATGTTGACGCGTTTCTGCGTTAGAGACAGCTATGGAGTGGGACGAACAACAGAGTGCTGTCCTACTCAACTACTGCTACTCAAGAGAATCAGAGACCTTGCAGTGAAAAAACGAAGGTGTACAATGGTACAGCGAAAAATAAGCGATTATTTTCCACAATCAAGGTAAAATTGCGACATTTTGCACTTATTTTGCTTTTTCTTCAAACACGTTTCCTGCATAGAATGATTTTCAACATTCGTAGTGTCCGGTTTCATATACTGCATGGATCGCATTCGGTTTTCGGTTATCCGAACAATCACGTATCCGAACGGTATCTTACCCCAATTGATTCGGATAAATGGCGTTCTACTGTATATAATTTTTTCTTGTAATAATGTTTTTAACCCCATAACTGCACAGTAAAAATTTCCCCCAGTTATTCCCCAAAATGAGCGTAAATCATAAGTTACAATGACGTTTGGGTTCAGTCCTAGGAGAACCCTCACCCTTGGCGCGAATTATTTTGGTTGGAGGTAATTGCGCTATCTTGGTAACCCTACTTTAATACACTAGATATGGTAAACCTAACTATTTCTGGAATTTTCGTATTTTGTCAGCGGGCATTTCGAATTTCATCATTTTGTTGTTGGACACCGAGCTGGAAGTATGGCTGCGTGTATGAGTGAATATACCTTAGAATTTTGTTCTTAGAAGGAATTGATTGAATGGTGTATGAAGGACGGACTGACCCCTTGCCACGTTGAATTTCGTAGGCCTCGATCTGACACCGTCAGACAGGTGACATCAGAAATAACAACACAGGAAGGACTGATTGCTTCGAGTTATGAATGTCCTAAATGTAATGAACAAATGGGATCATACGAACGAAAGAGTGCTGTTTTGGATGGATTTGAATAGAGATGTTGTCAAAAAAGTGCGAATGCGCATGATGTTTGCAGAAGTACAAGAAAGAATTCGTGATTTTCTAATAGTAAGTTAAGTATGTATGATATTTTGCATGCAACTAAAATGTGGTTTGGAAGATATATGAATGATTATGTTCGAAAGTATGTTTGACCATTATCTCGCATAATGGCGGCGCTCCAACGATCATTCGCTTAACAATGAGACCCCTTCAAGGCTTTTTTTAAAATCTGCTGTCATGCTGTTCACTCCACTCGCAAAAGATCAGCAGTAAGAAAGTAAGAGCTGTTTTTACATTTTTTATCTTAAATATATTTTATTAGTTATTATTTATTTTTTCTGTATTGTTTACACATATTTTCTTTACACATCCACCTTGCCCCACTATATTCACTTGCAGCCATTGTCGGGTTCACTTGGCGCCATTTCATTCTGACTTGGCGCTTTTTTCGGTTTGTCGCCAAGGGTGTGGGCTCTCCTAGGATTTCACCTGACGTTTGATGTCACAGAGGCAGAACGTCTCTAGTCTAGAAAGTGGATAAATAGAACACAGAACACACGTGCGCGCGTGTGAGAAAACCTCCAAAAAATATCCAATTCGAATTTCATATGTTGAAAATTTCCACTCGTCACAATGCATATCAAACATGTAAACAAGGTACAAATCTTTAAACTTAAAAAAAAAATACCCAATATTGCATTTAGTTTTATTCGACTAAAACAAAACCTAATTCGGGAAATAAAAAAGTCAATAAATATTTATGAGAGCTTTTCCAACATTCTAAATCACCTGGAACAGCAAGGATCCATCAGGAATCACCACCCGTATACAGAACCGTCCGCAGGAATCCCATCGGGCCACTGGATAAATGTCCTGGATTATCCTGTATGGAATGGGTTCCTCCATAAATCCGCCAGGCTGAAAGTAGGAGAACAGACAAAGGTGTGAGATACAAGGAAAAAAAGTAAAGTTTAAAGAATAAAATAACAAAAAAGAGGGAAAAAAGGGATTTAAAGTTAAAATAATAGGGTAAAAGAAAATGGATTTCTGTTTTAAAGAGGCTCCGCTGAACAATGAGAAATCCAATGTGGAAAGCATGTTGATGTAAAAGGATTGTGTCCACATTGGGTTTTGATTGCTTCTTATTCAAGATGGCGTCTCTTTTTCTTGTTCTTTGGTTTATGCATTATGTAAACTAAATACGATGCATGGATCAGGAGATTACTTCGTACATAATATTCCCGTAAAATGATGTAAGAAACGATTTCCAGTTATTTGTGGATGCAATGATAAGAAATTGTTCACAGAATTTTCAGCCTGAAAAGATGTTGTAGCTGTGGAAACGGTTAGTTAAGAGCATTGAGTTTTAGTTTATTCATAGTCAGGGAGTATAGTAGTTCAATTAAGACTTGATTTTTTTATGTAAAATAAGTTGCATTTGTTTAATATAATAAACTTTAATTTATTAGAGTAAGCAAGTAAAATAAAAAAATATTTTTATAGAAACTAAGTTTATTTCCTAAGACATTCTTAAATATTATTTGATTTTATAATTACTCGTCGTGTCGTACACACAAGGGGGGGGGAGGCTGTGGTAGCCTAGTGATCAAGGTCACGCACTCGTGGCTGGCGTGTCATGAGTTCGAGCCTAGTACCACTGAAGACTCGCCGTGTAGAAGCGGAGATGCACGTTATACCTGTCGAGGCCTCAAATGTCCTTCCATTAGTGTGGTAGTTAGGAGAAGGAGGTGCTAGCTCTCAGGTGTAGTTCTAGTCACTTGGCCATGGTTCAAAATTACGAGGTCCGTCGCCTAAAGCCCTCGATAAACTGAACAGTGCGACGTTGATATTCACTCACTCACTCATGTACAAGGGGGGGGGGTATAAGTTCCTCTATAAAGTGGCTCTAGGGTTCACACTCATTACACCTTAGCTTCGAGTCCGTCAGAATGAATATTAATGTTTCACTGATCAGTTACTCAAGGGCTTTTGGTGACGGACCTTGTAATTTTGAACCATGGTCAAGTGACAAGAACGACACCTGAGCTAGCACCTCCTTCTCCTAACTACCACACCAACAGAAGGATTTTAGAGCTCTCGACATATTTAACGTGCATCGCACCCCTACACGGCGGGCCTTCAGTGGCACTAGACTGGAACTCATGACACGCCAGCCACGAGTCTGTGACCTTGATCACTAGGCTATCGCGGCCACGCCTCGAGTTCATTACCACAAGGCTACTGTAGTGACGTCAAGAACGCGGAATTTTGCGAGAACTGATCCAAAACCACTTTTCTCACTTGAAGATATTACGTCGCCCTCGTTTACGCGCTTCGTGGCCGCGGTAGCCAAGTGGTCTAGGCATCGTATCATGGCTAGCGTGTCATGAGTTTGATCCCAGTACCACTGAAGACCCCCCGTGTAAGGGCACGATGCACGTTAAATCTGTCGAGAGCTTAAACGTTCTCCCGTTGGTGTGGTGTGGTGTGGTAAATAGGAGAGCGGGGTGCCAGCTCAGGTGTCGTCCGCGTCACTTAACCATGGTTCAAAATGACGAGGACCGTCGCCAAAAGCCCTCGTGTATAGCTGAACAGTGCGACGTTAATATTCACTCACTCACTGTTTACGCGCTTCACTGTTGCCAACTTTTGCATTTTTCTGAAACTTTATTTTAAAATGTACAAGAATGACGCACGAATTTAAACAACATGCACTTGATTTAAAAATTCACGAATGATGCAAGGACTTTTTTTCTTTAACTTCGAAAAACTTTTGAAAGACTATTAATACTTGAACATATTTACCCGATTATCGAAACTGAAATTATGTCTAAATTTAACAAGCAGGACAACAAGTAAAAGTTTAGCGTCAATTCTGGATTCAATGAAAAACACGTGATAGCGTATATCATGTAACTGTCATGAATTTTTAGCATCTTGTTCACAATAAGCCATTTGATAAGACTCTTTATACATCGTATAGAAATAAACCCCCAAAAAGAAAAACATACAAACAAATTTCACAATACAATCCGTAAAATTTTTTAAATTATTGTTATTGTCATTTTATATCCTTGATGTATTGATACAAAGCGTACCGAGCATGCGCAGTTTACTAAATGATCTCATACGTTCGAATAGAGATTTCGGCGAAGAAAACAAACTCGAAAGTAGAGAGCAATAAACAAGAAAATACAATCACAAAATTAGACAGCGGGACACAATTACTACAAAACGATAGTTCATTAAACTGAAGTATTTATTGAGGAAAAAAAGACCGGCAAAGAGGCATGAGTGGAAAATCGATATGTGATCTGTCTAACACGCAAAAACAACGGGAAGTCACGCATGTGTTGTGTGTACACATCAGCATCGGGGAGTACCGGACTCTCCGGGGATCTTCTTTCTTAATCAGAATCGAAAGTCTTTAAATAAATTTAGAATGCGTTTTGAATTAATAACAAATATTCTGGAGCAAAACTGTCAACACTGTGATTGAGCATATTACTTTTCATTATTCAAAAACAGACTGGGTGGCGTGGTTGGTTTGTCGCTGGCCTTCTACACCCAAGGTTGCGGGTTCGACCCCGACCAAAGTCGGTGGATTTTCTTGATGCAGAAAATCAACAGCGGCCATGTCGTATGATTATACGGCATGTGAAAGATCCTTAGAGTGTCTGTTTGGCTTGGATGCTCTATGCAAAATTAAATCCTAGTACTAAGTTCGCATCGTCAAGAGCTCAAGTGCCTCCCTCTGTGGAGGAAACTGTGCGCCAAAATTGCTTGCTGTAATTGGTATCGCCTATATGGTGCAGCGGTAAAAAAAGTGGTTCCAGCTCCTGGGGAATGTATTAGGTCTGCAATAGTTTAAAATACCAATGCGCAGCCCCATTGAAAAAAACTTTTCATTATTCTATTAAGATACAAGGAAGTAATGATAGCTAAAAACTAGCAACAAAGTAGTTGTACGGGAAATTGTGAAGGAGTGTTCAGTAAAGTTCGCTCTTAAAACCTCACGAGAGCTACTGAAGATAAACCGTGGTCAAGTGACAAGGACGATAACTGAACTCGAGCATCTCCCTATCCAAACTACCACGCAAAGGAAGGACTTTGAACGTTGACAGATTTAACGTGCATCAGCCGTTCTACAACGCGGGTCTTCAATACCAGTAAGACTAATTCACGACAAGGCAGTAACGATTTCATGACCATAACACCTAGGCAACCTCGCAGCTTTTGTTAAATATGTGATGAAGATTTAACTTAACCTGTGATTAATCATATGCTGGTTTGACGTCAGCATTCCTTTTACACTGGTATCAAAAGATAAATTCTTCACTATTATTTATTAAAAAATATAATTGCAAATTTAATGTGTTTGAAGTATTTAGCTACCCTAAAAATGTGAACTTTGCCAAAAACCGACAATTTTTTTCTTGAATTTTATTTTGTAGGCCATTCTATTAGCTTTATAAAAATACCAAGTTTATTATTTTCCGTTCACTAGAAAGAAAGCTGCAAGTGTTTTAGTAAAAGCAGATGCCATTACTTTAAGCAAGATATACTTTAAAACGCGTTTTACTCGAAATGTGTTGTTTTGAAAATGCTCAAACGGGGCCAGTGATTTCCGGAAAAGTTTTGAAAATAATTAACTAAAATTTTCTGTGTATGTTCTGTATTATAGAAGAAGTGTTTAAAACTTCAAACTTATTAATAACTGTTTTCTTATAAAATTTACAGTCCCGTGTGTGTGTGTGTGTGTGTGTGAATGTAATCACTGTTTTCTTAAGCAATTTCATGTAATGACTAACATAAAGTGCTCTAATTTTTGTAAAAATTTAAATATCTCTTATCCTGAAGGTCATTTCGAAAATGAATAACATAGAAACACATCAGAATTGAACATTTTTCTATAAACATTTGGTACAGAATGGGCCACGTTTGTTTTTTGTAAATTTTTCCCCATTTTAGTAATAATTTATTTTTTTCTTCTTAATTTTAGCATATTTTTCTTAAAATGTACTAAACAAATCTAAAAACAACAACAAAATCCCCGCGTCTCCATTTTAAAAAAAAAAAGTTGTCGCGCAAGTAGTAGGATACTTTAAAAAGTTGTTAATGTTAATTTAAAAGGTGTTTTACCACTTATTATTGTGACTCTGTCCTAAGTATATACATATTTATATATTAGTTGCAATTATTTAATAAAAAGTAACTAAAATAAATTGATTTGTTGACCTAAGTAGGAATTGACTTAGCTTTCTTTTATATTACTTGTTTTATTTTAATATGTAAAGGGCTGACTCATTTAACATTACGGTATAGGAGAAAAATGCAAAGCACATTTTACACCAGATAAAAAGGTTCAGTTCATATAAAAATTGGGATTATGATAAAATAGCCCGTTCGCTATAGGATAGCGAAGCTAAAATATAATATTATATAATCTTAGAGTTCTTTGTCTGAAAATATATTCGAAATTCGTGCCGTGAAGACAGCTTTAAGGTACAGTTTAGAAAAGAATTTATCAGCACTTCCATCTTCATAAAGCTTGTTATTCCTTCCGTATCATAGAATATCGCGAGAAAGTTTTTAATTGTACTTTTTCATCCCCATACCTATTAGAAAGGGGATCCACGCTATTGCCAAATTCCAAGCAAAAAATAAACAAGACATTATCCGAGGAAATTTAAGATTAAACCTAACTAAACTAATGGAAAATGTAGAAAATTTGCAATTAAAAAGCACCAGGTTCATCTCTTCCATAAAAAAACATTTGTTTTTTTTATTAGTTATTTTATGAAAGAGAAACTTAATTTTAATTTAACTAATATATGTTTAAAATTAAAAAAATGCATTTTTGAGTTTTTTTCATATTACGCTTCTCTACAGTTTTGAAAAGTTAAAACTTTTAAAGTAGATAACACTATTCCAGTTCTCAAAATCATATTTGAAGTTGACGAATTTACAAAAATGTAATAATAGGTGAACAAGGCTCTACCCCAAACCGAAAAACATGGCAAGGGGCTTGTGAGAAAAAAAGTTTGTGGAGGAGGGGGGTGAGTGTTATTAACGTCGCACAATGAAGCAACATGAGAGCTATTAGCGATGGACAGCGTAATTTTGAACATCAGACAAGTGACGAGGACACACCTGCACTGGCACCCTCTCTTCAAGCTACCACACCACACCAAAAAGAGAACAACGAACCTTGACAGATTTTCCGTGCCTCAATCCCCTCTACACGGAGGGTCTTCAGTGGTACCAGGAATTGAACCTGAAACACTCCGGCCACGAGTTCATCATCATAATCACTAGGTTACTGCGGTCAAAAAGTTCGGGGACCTCTGAACTACAGGATTTTGAAATTTTTCAAAAAACGTGTTTATCTGGAGCAGGGGTGATCAGACTTTTCTAGTGCGGGCTATTTCTAATCTTTTCAAGGAGTTACGGTCCACCCAGTGTCAGTGGCGCCCACAAGGGTGGGGGAGGGGTCCACGGGTCCGGACCCTCCCTCATAACCCTTCATTTTTTTCTGATTCATTATAGTACCATGTATATAGTATGTAAAATGTAATTAAGTATTTGACATTAGTCATTTTTTATTTATCAATGTTAATTATTTATTCAGTAATTTATTTATTTTTTTGCTGTTTTTTGTTCCCGACAATCGACAAAAACAAAAAAAATGTTTTGCTGAGTGTTGGAGAATGATACGAGGAATAGTAGACTTTCAACCCTCGCCCCCCCCCCCCCATCTTTAAAAATTCTTGTGTGTGCTATACAGCCCAATGTCATAGGTGTGGTGAGGTGAGGAAAAAGTTATAATTATAACTTAACAATAAGTACGGAATATGTATACTGACCTACAGAACTAAAATAAAAAAACGACTTTAAAAACTACCTGTAAAGCAAAACGCAAGTGAGTGAGTGAATATTAACGTCGCACTGATTAGCAACACGAGGGCTTTTAGCGACGGTCCGCGTAATTTTGAACCATGGTCAAGTGACGCGGACGACACCTGAGCTGGCACCCCCCTCTACTAACTACCACACCAACGGGAAGACGTTTGAGCTCTCGACAGATTTAACGTGCATCGCTCCCTACACGGCGGATCTTTAACGTTACTGGGATCGAACTCATGACAGTCATGAGATCGAACTCATCGTGATCCGATGCCTAGACCACTTGGCCGCCGCGGCAAAAGCAAAACGCAAGATACAAACTTAATAATAATTGCCCGAAATATAATTATAACAACAAAATGATACCTTTATTATGAAACAATTCAAAATACATTAAAAAAGTTAAGCATTTTTATCTAAAGTTAGTTTTTATTGTTATAGTCAGCAGAAGGCTTAGTCTGCGTACTGTCAACCAATCTTGAATTTTCTGTATTTAATTATTAACTGGTAAAATTTTTAGGTGGTCACCCCAAAATGTCTTAGCGGTCCACAGGTCGATCGCGATCGATGCAATGCCCGTCCTGGATCTAGAGAAACCCTGATACTCTATTCATTTTCGTTTCATTTCCATTTAATAATCTTTGAATTTTATGCCCAAATAATTGAGGACTTTTTTTCAGTATAAAAATTCGTTCAAAAATGGAACATTTTATATTTCACATAAGCGTTTGCGGTTGACCTTGAGTCGAGATTTAGAATTAATCCTTTAACTATGTTTTCAAGAAAATTGTTCCAGCAGCTTCCTCTTCTGTCTTGTCATTGGACAGCGCGTTAAGCTCGCAATTAGGTACATTTTGTTCATCGACAGCCCCGTTTTCAACGTCACATTGCTGCGTAATTGTCAAAAACCTTTTTCGTTGGCTCGTGTTTCTAAGGCTGAGCGAAAATTTCTTTGTTAAGGGATTTTTTTTTTATTTCGTTTAAATAAATTATGGGAACTATGTGTTCTTTACTTTCCAACAACCTTCACGTGTTTCTTAAAATTTACTTAGCGAAGAATCAGTTTCTTAACTTATTTATGCTTCTTGTGTGTGTGTCAAAGATTGATTTAGATAAATTTAAAATATTCTAAGCTTCTTCTCAAAGATAGTGAGTGACCTTTATTTTTTACCAAGACTTCATCGTTCGAAAAGACGTTTCTATCATCTCTTTTAAACCTTTATTCTATCATAAAAGGGAAATACACAAATACATTTAATATAAGAACTAGTACTAAATTTAAAGTTAAAGTTTTCGTATTGCTTAGAATTGAAAAAAGGCTAAAAATTCACCACCAAAAATCTAGATGGAAAAAAAATTGAATCATTTTTTTTAATTAAAAGACAAATACATTTTTATTTATTTCAATTAAAAAGTTTTATTTTAGGAAATAGTCTACGCTTTATTTCATAAGTTTTATATACTTTTATTTAATTTTATTGTGTTAAATGTTTTGTGTCTGTTTATTATAGGATATATATATGATATCGTTTTAAAAGTTATGTAATTTCATTTATAATTATTTTCTACATTATAAGTAAGTATATTTAGTTTTACTTTTCTTTTGTAATTTTACTTAATATTAAGGTATCCGACTACTTACGACAACTTTTTTTAAAAAAATAGATGTATGAGGATTTTTTTTGTGTGGTTTTTTAGATTTGTTTAGTACATTTTATGAAAAATATGCTAAAATACGAAGAGAAAAAGAAATTATTAATACTAAAATGTGGGGAAAAATTGGTAAAAATTTACAAAAAGTTGCATAAACGTATGCCAAACATTCTGCACCAAAAGTTTACAACAAATTTTCAATTTTTCTATTCTGATCTGTTGATATGTTATTCATTTTTGAAATGGCATTCAGGATAAAAGATATTTTAATTTTTACAAAAAGTAGAGCACTTTATCTTAGTTATAAGAAATTGATTAAAAAAAACAGTGATTATATTCACATAAGGGACTGTAAATTTTGTAATAAAACAATGATTGATACATCTGAAGGTTAAAACACTTCTGCTATTATACAGGACAAAACACTAAAAATTTCAGTTTCTTTTTTTCAAAACTTTTGTAGCAATTTCTGGCCCCATTTGAGTATTTTTAAAAAAAACACATTCCCCCCCCCCCCGAGTAAAACGCGTTTTAAAGTATGACATCTTGCTTAAAGTAATAGCATCTGCTTTCACTGAAACACTTGTAGTTTTTGTTCTAGTGAACGGAAAATAATAAACTTAGAATTTTTATAAAGCTAATAAGATAGCCTACAAAATAAAATCATAAAAAAATTGTCAATTTTTGGCAAAATTCACAATTTTAGGGTAGTCGGATACCTTAACAGATTT
This sequence comes from Trichonephila clavata, assembly GCA_019973975.1. NCBI lineage: Eukaryota > Metazoa > Arthropoda > Arachnida > Araneae > Nephilidae > Trichonephila > Trichonephila clavata. The sequence goes on from BMAO01012710.1 coordinate 125,506, forward strand.
GTTCGTTAAAAAAATTAATTATGTATACATTATGTATTCTTTTAATACATGACTTTTAACTTCTGTATAATATTTATACTGTATATAATACGTACTTTTTAAAAATACTTTAAAATAATTTCATACAAATGTACGATAGTTGCTTTATTACATAGTTTGAAATTTAAATGAGTTAGAAAAAAAATTTCTCTTTTTAAATTTGGGAGTTTTTTCCTACCCTTTCTTGATAATTCGAACTTTTGAAAATTCGAAGTTTTTCATTGGTCTTTTTAACTTCGAATTATCGAGTCGACTGTATATGTATTTTAATACTTAATAATACAAAATCGAAAACACACATAAAAATTTTTGAGTTTTATTAGATACCCCATTTTCGTAAAAAATAACAATAACGTTAAAAGAATAATAAATAAAGCTCCTAGACTGAACTGTTTTTTTATCTTTTCTATCTTTACGATCAAAACACAGTCCTGTTGTAAACATCAAATATTACCATGGTGATGTAATACGTTCTTTAAAATATCTACGTCATGATTGGACAGTCTTTCTCTCCCCCCCCCCTCCTTCCAATGAATCTAAAATTAATGGATAAATGCAAAATTATTTCTTCTTAAACAGCCTTCTGAAGATTTGAATCAATCTCTTACTGCTACGGAGAACAAAACAAGCAGTTTCTTTACATGTACTCTTATCTATCTGTTCAGTATCAGTAAACGACATTATCACTATCAAAAAAATATATATATAAACCCCTTTTTAAACAAGAAAAAAAAACGCTCTTGAAGAGTATTAAATAAACATCACCAAAATTTTAAAACTACTTTCAGAAAGATAAATTGTTTACTCTGATCAAAAGTTCGAAAGATCACTTTCTCGTCTGAATTTTTGATAAAAATTTGTGGAAAACGCTTTTTTTTTTCAATTCCTACTGTTGGTTCACACTCTCTATATATTTATATATTTATCTTGTTCAAATTTTCAATCGTTAATAAAATGCCTTTTAAAGCACCTAATTGAGCTGAAATTTTATATACACGATATTATTTTGGATAACAATACAGGAGAATTTAATTATAATTAATAATAATTAATTGATTAAAACTAATTTTTCGAAGAATTACAAATACAGCCATGTTGGCATCATTTTTGGCGATTTGTGTCAAAACTTGAAAATGTTTTTTTCTCACATTTTAAAGCGCTCATTTGAGCTGAAATTTTCTATACATTTTGTTTTGGGTAACAACTCAATGATTTCATTATAATTCATTAAAATTAATGGACTGAAGTTAATTATTTAAAGAATAACAGATACAGCCAGGTTGGCTTCATTTTTAGCGACTTGGATCAAAACTTTAAAAGATTTTTTTTCTCACATTTCAAAGCATTCAGTTGAACTGAAACTTAAAATACACGATTGTTTTGGATGACAATACGATACTTTAATGATAATTAATAAAAATTAATTGCCACTAAATGTTGTTATTCTGTCATGTATATACATATTTATGTTAATTGTAACTATTTAATAAAAAGTAACTAAAAAAATTTTTTTTTGTTGATCTAAGTAGCAATTGACTTTATTTTTTTTTATATTGTTTGTTTTCTGTTGACATAAAAAGTCTATTGAGTAGGATGCCTAAATAAAAATTTAATTTGTAATGAAAACCACTTTTAAAAAATTAACATACTCTGGATACTAAAGAATCAGTTTTAATTGTCATCCTTAAATAATTAAAAATACATATTTTAAAAAAACATAAATCATTAAACCCAGATAAAAACGTTTTGTTAAATTTGCATTCGTTGAGCAGTTGTGTTTTGATTTTTGAATTTCTACACTTATAAATCTTTTTAAAAAAACTCCTTTTCATTTTTAAAATATATAATTACTAAACACATTAATAATTAAATTTTAAAAAATATAATCGTTAACTTTATCATCAAAATATATTAATTCGGATTAACTAAATAATTGGAAAGTATTAATGCTCGACATTCTTATTTATTTATTTATTGAAGTACTTTTCACTTATTAAATAGTTTTATTTTTAAATTCCTTACACTTATTCAGTCCTATTTAGATAATTATTACTACTAAATATGATATATATATTAAAAATACATATTTTTAAAAAGCATAAATCATTAAACCCAGATAAAAATGTTTTGTTAAATTTGCATTCATTGAGCAGTTGTGTTTTGATTTTTGAATTTCTACACTTATAAATCTTTTTAAAAAAACTCCTTTTCATTTTTAAAATATATAATTACTAAACACATTAATAATTAAATTTTTAAAAAATATAATCGTTAACTTTATCATCAAAATATATTAATTCGGATTAACTAAATAATTGGAAAGTATTAATGCTCGACATTCTTATTTATTTATTTATTGAAGTACTTTTCACTTATTAAATAGTTTTATTTTTAAATTCTCTTACACTTATTCAGTCCTATTTAGATAATTAATTACTACTAAATATGATATATATATATATATATATACTATGATGATAATATACCAGATGTCCAAAAAGTACACAGCTAAACTTTTAAATATCAATTACAAAACAAGTTATATATAAAAAAAATTAAGTCAATTCCTACTTTGAATGAATCAATAGAAAGCATTTTATTAGCGATTGAAAATATGAACAATATATATATAGGGAGAGAGTGAATTTAATAGTAGGAATTGAAAAATTAGCAGGATTTGTCTGCATTGTTGTAACAATGCACCCCTTGTTTGGATAGTTTGGCTGAAAAACCGGTTTTCGACTAAAACTTTTGTCATTGTTATAACAATGGAGACAAATTTAAGTTGGCATCGAAAAACCGGTAATTAATTAAATTTAATTGATTAATTATTATTTGAAAAAACTGCATTGACATCAAGTGTCATCCACTACAAGTTTAAAAAAAATTTGAACAAGATATATAAATGCAGTAGAACGTCGTTTATCCGTATCCATTGGGACCGGACACCGTTCGGATACGCGATTGTTCGGATAACCGAAAACCGAATGCGATCGGTGCGGTATATGAAACCAAATATTGAAAATCATCCCATGCGGGAAACGTGCTTGAAGAAAAAGCAAAATGTCGCAATTTTACCTTTATTGTGGAAAATAATCACTTATTTGTCGCTGTACCATTGTACAACTTCGTGTTTTCGCTGCAAGGTCTCTGATTCTCTTGAGCAGCAGTAGTTGAGTTCGACAGCACTCTGTTGTTCATACCACTCCATAGCTGTCTCTAACTCAGAAACGCGTCAACATTTGATGGATGCTTGCTACTTTCCTTGTTGTTGTTATCCGGACTTTATTCCGGATATTTGACGCTCCGGATAATAAACGTTCGGATAAATGACGTTCTACTGTACATAAATATATACAGAGAGAGAGAGAGAGAGCTAATAGTAGGAATTGAAAAACAAGTTAACATATTTACTTCACGTGTTTTTTGTTCCATGAAGTTCCATCAAGTTTTTTTCATAATGCTTTACTGCACGATTTCAACGTACGCATCATTAGTTGCGCGCAATGCTTCGAGTCTATACGAAATTCCTAGCGCCATGTTCTATGAAGCATTGCAGGGGCAACAATTTGAATGGCCACTATGATTTGACATTTAATTACATCAATGTTACTCATTGAAGATTGGTTAACAATGTTTTCACGAATCCCTACAAGAAATCCAAAGGTGTTATGTCTAGGGATCTAGGTGTCTCGTTATTGCTCTTTTTTTTTACCAATCATCGTCCAGGGAACTTTTTCTCACTTTCTAATTCCAGTGTGGTGGTACCCCATTTACACTATACACGTGTTGCAGATTTAAATTTGATAAACCCCTTCTACAACTTGCGCTTATACAAGCGATGAAGCCATTTTGGAACGCGAATATTTAAAAAGTGATACTTATAAAAGCGTGTTAAGAACTAGGACGTTGAGGTGTCTACAGTTTGCATTTTATTTAAGCAAAAACTTGAATACTTTCTCTATGGAACACAAAAAAACCGTAAGTGAAAATCTTTGTTTCTTTTTAACTAATTTTTTTTTTGAAGGTATAGTCATACTTTCCGGGCAACCTAAATTATAATGTGAATAATTTCAAATTTCAGTTAATAACATTAAGGGATTTTATTTTCTCATAATGAATCAAATATGTGCTACGATATGACATGTATTTGTAAGAGATATTGTTTTTTCCACTATCTGTGTGAACTTCAGAAAACTACATTCCTCAAACACATACTCATATTTATAAAAAGGGGACTAAGTGAAAATCATTTTCCAGTACAAGTGTCATAAAATATATTCAAAATACATTAAGTTGTTTTTGTCGTGTCCTTCCCGATGGGAAGGAATGAAAGCTGCCAGAGCCAGTGAGAAAAGTTGGACTTTTTTAAGATAGATGGCGACACCACCTATCTCCACCTCCACATTTAAGCATGGAACTGGAGGGGAGAGAAATATTTTCCAGCCCCCTGCACTCGTGGTTTCTGCTGCAACCACCTACAAGACTTTCGGAGCCACTAATTTAACGAGCACATACTCTGGATGTACTCTGAGTGTACTTGGTGGCATCGCGCATCGAACCCAGGCCCTCCGGTCTGGAGTCCGATGTTCTAACCACTAGGCTACTTACGGCCCTAATACATTGTTAAATGGTTTTACTATTAACATTTAGAATGAGTCAAAGTGTGTATTAACGTCTCGCTGCAAGGTAACACGAAATCTATTTGTAACAGACCTCATCATTTTGAACATCGGTCAAGTGACTAGGACGACACATCATCTGGCACTTTTCCTCCCCCTCTTGAGTTTTTACACCACGCCATTATCGAAAAAGTATAAATAGGCAAGAGATTTGAAGCAAAGATTTTACATGAAGCATTAGCATCCCAATTGCCACACACACAAATACAGTTACAACAAAGCTCTGAAGAAGTAAAATTTTTGGAGCAGCTTACAACATACAACTATAGAACACTTGAGCGGGCAATAGTGCAAATTAGTCCAGTTCTACATGGAAAATATTAATGAAGTCGTGTGGTTGAGTGCTTATTAACGTCATACTATAAAGTAACTGAGTGACAGAGCGAATATTAACGTCGCACTGTTCAACTACCCGAGAGCCTTTGGCGACGGACCGCGTCATTTTGAACCATGGTCAAGTGACATGGACGACACCTGAGCTGGCATCCCCCTCTCCTAACTTCCACACCAATGGGAGAACGTTGGAGCTCTCGACAGATTTAACGTGCATCTCTCCCCTGCACGTCGAGTCTTCAGTGGTACTGGGCTCGAACTCATGACACGCTAGCCATGGTCCTATGCCTTGACCACTTGGCTACCACGACCACACTATAAAGCAATACGAGGGCTATTGGCGATGGACCTCGCCATTTGAGCCTCGATCAAGTAACTAGGGTGACACATCATCTGGCAACCCCTCCTTTTCAAAATACCACATCGAACGAACGAGAAGAATTTGAGCCTCGATAGATTTAATGTGAAACAACCTTTTCATTTGGCGGGTGTACTGGGGCTCGAATTCACGACACGCATTTCTGAGGGAATATGAACGTTGCACTGGTCAGTCACTCGAGGGCTTTTGGTGACGGACCTCATCATTTTGGACCATGGTCAAGGGACGAGGACGACACTGAGAGGGCACCCCCTCAACTAACTACCACACCAACGGGAGGACGTTTGAACTCTCGATAGATTTAACGTGCATCATTCCCCTACACGGAGGGTCTTCAGCGGTACTAGGCTCGAAATCATGACGCACCGGCCATGGTATATGTGTGAGGGTGCGTGTGTGTGAGGGTGTGAGTGTGTGTGTATGAGGGTGTGTGTGTGTGAGGGTGTGTGTGAGTGAGGGTGTGAGTGTGTGTGTGTGAGGGTGTGAGTGTGTGTGTATGAGGGTGTGTGTATGAGAGAGAGTGCGAGAAGTGTGTGTATGAGAGAGAGTGCGAGAAGTGTGTGTATGAGAGAGTGCGAGAAGTGTGTGTATGAGAGAGAGTGCGAGAAGTGTGTGTATGAGAGAGAGTGCGAGAAGTGTGTGTATGAGAGAGTGCGAGAAGTGTGTGTATGAGAGAGAGTGCGAGAAGTGTGTGTATGAGAGAGTGCGAGAAGTGTGTGTATGAAGAGAGTGGTGTGGAGAATGAGATGGTGTATATAGACTGAGTGTGTGAGAGAATGAGAATGAGTGTATGACGAGTGTGTGTGAAATCTGACGATATTGATGAATGAACTCAGTAGAGGTGCTATGAATGCGGAGATGCGAGAATGTTGCTGATAGAATATAGACGTGAGTGTGAGAGATGAGTGTATATAAGACTGAGTGTGTGTGAGAGAATGAGAATGCAGTGTATATAAGACCGAGTGTGTGTGAAAATCTGACGATATTGCATGCATTACCTGAACTCAGCTTCCCTATTGAGGCTTGCGGAATCTTTCTCATCAAATTGCGGAGTTTTTACTGCAATGCTACTTTTATTTGGGCTACCCTTATAGAATCATATTTGACGAGGATGACACATGAGCTTACCCCCACTCCCACCCCACCCCCGTTCCTAGCTTCTACGCCACACCAACGAGAGGATGACTGAGCCTCGATATTTAACGTGCATCAGCCTTTGTACAGGGTGCGTCTTCAGTAGCATTAGGCTCGAACTCATGACACGCCGCCCCGAGCTCGTGATCGTATGGCCACAATCTGACTATTAGATCCTTAAATGGGATTCATGTACACAAAATTTAACGAGACAAATGATGTATATAAATAAATTTCATATTTCTTTTTTAAAAAATTCATTAGTTTTGTGCATGAAAAATGCTAGATTTCAAGATACATTTTACAAAATCAATAGAGTTTCAGAAAAAGTTTTATTTAGTCAATGAAAATTGCCAGTTTTATCAATATTATAAATATATATATGTATGAAATTCATAAATATATACAAAATAGTTATAAACCTAAGATAGCTAGTCAAGATAGTAAAAAGTATGTATTAGTACCATAGCTAACTCCTGGCCTTAGGAACCAAGATTGCAGATTTAAACAAAGTTTTGCGGCCAACCAACCTTCACCTGTATTTTCTAATACTTTGGGCCGAAGGGAAAGTAAGGAATATCAAGAGAAATTTAGCTATTATAAATAAAAACGCAATCTACTAATTTAAAACGATACTATTAATTACTAGTATATGTTAAATTATACATATGTATATAACTATTCTAATTTGAAAGGAATGTTAAAAAATTTATTTCAGATTTAACAGCTGTCACTTATCAACACCTGAAATTTCACCTACACCAAATTTAACAATTTCCCGTTCCATTCATTTACTCCCCCCCCCCCCACGTAAATCGTTTATTAACCCCACACCAATTAGGGCAACTTTGGGATGAAATGCTCTCTTCATAGGGGAGAGGCTAAATACATTCTATCTTATTATTCTAATGGAAAGAGATGAAGGATTACTCATTTATGGCTCTAGTTTCATCCAAGCAATTAGCGAACAGGCGTCTCGCTCTAATTATTTATATCGCCTGGCATTCGAGACATCTTCGCAAGCGCGATTTTATCACACATAGTTCGGAAACGACGAAAATTCTGTGTGCTGTCCATGTTTTCAGGAAAGGAGGCTTGAAACATACCTCGTACCGATATTGATCTCCTGAAAAAATTCTTTTGAGAACTGCTTGTTTTCTTTCCTATCTCCAAGACTCAAAATTCATGTCGTATAGGTAATTACTTTTTTTAAAAGAAACTTATCTGTTTTGCTGCACAATGATAAAACAATTCACAATCAACAATTTAATAAAATTAATTGTACAGCTTAGAGGGCTTTAAAGAAACCCATTGGTCAGGTGGTAGAGTATCGTGACACATGTAATATGCAAACAAGGATGATATTTAAGCATTAACTTTTAGGTACGAGGAGTTAGTGGTTAGAAGTTAGAAAGTAGCAGAAAGTAGCTGTAAGTTAGTCGAGAGTTGCTCGGTGACTAATTGTTGAATAACTAAAGATTGTTAATCGACAATTTAGTCAATAAGTTGGATTAGATTAATATCAACTATAAGTTGTGACGGATCTATACGCGTCCTTCAATTTACCTCTGGGGAAATTCTTTTGGGCAGCATTTTTTATCAACCAACCTTCTCCGAAAAAACAGAAAGCGTGATTATGCAAATTAAGTTTAATATATATGTTCTTTATTCGCGAGGTTGAGAGTTAGTGAAGTGAGAATAGATTGGAAGTGAATTGTGAATAGATGAGAAGTGAAGTAAATCACAGTGAAACGTATACGTAAACAGTGTAGAAAGCGAGAAATTGGAATAATAAGAAGTGTTTAGTTTAACTACAGGAGAGCTGTTAAAATCAACGTGTAAGATAGAAGACTGCAAGAATTCAGGTACTGTGATCTTAAATCAATTCGATGTTTACAAAGCTACACTATTAGCACGGTCAATAAATAAACAAGCTCTGTATAAAGATATATTAAAAGTAGAGCGGCATGATTGAATATATTCTCCCCAACGCAATCTCGTCTCACTCCCATTCTATTACTGATTAAATAATTCTTGTTTAAGTATTGTTTGTGTCTGAATTGATTATAGTGATAAAATAAAATAATTGAAGTTCATCATATCGTCTGATCATTTAGTTCCTCCCACACTTCTAACCGGGTCACAGGGAAGAAGGGGCGTGAATTCTTTATAAAGTCGAGTATCCGAGAACTGAATTATGATTATTCAGAACGCATATTGGCAAAATATTCCAAGAGTAAGTGATTTGATTCATAATTAAATATTAAATATTCTTCTACCTTACTTTTGCTCCTATACTTAATTAAAGGTCTCTGTCCAACCCTGGGTCATTTGAATTGATTAATAGAACAATAAAATAGATTTGTTCTGATTATGGCTGATCTTTATTCTAACTCCCAAACACCGATGGACGAGACAGAACGACCGTCACAAAGTAAACACCCAAAGTATATAAAAGTACGTCATCTATAGTACTAGCACATAAAAAGAGATGCATACTAACGAAAAGTGGTTATAATTTGTTAATATGCCAAAATGTAGAAATTTGTAAATGTATCTGATGTTTTACAATGCGTGTGGAAAGTGTAAACTGTGAAAGTGTTAATCTTCATATTAAGACCACTAACAAGCTGTTCATATATATATATATATATATATATATACTAGCTTTCATGGCCCGGCGTTGCACGGGCTTTTACCGAGTGCATACATATGTACATATGTGAAATTAACATGGGGATTAAGTTATACCGAGAGTATAACTTAATCCCCATGTTAATTTCCTCCTTTCTTTCTGACGCCAACACTTTTGAGTGGTTTTGACGCGTACGATGTGAGTGCTTGTCATGGCTTTGTCGCTTAACATTTTCCCTTCTCTTCACAAATTCAACACTTCCAATATTATTTTTCGAAATTAATTTGATTTCTTTGTTTCTTTCCTCTCCGCTTAGCCCGGTGTTGCACGGGCTTTTACCGAGTGAAGAACTTCATCCCCATGGAAATTTCGTGTTTCCCTCAGGCTGATAGCACTTATGTGCGCGATAATCAAAATTTCTCTATAAGAGAGAGATGAATTAACATGATTAATACTTAAAAGAATAGCAGTTGCTAGATAACAAGACTACAGAATTTAGAAGGAGATATATAAAATTGAAATAACAGAGTAAAATATAAAAGAATGGATGCTTCAGTATTATCAACATTGCTGACTTAGGATAGCTTGTATACATAAAATTTTCCTTAAAAATATTTTTTTGTATAAAAGTGGGGTTGAACATGTTTTTTGGCCAGCCAACCTTCCCCCTTTTCTGTTAACAATACCGAGCAAATACCAATTGAAATAATGGATAGGAAATCTAAATCCATTATAAGAAAAAGGTAACTTACCTAAAAATTGCATACTGAAATGCAGAGCCTGCGCTAAATCTGAATACAATAAACAAATTATTGCCAGATTCTGGACCCAAATACAATTTCAAAAACAAAGCAAAGGCTGAAAAATAGCACTTAGCAAAAGTATTAAAAGAATAGAAATAATCAAATAAGAATTGTAAACATACTACCATTATTTTAGAGATTCTTAATATGATTTAAAAGTCATAATAAATTTTTAAAAAGTAATTCTATCTAAAACTAGAAACTATGGGTATTTAAAACTATCCAGGAAGAATAATAAATCTATAATATAGACCTTTTAAAACTATGGAAATTTAATCCTTACTATTTAGAATTACTTTTTTAAATATCTATTAATAATATTAATTGGGCAGTTTTGAATTAAACAGTATTTAGTAAAATGTTTATAATTTTTTTATTTTTCTGATTTATTAGAAACTAGAATTTATTGTGTAGTGTGTAATTAAGAACAATATTTCTGAATATAGATACATGCACATTACTCTCCCAATGCGGTACTTTTATAATATTGAAATTAAATTCTTCTCGTTTATCATAAATATTAGTAACTATTTTATAATCCTTTAATTTAATTTCTATATCAAGAAAATTTGCTTCATAGCTGTTACTATTTGTCTGTATTAAATTAAGATATTGTGGATAAAAATTAATATTAGGTTTAAAGTTATCTTGCCTGCCAAAAATGATTATATCATCTATATAACGAAAAAAGTAAAATTCTAAGTTGTCTGTGAAACTATTTTCAAAATAATGTAAATATAAATTGGCAAGACAGTTGCTAGCTGGGCCACCTTGTGGTAGACCCTTTATCTGTTGATAATAATTACCATTATGATAAACATAATTCTCTTTTAGAACTAATCTAAGTAGAGAACCAAATGTATCATATTTGACATTTTTAAACAAATTATCTTTATGTAATTTTACTAGTGTTTTTATCATATCATCAATTTTTTTTGAGTTAAAAAGATCTTCAAAATCTAAACTAAATACTGAAAATATATTTTTATCTTTAATTTGTGCAATAAGTTCTGTACTATTTTTAAGAATGGCTGAAGTTTTTAGATTATTTATTGTATCTTGTAACATTTCATGTAGAATTTTGCCTGATTTTCTGATATATATATATATGTATTAAAACCATTAGTAACTGTACTAAACTTTACTGGATCTTTATGAAATTTAGGAGTAAGAAATACATGTGGAAATTTAAAATTATTATTAATTTGCATTTTTAATTATTTATGAAAAGCCAAAATTCGATTATTTATTTCTCTATCAGAAATTGATGACCTAATAAAAGCTGTATTATTTTCAAAATGTTTGTTGAGCATTAAACTATAATTGCATTTACAAATGAAGGCAAAATTTCCAGGCACTTTATCAATATAGACTATAATAAATTTATTTTGTAATTTTTTAATATGATTTTTAATATCATTAAAAAAGATGTTATTATCTGTACTAAAGTTATATTTATATATAACTTTATTATATATATATTATTTATTTTTTTTTTTTTTTTTTTTTTTTTATATATATATATATATATAATATCCCGGATTCCCCTATAGTAATTCAATATTCCAATTTCTATTCTATTGCTGTTATATTCACCCACGTGGGTTTTGGGCTTTTGCCTTGGTTTATATCCGGCGCTATTATGTCGAAAATTTCCACTGCAGGAGAAGGTTGAGATCTCACAAAACATTGTTTAACCCTGTTTCACTGTCCTAAATCAGTGACAGCTCGGAAAATCATAATAGTTTTTTCCCCTCTAGCAAAATTTCTCTTTTTTTTTTTTTTGTTTGCCATGGTTCCATGTTCTTGGTTCTTTCAGTCTGATCTTAAGATGTTTTAGGATTTATTAGTCTTCTTTTTAATTTATTTACTGCTATATATATATATATATATATATATATTATATATATATACAATCGAACCTCCATTTTACAAATTTCTCTATTTTGAGAATTTTTTTCCTGGAACCAAAAACATTTTACGATTTTCTTTGTAAAACAGCCTCCAAATAAAGAAATGCTCCCCCCCCCCCTTTTTTTATTTAAAAAATATTTCAGGACATTTTTCAAATTATTCTTTCTTTTAGCACATTTTATGGTTATCAATGACCTTGAATTGGTAGTACCTAACTCACCTAGAACAATGAAACGGCCATAATTTTTCAAACAAGAAACTCAAATTTAACAGATTTTATCAGTAATTAAATTTAAGCATGTTTGTGGAAGTGTATGCCTAAAATTATTGGTTATAAAATAATGTACATTTAAAATTACTCGTAGGCTTAAAATTTAAAAAAATGTAAAAAAATCTGTTTTAAAATAAAAAAAAATTTTAAACTATAAAATACAGTATATTCCTAGACAACGTCTTTTTTTTATTTTCTTGTTTTCCTATTAGATTTCTTTTTAATGGGTAAAATATACAAAATAAATAAATATTAATTTTCAAAAAAGTGCGAAAAAAAATACTTTTTTATATAATGTGTAGTGTTTATGAATTTAAAATTTGTTTTTTTATGAGGCTTTTAAAGTGTATTAAAATAGGAACCTCTTTTCTATATAACGAACTTTTTTTTCGGGATTTAGTGACTTTGATAAGTAGAGATATGACTGTACTGATTTAAAAGTTAAGTGTAAACGGCTATATCTTTTATGCGTAACTTCTTGTTTATTATTAATGGATTCAGAAAGTACTTGCATGTCCGTTATATTGATAAGAATATTTCTTAGTTTTATAAATAAAAGGGGGCAGAGGCTAGCTAATCACAGAACTGATTCTAACTCCACGAATTAATCCTCAGTCTGCTTAATTTGTAGATACTGTAGAATTCCTCTTTAATATTCCAAATTTTTATTTATACAAGAAGTCGAAAAGCTATTTTAGAACAAAGGATCGAAATTCAAGGTTAAACTAGTTTAATGGTGCCGGCCTTTTTCCTCTAAGACCTGGAAAGCGTGAATCATATGTTAGTGCATTAGAAAAAACGTTAAAACGCACAGAAACTACTTTGAATGTTAACTTCATAAGCAATCTCTGTTGTAACAATATAGATAAAAAAAAAAAGTCTTTTCCGAATGTTTTAATTATAGTTTAAATTCTCGAAAATATTTATTTAAGAGTTGTATTACTGAACAACAGATTACGAGAAAACGTTTAATATAGATCACCATGTGTAACAACCGATAGTTCAGAGAATGTTCTTAAAAAAGTACATTATAGCGCACAGATTTCTTATAATAGTTTAATATCGTTTCACGTGTTGAAAGCATTTTTGATGAAATTTCTCTTAAGAAATTTCTTTATTTCACGTGCGTCGTACGATCAGGCGATGCTATCGACCTGCATAGAAAAATCATTACGTTGTCCAAATAACTTTTTCAGTAAACATTTGTCCGTGTATGATTACCAAACACAAACAGTCGAACTGTTTCAGCATATGATATTCAAGCATATAATGAGCAGTGTGTGTTTATATGGTGTTTCATATTAAAAATCTTAAAGATTCTTTGTACAGTACAAACTTAATCGAAAAATAATTCTAAAATATATATTTATTTGCATCACTTGATTGGTTGGTTAATTGTTTATCAACATAGCATTTCGAAGCGACACGAGAGTCATTTGAGACGAACACTGTTATATTCTAAATAGCAGGTAACAGAAGGATGATACCTAAGCTTGGTACCCTATTCTCCAAACTTTCCCACCCCTCCAACATGAGAGCTTTCAGCCTCGACAAATGTGTTAAAGATTTGTTATATTACAAATCGGGGAAGAGACGAATTCCATACACATTTTTTATAAAATTAGAATTAAAAAATATATATTAAGTTTTCTTAAGATTTCAGCAACAAAGAAAGTAACAGAAGATATTATTATTTAAGTTCTTTCAATGCATTCATACAAAGGGAAATATTTAATATAATAAACGCTATAAATTGAGAACGTTAAAAAAATTCAACAAAAAATATTGTGCAGAAATTGTAAAATGAGAAATAATTGCATCAAAGTTTACTAATATACCGGGTGTTTCTAAAAGAATATCAGAGTTTTAACGCTTTATATACTATTAAAAACATAACATATTACATGACTCATACATCAAGGGAAAGAGCAACTGTAACAGTTTTGTTTACTGGCTTGTTTGCGCGTGCACGCGAAACGTATGCTAATTTTCCCCCTCTTTCTCGCTGATCGCGCTTTGTGTTCTCTAGTTTGCAAAGACAGAATCTGCTATTATTGTGCAACGAGCATTCCGTATTAAGTTCGGTTGTCAACCTCCAAATGATAATAACATACGTAGATGGTATCATCAGTTTGAAATAACCGGCTGTCTTTGTTAACAGAGGCGGATTAAGGTAGTTGGAGGTCCCTGGCGGTAAAAGGTTTGAGGCCCATGGGCTTAAGAGTCGAAAAACTAAAATAGTGATAAGAGTAGCTTACTTAAAATTCTCAATATAAAGTGTATTACTATAATAAAACTCATCGGCTAAAGGAAAAATCTGAACCGTACATAAAAAAAATTAAAAACCTTACTTAAGAGCTTACAGTTTTGCTATACAGTTTGATTTCTCTTTGGCAAATTCATCAATTATTTTCACCATATCTATTTTGTCCAAAACATTTTATTCTGTATATAATATGGTTATGTTATTCAGTTTCTCTTTTCCCCCATAGTACTTCTTAAATTATTTTTAACACGTTTTAAAACTAAAAAAGATCATTCACCTGATGCATTCGATATCGGTATTGTTAAAAATATTTTCAAAAGTTTTCTACATTAGGATTTCTTTTACATCTCGATAAATTTCTATCGGGGTTTTCATTGTATCTCTGTTTTCTTTTCATTTCTTGTTCCAAGGTGGCGTGGTTGGTTTGTCGCTGACCTTGGCACTCATCAAGCTTGGGGCCCCTACCAGCGTCGGAGGCCCCTGGCGGCCGCCAGGTCCGACACCCGCTTAATACGCCACTGTTTGTAAAGGGAAATTGAAACACAAATGGAACAAAGAATTTTGTGTTCTATTATTTTCTCAACAATCACAAGTCAAAATTATTTGATGACGTGTCTATATTTTATTGAACACTTCCTTAGAAAAAACGGCACATTGATCCATAAAGGCACGCCACCCCTGTCATATACTAACAAGGGCACTCAACATCCAGAGGCAGCTTGCCTTGGAAACTCTAGTCATAAAATCCCGTGTGATGTGTTACATATCTACACTGATGGCAGCAGGGTTGTAGGTGCTGTCTCAGATAGTTGAATTTTCATAAAAAGTGGAATGGTATTAGGATGTGTAAGAGAAATCCTAACTACTGCTCAGTTTTTCGGGCAGAACTCTTAGCTACTGAGGCTTTGAAATTTACTTTACTTAAGAGTTTCAATACAAATATTTGGATAATGAGTAACAGCAGAAGCTCTATTTAACCTGAAACTTCTTGCGCAGGGTGTGTCATACCCACCGTCTAACTTTTTTCAACGCTCCTTCTAAACCTTTTTTGGAAAATGGATAGTTTCTCGTGTAACTGACTTTTGAGGTCATATTTTTTGAGGGACCTTACCGCTTGTAGGCGAATTCTAATTATATATTTTTGGATATCGCCTCTTCGGGTATGTCATAACCTGCGCGTGAATCACCTTTACAGTTCTGAATGCATGAACACGGTTTAAATGGCTATTATTGTAGTTATGATATAGATATAGTACAACAGTATTTTCGGATGAAGAAATTCTCTTCGCGGTTATGATGAGGAAAAATCAAATAATGTTGAGTATAACAGCAAGTATGATTCCTCCAATTAAATCGATCCAGATTTAGAAAAGGGAGACAGTGTTGAAAATAAATGTTTTATATGTAGAGACACAAAAATATTTGAGAAGAACATAATTTTAAAGGAGACAACTGGTACACATCTTATCCCCTTTCAAATGAACTTTTTTTTGGGGGGGAGGGGGGGAACTACTGCTGGATCAAAATAAGAGAAAATAAAAAAGAAATTCCAAATTTTTTAAATTTAAAAAGTAGGAGTTTATTCCTATATGTTTGGTTCGAAAAATATAGATTAAAAAATAAATAATACCCATAGTTAAAACATAGCACACACTCAGGATGAGATTGTAGGAGTGTATAAACAATGCACTGAACGCCCTTATAAAAAGAAAAGAAAAACTTAATTTGTGGGGGAAATGTAATAAACATGCTGTATTTCCCCCTTTTCTTCCTTTTTAACCTTTGTATACAAATTTTACGGTAAAAACATAATGTAAACACCCTTAGGTATGACACACCCAGCGCGAAAACTTTAGGTGGTTTTTTTTCACGCAAGTGATGCAGGATTAACATCTATCTAAATGTGGAGGCATAGTGACAGAACGACAACGAGTATTGTCTTGATATTAAATAACTTGAGTGTCAATGTTAGCATCTTTCTTCAGTAGCTACCGTCGCACGTGAATGTGTGGGGGAATGAGATTGCAGATGGTTTGGCCCCTAAGCACAGCCATAAAAATTCTCCACTTGGTAAGTACCTTACTTTTCCAGAAATTGCTACCCGGGTAAAACAAGATATCAGTTCCTCTTGGAAGCAGGTCCCCGTACACGAGTGGTAGGAAGAAAACAGTCCTGGTGCTGCATTCCTTGGAACAGACAGTAGACAAGATGAAACTACTCTTGCTAGGCTTCGCAGTGGACATACTCGAGTTCAACGGCATGTCGCGGGTCTTAAAGTTTACCCTCCCTGTACAAATTGCAATGTGAACCAAGCCGCTCCTGCCCACATCTTGACTTGTATTGGTTGCCAAAATTGGCATCAGCTCTCAAGTCCTGTTACATTTCTTCATTGTTTAAAAACGCACGGGTTCATGGACTTGATATAGATCATAGGTTCCCAAACTTTTTTGTCTCATAGACCCCTTGCCATGTTTTTCGGTTTGGGGTAGACCCCTGCTTAATTAATATTGAATTTTTGCAAATTTGTCTACTTAAATGTCTTTTTGACAGCTGGTACTACTACTTTAAAAGAATTAAATTTCTAACCGTGATGAAAAATAGTATTTAAAATTTAAAAAGCCCATGCTAATTAATTAAATTAAAAGTTAATTAATAAATGAAACTGTTAAATAAACTATCTAAAAAACAAATTATTTTAATGGGAGGAAGGAATCTCTAGCACTAGAATATCAAGTTTTCAATCTTGTGTGGTTTAACCTCAAATTTCCTCTGTTAGTGTCCATTTTTTCCCTCGTTTTGGAGATTGACAACAGTGTTGAAACTCCTTCAAACTAGGAAAAGCAATGAAAAACTTCCTCACGATATTCCATAAGTCGGGACAAATAACAGGTTTGACTTTTTAATGCCAAAATTGCTGGCATCCGTTTTTAAACTTTAACACCTTCTTTATTGCTTATTACGATCAGTTCCTATTGTAATGTGATATTTTTTCCCGATATGACCATATAAATTCATTACCTATTGTGGTATTGCCAAAGTCAAAGCATTCTCAAACCAGGTTTCAAAATCTGAATAAAAGGCATTTAAATGTTGAATGTAGGTTGAAACGTTCTGATAGATTGTCTATGACAAATTTTTAAAAAATGTCACAGACAATTATTGTCTAGTATTATAATTCTTTAGCTTGACTCGGGAAAGAAAAGCTGAAATGGTTCTTGTTTTAATAAAATTTATGCTGTCACCTTGTAAATGCGAATTAACCTTACTAAATTTAGTAAATTAATCTGTTAAAAAAGGTAAAATTTAGTTTCCACTTGATTTTGATTTTCTTTTAAAATTAAAGTCACGGTCTAGTTTAATGAGAGTCACTATCATAGTCACTTACACCATATAGACCCCCAAATTAATTTTTAGCTGACGTAGACCCCTTGGAGGTCGTCATAGACCCCTGGGGGTCTATATAAACCACTTTGGGAATCACTGATCTAGATGTTTCAGTCGATCAAATGGGATAAGAAACAACGACATGTCACTATTAAAAAATCGATGGAATAGCGTATTTTCAGATTTTGAAGAACATAGTTAACTAGTAACAATTTTATACCTATCGACCCAAATTTTAATAGTCATATTTAATATTAAAAATGAAAGAATAAATATGTTATTGATTTTATTTATAAACAAGAATAAATCTATAAAAAAAAATTCAATACATTATAATAACATCGTATAATTATAATTAAATAATCAAAATTAATAAAAATGTATATTTATTTATTTATAAATAATATCCTCATAAAAGGGACATATTTTATGTTCAATATATTGCTTATTTCAATTTTTAGACGATTTAATTTCATTCTTTTTTATTAATTTTGATTTAAAAGGAAAAATAAACGTTATTTAATATTTTAAATCCAAAGTTTGCAAGGTTCCATCTGCTATTAAATTCAAATAACCGCTTTTGAATATTCTATTTGTTTAAACAGCAAAAGGGTTAGGTTTATTTTTATCTTTATAGATTTATTTTTATTTAATTGCAAAGCCTAAATAAATAACAAACGTTTAATTTATATATTGATCACCTTCATCAATTATTTAAATTTAAAACTCGCCCTGTAACTCTTAAATCTGTGCAAAAATATTCTAGAAAATGGATTTCGTATAACTCATAACCTGACAAGTTAATTAGCCTACTTATATCTAATCGTTAAAATGCGTTTTGCGCGAGCTTTAAAATATTTAATCCTTCCTTTGAAGCGCCCACGCCCCAAAAATGTCAGTTCAGACAGTGATCCTTTCTCGGGAAAGCGCTCTGTTAAAAGCGCGAGTAAACGTCGAAAATTACTATAAAAGGGATTTAAAAACCTTTTTAGGTTTCTGGGAAAGTAATACTGCAGTGTATCTACGCCCCTTCCCCTTACAGCCTCTTCAATAGGTCGTCATGGCAACGAAAAAAACACGTGGTCTAGGATGTATTCCCCGTTGCTATGGTTACTTCAGGTTGTTCCAGGTGCTCTGCAGTGGTGGATGTTGAGAGGACGATTTCGACTTGCTAACAGAGAAGGAACAGATTGAGTTTTATTATAGTTTTTGTGGTGTGGGATCCCGGAAGAGAGATAAGGTCGTTCCTTTTTTTTCAAAAAAAATTATTTAGGAGTTGGCAACATTTACGAAATGGGATTCGCAATAACTTGTGTTTTACTTTTCTTCGACTCCTAATAATGGATCTTGATCTTTTAAAAAAACAATTTTGGGTGCGGTATAAAAAATTATTTCTAACAAGGAACTAAATATTTGCATAGCGCAACGGGATTTTCGTAGAATGCAATGCCAAATAATAAAAGTGCACTTTAAAAAAAGTTCGTTTCAGGTGACTGACGATGTTTGGAACCGTGATTTTGAAGAAGTTAAAAAGGAATAAATTTTTGATATTTAAGTGTCAGTTGAAGAAGAATAGATATATACAATTGTTTTAAGAATGTTATTAAAAGAAAAAATTATTTAAATGCAATTTTTTGGTAAAAAAATGAAGAAATAATGACATATTTTCAAAACTTTCTCTTTTCATGAAAAATGCTTCACTGATATATTTTGTCGGACTTTAATACAAGAGTTTAACTAAGATTTTTGAAATATGCAATTTACATTGGATTTATACATATTTTATTATATCAGAGTAGAGAGATATTTTTAACAAATACCCATTATTATTCAGTTAATCATGGCTCTGAAAATATATATATAATGTGGATTTTTCAAAACTTTTAGATTAACCTAGGTATAGAAATCCTGGTAACATATTTTGACAAATTATTATTATTACAGAAGCTTTTCTCATAAAAAAGAATGTTTTGAAAACATTTCATTCTTTCTTCATTTTTTTTCTTTTTTTTGCTAAAAACATTTCATTTAAATAATTTTTTTTTTGTCTTAAAATTTGTAATACAATTTCATATGTATATTCTAATTCAACTGACACTAAATATCAAAAAATTGTCCATTTATACGTTTTCTCCAAATCACGGTTGCTAGCGCAGTCAGTGCCCATAAAATTTTTGTAAAAAAATATATTTGATGAGGAAAGATTTATATAAATCGTGATTTTTATCATACATGTTTCACTCAGGAAACAGTGAATATTTTTAAAACAAAAATCACCGTATTATCAAAACTATTGACTATATTTTTTCCACCCTAAGCATGTCAATAAAAATCAAACTCAAAATAAAGCTCCTTTTAAAAAGATTTTGTGAACCTTATGACAAAAAATTGATGTCTTAAAATTATCTTAGAAATTTGTTTAATTTGTATTAATTAGCGTATATTTCTTTTAAATTCTTGTTTACATTAAGATAAAAATAATATATCAATGGATAGATAAGAAAATATTTTGTTAATCCACCAAGAGTAGTAAATACTTCAAGTCAAATAGAGAAACATGTTCTGTGATTTGATATGTATTAATGTTGTTCTCAAGCATTGGTCTTCAAATTGTGTTCTACGGAACCCTGGGGTTCCAGGAGTCACAACAAAAAGTCGAAAAGAAACTTATAAATATGTATGCAAAAAATAGATTTGTTTTTAAAATGTTTGTATACCCACAAGAATTTATAGCTCTCATCCCTGTCAAGAAACACTAAGAATTTTATTCATGCATAACTTTGTTTTGCACACACACACACACAATAATTTTCAAACTTTTTAATATAATAAATGAATAATAAAATGTTATCTTTATATATATATATATTACTTACTAGATTGTGAATATTTTATTGCTTACTATCCTAAGTTCCACGAGATAATTTTATACTCAGTAGTACAACGTCTTGCAAAACTATTTAATTTTCTAAAGGAAAATGCACCTTTTTATATTTGTGGAAAAGCTCCTACAACATATCAACAGATTCGATGTTAAAAATCTAAATTTCTGGAATTTAAATTTGTGTGTGTGTGTGTGTGTGTGGAATAGGTTCTACGAAAACACCTTCTAGTTCTAGGGGTTCCATGAGTTGTAAAAGTTTAAAAACCATTGTTCTAAAGAAGCACAGAATAAATTAACAAAGGATGTCACAATCTTTAACCATGGTTAAATAACAAAGACGACAGTGGAGTCAGTACTGTCATAGTCTGTACCCTCTGTATAATGTGCAATATGAACGCCAACAATCAACACTAAATCAGAACTGGTTAACACATTCACTGTCAACTACAAGACATCTCGCAGTAAGCGTATGTACCAAAATTGCTGGCCAACACATCTCGTAGTGTGTGCTGCAATTTTAGATTGATTACAAATCTCCATTTGAGGAATTATTTGAAAAAATGAATGAAAAATTTATAAAGGGCAAAAAAAAGGTATTAACTATCAATTTTTGAAGTGAACACTTCTTTAGCGGCGTTGGCCACTTTTTGGTAGGGGAAAATCTTATGGGTTCGCGTCACCGACACGCTCATGACTGACGCACGCGCAGTGTGCTGTTCGCCTTGGACACTTTTTGAATGGGTGAAATCTCGTACGTTCGCGTCACCGACATGCTAATAGCAGCATATTTGTAGCTATACAGCTGACATATAGTGCTGTGTATATCTTATAAGCGAAATTCAACGGATTTAGTGAAAAGTTCAATGTGTATATACTGTGCATTGCTCGTTGCGATTCCGAGAATGGGCAGTACATATTAATGGTTGCAGTTTATATTTCGCCTGGAAAATCTATGAGACAGATACAACACTTTTTATTCGAAAATTGGATGATTTATACAAAAGAAGGTTCTGAACTACTTGAAAAAAGATTTGGCGAGAAATATGATAATGTACCGATGATTTTAAGTGGAGACTTCAATATTAACTTTGCAGATGATAAAAATCTACCACTAATTGAATTTCTAAATGAAACCCTTAATTTAAATTTGTCCAATGATCAAAGATTCAGTACTACAAAATATAAAACGACGATCGATGTGGTTTTTACACGCGATACTTAAATAAATTTGAATCAAACATTTTCCTTTCTTACTTTAGTTACCATACGCCTATTGTATCTTTTTTAGAACAAAATGAAATGATTGAAAGTACAAAAAGTCTAAGTATTGTTGAAATTAATGATGACAATGATGCAAAGAATTAAAATAATGTTAAAAATCAAGTACATTGAAATTTAAGTAAATACAAATAATATCCATAAATAATATGATTGTATATTAATTGTTATTTCAATTGAATTGTATTTATATTTTGTCATGATCTTGTACAGCCCGTAATACATTTGAATAATAAAAAACCATATAAAAATGCATTTAGTTGTTGCTCGGAGTGTCAATAGATGTGAAAACCAGATTGATGTTGATAATTTTAATTCAAACATTATGAAATTTCAAATTTTAATACTAAAAGTTCTAAGTTTTCACTTTTATCGGCAGTCTCTATAACTGCAAATTTTATTATTAAAATCATAATTTAGACGATTAGATTATTTCAAAATAATTACATATACATATAAATGTATTATTAAAATTTTAAAAAATATTATTGTTGTTGCATATGATGAGCTTCAAAGCAAGGATCAATGCAAAGTACTGGGTTGTTCGGAAACACTAAACAAAAATCCATAGAGAGTCTCCCTTATGTTTTTTTCCCTGCACATTTGACATGGCTTTGTAGGCATTCTTTTTTCTGTGGACGGAAGATATTCTAAGTAATAAAAATCAGTTGTACTTGTATTATAGTGGTTGTTTTCTCCATCATTGCTGCCGTCGGCATCAAGTAAATGTATAATGATATCCTAAATTGAAGCATCTTTGCCTTTTTATTCCCTCAAGTTCCTTTTTTTTAATTCTCTCCCCCCCCCTCCCTTTCTTGCAATGCAACTATAATTTGAAACTGTACACTTATTAAATGATTTTTTCAGCAAATTATTACCTGTCAGTCTATTATTATTATTATTTAAAAAGTCTTTATAACAGTGCTCAAATTGTGGGGCTCGCAACCCTGGGGGGTGGGGGTGATATTGAAATACGCGAGCATATTGAAAAGTCAAAAACAAAAGATTATTAAAAAAAAATTAATTTATTGAAAGCAATAAAAAACAGTTACACTGATATAATATACCTAAAAATGTATCAGCACTGCACAAAGTGTTTTTTTATTTAACAATACTAAGTTAAGAACAAGTTTAATAATTAGCAGTAACCCCAAGGGCTTGTCATATATAAAATTGTATACAAAAATTAACGCTTATCTTAATCATTTAAACGGTTTATGATTAATCGATTGGCTGCCGATTAACAGTTACTCGATTCGCTCCCCAATGCCACCATTTTGCATGTATGCACGCGTATATGGTGTAATGGAGTGGGGAAAAGGGAGTAAATAAAAAAAATCACTGAAATAAGTAAATCCTTCGCAAACACTGTCGCGGTCATTTTATTGCAAATCTTCCAAAGCCTTAAGAATAATTTCATGGATAGTAATGAGCAGAAAAGATTGTATTGTTGAAAGACGTATATATGCGTCCGGGGCAATTTCCGCACAGGCTGAGAGAGACGTTTATATACGACGGTGGCACTTAAGAGGTTCAAGTCATCTTGTAGCCTTAGTGTCAAAGTATCGTATTATCGAATTCAATATGTTTTTTTTTGGAGGGCAGCGAGAGGAAAATTATGTTGAATATTGGGTCGCAAATATTGAAAGTTTGAGAATCACTGCTTTATAAGTTTTCCCTTTAAAGATCATTACACATTTGGCGATTTTTCTTTGTATTTGGAGATTTTTATATAGATATTATGGTGAGATAACAAATTCATTCTAGCTTCCGGACATTTATCACTAAGTGAAGTAGCTTGGCGATTGATTTTGGTCGCTAAAAGTAATTAACATCGCCAAGCCCCATACTACACTTTAACCGAAGATTTTTATTGAAAATAAGAACACTGCGCGATAACTCGTATGTTGCGAGGTTAACTCGTATGCACAGGTTTCTTATTCAGTACGAGTATCTCGTAGTGGGTTTTTTTTTCAATAAAAATTACTCCAAATTCTCTGATAATATTATATTAATAATTTAAAATAATTATAATTATGCAAAATTCCATACTTTCTTTAAAATATAACCTTGGCACCGAGAGCAAGACGCTTTTAATTTGCCTGGCAATAAGTGGGTTAAAAAGAGTTTGAAGTTTCACAAGTTAGGGAGTTTTTCTTACACTCAGTCGATGCATCGGCGTTAGCTGTGTTTATGGAAAATCCCCTCCTGGTGACCTTGGTGGCTGCTTTAAGGTATCCGACTACGTTCGGAGACCTATTTTTTTATTTTTCTAAAATTCACTAAAAATTTTACATTTTTAATTTCATTTTTTGCACTATGATAAAAAAAATACAGTTATAAATAATATACATACATTAAAATTTACAAAAATTTAAAATTTTAAGGAAATTTTAATTAATTTTTTTAAAATTTTTCAAAGGCTCTATTTTTAAAAATAATTTATATTTTACAAAAAAAATTGCTGCAGCACATTTTTCAAACACATTTCTAGAGGTTGTACTACAAGTTTTAAATTATTTTCTTTTAATCAAAAGTTATAGCTAATCGAAGCTACAACCTATGAGTTTCATTCAAATTTTCGATACTTTTATAAGGAAATCCAACTATAAAATCACTAAAAACTGTTCAATTTCTTAGCTGCTAGTTCAACCTCTAGATAATACTATTAATAACATTTGTGTAAAATTTCATACAAGTATCTCTATTGGCTCTTTAGATATCACATTTGAAATATCAAGAAATTTACAAAAAAACAGTTTTGAGAAAAATGCATTTAAACTTTATAAATGTAATTTCAAAACAAAATATCACAAGTATATTACTAAAACTCTAATGATTTATATTTAACACCTCCACTCCTTGGTATTTTATTAAACTTTCACTTTCTATGGGCCCTATATTTTTTTTCTGGCTGATTTTTAAAAAGGCAAAGAATGTTGTTTCGAGTCACTGCGCGAAAGATGGCAAGAAATCTGTCATCATGCAGTGTATAATAATTTGCATTTATACCAAAAGCTTTCAAACAAACAAATAAAAGCTTTGTTAAAAATAATGACAGCAATATGGGTACCCAAAGAAAATGTTTTCAGCTCAATAAAAGTTTCTTTCAGAACAATTTGCCAAAAAAACGCGTTAAATGATTTGTTTGCATTTGTGTCACACCGTGGAGGCAATTTTATAATAACTGCTTATCACACAACTTTGTGTACACAGGTTTAACAATATTTAAAAGTTTCATGGAAAGGCTTACACCTTTATTTATATATATTTTTTCCGGTGGCTATTCTTCATTGATACTCACACCAGCTCTCAGCTCCAGTTGGGCATGGTGCATACATGGGTATCTCTCTGATGGAGCCACCGAGAAAAAATGCTGCACTTAGCAGAGCTTTGACGTGATTGTTACTGCCATAATAGTTTTGAATTTTATTAATCATAACACTGGTAAGTTTTTCTTTCCCACCGAGGTTTTTCTGGCTTTTTCTAAGTTTTCTTTGCCGAATACTCACTCTTTCTTAGAAGTATATTAGGCACTCCTTTTATGACACTGTTGACATCAAATAGATCTTTAACTAAAACGTATCCTTGGGAATCACCATCACACACCATAGAAATCAACATAATTTTTCGATCTCGTGGTATAAAATCACACAAAGATTTTGTATGCACTAACAGATTCCATGATTGAAGTAAATACCAGATGAATGCAGGAACACGCATGTTCGACTAGACATTTAGAATTCTACAAAACTTAGACATCATTTCCTAATCTGGAACTTTCCCAGTGGCGATGGATACAGTTTCTATAGAAACTTTTCGGGAAGAATGTCCGTGTATCTGTCGTCAACGGATATTCCACATTCTCCAATTGACGTGTTGGAACATTTTGTATAATGCTTTTTACTACCAACGCAGCAGCATTCATGACATCTTTAGCCGTTGATGTAGCAGCAGCCAAGATATTTCTTTCACAAAGTCTATATGCTCTTTTTGCCATACAGGGCATATTCAGCTTAGCACGTAACTTTTTCGCAGACAAATGTCATCTTCCAATAACTCACATTCCACAAATAAGTTGCAAATTAATTGAAGTTTGGTTTTTAAGCTTTTTAGTAGCTCAAAAATTGACAATAAAAGTACATTTGGAGCATTTTAAAGTCACATTAGAAGTCAGTCCAAACAAGTAATCTTCATGCAGGTACAGATTCTTCTCAAAACAATTGAAGAAACACAAATTGAGAAAAACATACTTCCCAAAATATTTAAATAAAATATTCCATAACCTCTTAATGTTTCATTAAAACATTCTTTGCACGGTGAAAAATTCTTCAGTGAATCCAGTTTTTGTTCATTACAAGTTTGAATATTTGCTACTTCCAATGTTTTTGTTACCAGTCTACTGTTATCAGTCCACTGTTGCATTTTCAAGAAGTTCATTTTATAGTTTTATGAACCATTATAACTCGAAGTTTTAAAAGCAGAATGTCTAGAAACAATCAACAATCAAAAATTGTACAATTAAATCGAAAAAAGTTAAGTTTTTAGAAGAAATTTAGGATCAAAATTCGTAAGGCGCAAATCAAAACAAAAACATGCGAGGTCAGAAGAAACAAAAGTTGCCAATCGCAAGAGTCGAATTAAAAGATCGAAATTGTTGTCCATCAATTTAATAATTTAAAAAATTGTCAGAAATAGTTTTTAAAATTATAATGGGTTGAAACTGCAAAAATTATCGGTAAAAAGCATGTTAAACAGACAACTTCCGGTTTCGATTTCACCACTTCCGGTTTCGAATGACAGCTGTAAAAATATTTTAAACACCTGTAACGTTTTTTCTAATTATCGCACAGATAAAACAAAGACAGATTTAGAAAGCTAATTGCTTGAACTTTAAAAAGGTAAAATAAAAAGAAAATGTGATTTTTGACCGAAAATGGCATTTTCAACGTAGTCGGATACCTTTTGCTCAGAAAGTCCAACTGCAAAAACAACTTTCGTCAAAAGGGTATGCAGCGACTCATAAACCGCAGAAAACAGACAGGAATAAAAACGCTTAGTGATTGGTCCGAATAGGAATCCCTTTTCGTCTTAGTCGTCCAACGCGTGGTCCCTAAGGTGGCCAGTTCGTATCACTGTGCCTTTAAATAAAGTTGTTTTTCGAACAGTTACTGCAATTGATATTCATCTCCAAAAGATTGAATGTCGTTGGAACATTTTTCTCTAGGAAAGTTATGGGCAGTCTCTAGTTGAAATGGTGGGTCAGGTTGACGCTTGCACTGCTGCCGTTTGAATAACTAATTGTGGTTTGCTGAGAATGTCTTAGTTAGACTCATCATGGAATGAATTCATAATCAACCAGTATCGTTAAGCTGTGCTGCCATCTAGTGTTCAATTCCTGGGTCCCCACTTCGACAACCTATTGTCGGTAATGGATGCGAGGGAGGCCCATGGTGACCTAAAAGGTTAAGGGAACAGGGTGATTTGAACTTCCCATCTACGGGTCCTGAGACAACGTTTTGCACGCATTAGACGAATGGAACGATAAGGAATTCCTATTCGGTTCAGTCGTTAAGCGTTTTTATTCCTGTCTATTGTTGTTTGCGACTTGCAGAAGAGGTCGTTGCGCAATGTAAAATAATGTCCGCTCGATGCGAAATCACTTTTTTCTTGTCGCAGAGTCCAAAAAGGTTGGTTTTCACACTACCTGTTTCCTGGAAACGCTTCTTCTACATTTTTCTAATACTTTCTGTACCCCCGCCACGGGTTTGAAAATATCGCTTGATATGTTGTAGGTGGGTGTTCTTCAAGAGAGATAAGCTTAGCTTCTACGCTTATAACAATGTCACTAATGAGCTCAGGAACAAAGTGTTAAAATATAATTAGTAGCGCCCACGCAGAACATTTTTTATCTGCAATGCTCTGTAATTGTTAAAAGGATTGTATCATAATCGAACTAATTTGGAGTAGTTCTTTTTTCTGTTTTTATGAGTGATAGTATAAAGCAAATGTCATTTCTACGCCAATTTTCACAGCAGTGTAAACTCAAAAACATTTTTTATTTTCTAATCACCTAGTGTATTCTTTTAAATTATCCTAATTATTCAATAGTTCCAAATTACGTATTAAAATAAAAATAATTAACACCTTACTATAAGAATCTAAAAAAAAAATTGAAAATGAACAAATTTTGTCGAAGGATAATTATTTCTCTTTGCTTTTATAATAATTAATAATTCGTTGAATTTACGCTTTTGAAAAGCTATAATTCTGGAAAAAATATTTTGCTCTTCTGCTGAATCTGCTGTCCCTGGAGTTAAAATTTCACTCAAGTAAAAATGTTTTTATTTCAAAAACTCAAATTTTGTTCACATAATTTATTATTGAAATAAAACAGAAATCAATACACAATATATTTATATATATAATTTATTTTTAAAAAGAAATCCTTGTTGCTAACGTTCTTTTGGTTTCATATTGATAACTATTAAAAGTTGGCCAAAACAGTTTGAAATCTCACAAATTTTAAACCAATTTTTTTTAATTTATACCGAGATCCAAAGTTCTCTTCTTCGGCATTTTTATGCATAGATTCTTTCCTTTTTCTTCTCTCAATGAATCTCAGTTAATAAGGATAGGATTAAAGTGATTCATAACCAGCCCGAGAAGAAATTCATTTGTCTAAAGCTATACAAGATGTTTGACTGCGAACAGACTTTTAGGTAGTTCAACCCACATGCCTCTAGTCAACAGTCAAGGTTATCAACAGCTAACACGTTAGAGGATACTTAATGGTGAGAGTTAACAGGCTGATTTCACACGAGGCAACCTTGAATCAGTCAACTCGCTTTTTGTCACGAATTATCTAGTGTGAAAAGGGAAGTTGACTAAAAGGGTATCGGTAGGGGAGATGGAATACCGGACTCTTTGGTACAATTATTGAACTTCTCCATTTTCAATACACAGGTAGCCATGTGTGTGAATACCGTAGCTTTCATAATATTCTTTTAGTTGTGTCAACTAGTGGAAAGAAAATCGTAGTATTCAAGATTCAAGGAATGGCACAGCAGAGAGTTCCAGCTGACCACGTGTGATGGGGCACATTCGAATTCTATTCAAAACTAGCTCCTGACTGTCTGTTCTTTCTGTTATGTGCGACACAAGTTGATTCGTGTGAAAGAACTCTTAGTGGCAAATCGGAAATTCACTACTAAATGACAGCTCTATTGGTTGAAATACCGCGAATGTGTGCGAAACTTATCAAAAAGTCTAATTTAGACATTTCAAAACCACAGCTGTTGATGTGAACGTTATGATGCAACACGTCATGACAACTAGAGACTGCCAAAGACTTCGATGGTTGAAGTGGTGACTCGGGGAACTCGAAGTGAACATTAAATGGCAGCATAATCTGGAACTGATCCAGTATATTCTCCATAGAGATATTTGTAATAAATCACAGCAAGGGTTATAAATGGATACAGTGCATGCGTCAAACAGACCTGCCATCTTAAATACAGACTGCCGATGACGTCTACTGAAAAACGCTCCAAATGACATTCAATAAAATAAGGAATGCACAACAATTGCAATAATGACTGGAAAAGAATTCCTCCCTAAATTCAGCTCATATCCTTCCCTCATAGGAGAAAAAAAAACAGAAATTTTCTCTTTAAGGGAAGGGTTGGTGGTTACCCTTTTCTGTGAATCGCAACTAGTAAGAAACATGAGTAAAACAGCTGAATATAACAGGTTCTATGGGAGAAATTCTTTCTCCGCCCAATTGTCTAAAGCTCAACTATGCGTACGTCTGAACAAGGAAGTATAGGTGGTTCAAATCATATACCCGAAAATGTCAGCAAAAAGAGAAAGCATATCAGAAAGCAAGAAAATAGCAAGACTGTTCAGGACTATTTAATATATTGATGGGAGGCTGGCAATGGGAATGGTCCCCGACCATTCGTAATTTGGTGTGTTGCCCTTGTTTACAGGATGTTGTTGAAATTCTGTAGTTTGGAATGCTGTCGCTGGCACTCAAAGGGTTTTTTTTGTAAAAGAGTGCGCGTATGCTTAAAGTTTTTACAGATTACAAGCCTCTAATAAGGTTCTTATTTAACAAAAAAAAACCTTATTGGTCAATCCCTAGGCGCAAAGCTTCAATTTCAATTAAATGTATGCGGTTGTTCACCCTTGAGTGCCAGCAACAGCACCCCGGTCTAAAGAATTTCAACAACATCCTGTAAACAAGGGCAACACACCAAATTACGAATGGTCGGGGACCATTATCAAACTTTTAGACTTAGGGTTAAGTCTGTTAACAAAACAAAGTTTTATGGCTCAAATCTTCTTTTATTTGTCCATATACCTAGTGTAAAATAAGATTTATAAAAGAAAACACAATAAGAAGTAATGTAAAAAAGATTTAAACTAAAATTAATTTTCAAGTCTCTAGAACACCATAATTCAAGAGCATCAAAACTTGTTCTACATATTTCATTATAAAAAAACTAACTCAAAAAAATCGCAGCGCTGCATTTCGAAAAATTATTCACAAATATGTTGTTTAATGAAATCAACAACATATTATACGCAGAAAATACAAAAACAATACGCATAAAACTTAAATAATTATTTTTTTCTTAAAGAAAAAAAGGTGTAAAAATTAAAATTTATAAACTGCAGTAAATTTCAATAATATCGAAACAAATTGATTAATAATGACAAATATGATGAAGTATAGTTAATAATAAATATAAAGGCATAAATTAAATCAACATCAATTTATTACAAATGTGGAGGATTTAAGAAATGTAATAAGATAACGTCTTGAACAGTATAAAAAAAAGGTTATTTTATCAACACTTTCCTTAACTGCCTCAAACTCAAGAACTTAATCACAGAATCAGTGAATGAATATTAAAGTCACACTATTCAACTACTCGAGGGCTTTTGTCGACGGACCTCGTAGTTTAGAACCATGATTAAGGAAACAGGATGAAACCTGAGCTGGCACTCCCTCTCGTAACTTCCACACCACACCAAAGGAAGGATGTTTGAGCTCTCGACAGGTTTAACGTGCATCACCCCCCTACACGGCAGGTCTCCAGGGGTACTAGGTTCGAACTCATAACACGCCGGCCACGAGTCCGTAACTATGACCACTAAGCTACATCGGCCTTAAAACGCAATAGAAAAATAATTGGATAAATTTAATTATTTTATAATTAATTTAAGAACCTATAAATGTGGTTCGTAATAATGTATTTGTATAATTTTCACTAAAAAAAAGTTAACTTTTTAGTCATTAATATACCTTATGTGTACAATACTCAGGACATAAAATTATTCACTTTTAGAAAACCATTGATAACGTTTGGAACTGTGACTTGAAAGAGCGTATAAGTGAGATTTATTTTTTAATATTTCGTATCAGTTGGGTTAGAATATCTATATAAAAATTGCTATAAGAATATTATTACAAGAAAAAATTATTTTAAGGTATCCGACTGGTTAGAATAACTCTTTAAAAAAAGGAGGTATGGAGATTTTTTTTGTTATTTTTAGATTTGTTTAGTCCATTTTAAGAAAAATGTGCTAAAATTAAGAAAAGAAAAAGAAATTATTATTACTTAAATGGGAAAAAATAGGTAAAAATTGACAAAAAAAAGCATAAACGCGGCCCCTTCTGCACCAAAGGTTTATGAACACAATTTCAATTTTTTCAATCTAATGTGTTGCTACGTTATTCATTTTTGAAATGACCTTCAGGATAAGAGATATTTTCTTTTTTACAAAAACTAGAGCACTTTATCTCAGTTACTATAGGAAGATGCTTAAAAAGACAGTGATTATATTCACATAAGGGACTGTGAATTTTGTAATAAAAGAGTGATTGATCAATCTGAAGGTTAAAACAATTCTACTATTATACAGAGCTTACAGAAAAAATTTAAGTTAATTATGTTCAAAACTTGTTTAGCAATCGCTGACCCCGTTTGATTATTTTCAAAAAATCACATTTCGAGTAAAACGCGTTTTAAAGTACATCTTGCTTAATGTAATGGCATCTGCTTTGACTAAAACACTTGTAGTTTTTGTTTTAGTAAACGAAAAATAATAAACTTGGTATTTTTATATAGTTTATAATATGACCCATAAAATAAAATCAAAAAAATTTGTCAATTTTTGGCAAAATTCACAGTTTTAGGGTAGTCGGAAACCTTAATGCAAATTTTGGCAAATAAGGAAGAAAGAATTTTTTCAAAACATTCTCATTTTATGAAAAATTCTTTTCTATAATAATAATATTTTGTTTATGTATAGCAAGAACTTCTGTAAGAAGCCCGAACAAGGATTTTTGAAAAATTCTCATTATTTTCAGAGTTACGATTAAGAAATAATAACGGGTGTCTTCCCTTGAAATTTCTCCACTCTCATATAATAAAATATGAATAAATCCACTTCTAAATTTTGTATTTCAAAATTTTTTATTCAACACCACCCGTACAGAAGTCTTAGTGGTATGTAGTGATATACAAAATATTATTATTAAAGCATATTTCATCAAAGCAGAATGTTTTGAAAAAACATGTCATTTTTTTCTTCCTTTTTTGCCGAAAATTGCATTTAAATAATTGTTTTTCTCGTAATAATATTCTTAAAACAATTTTATACGTATATTCTAATTCAACTGACAATAAGTAAGAAAAAAAAGATTTATAAGCTTTTTCAAAATCACCGTTCCAAACGTAGTCATGTTAGAAAAAAATAATAAACATATTCTATACAAACTTTGTCTCGTGTCTCTGAAGATGTATAATTTCGATCTGTTTTTCAAGGGAAAAAATGGCATTCGCAGTTTAGTAACTGCATCAAATTCTTTTTCGATCTTTTTTAAGTCAAATTGGTAACAATTATTTGAGCAATTTTCACGTCGAAATCAAAAAGGCATTTTATTCTAGTTGCCAGGAATAAGCAAACTTACGAATTTTCTCTGAACTTTCTACAATTAAAAAAAGAGATGAATTAATTGGTGAAGTTTGTGCCCAATCCACACCTCACAACAATTTTTAAAAAACATCAGTCTTGAGGGAGGGAGTTAAATTATAACATCGCACAAAGCAACAAGACGCTATTGCTATTGATTCAACGACATTAAAATCTATCCACCAATGGGGAAAAACTTTAAAGGAGACGGGAACTTTGGTATCTCAAAAACTGGCAAGTATCCTTAAGTTTTCGTGATAGAAGACACTGTTGGCATAATTTATTTTCTAGGAATCCTGATAAGTCTATTAGGCAAGCCAGAAACGACACCCCATTCTGTTCGAACACGTCGCTGTACACGCGTGACTGATTTAAATTCTGTTAACCAAAGTACACCCCTCCCCTTTTGCTGTGGCGTCCATATCTTTACTAGTGAAGTCAGTGTAACAAGTTTATCATCTGCGATTACCGACCAATACGCGCACGTGTGGCCGATCTGACTAGACCCAAAAAATCTAGGAGAGATTTTTAATCCGCGGATGAACAGTTTATTACATTCTTATGGGAAGTTCCATAATAATAGGCCATAACTTTTGGATACCTTAAGCCCGGACACCTTTTACTTTACTGAGATGGAAAGTAAACTAATGTATATAATTCTATTAAAAAGTTGTGGATCTTGGATGTACTTCGTTTCCGCAATATAGCACTCCAGCCAAAAACAATTGCCCACCTCTGACATAGGTCTAATTTTCGCATCAAATTTTTAAATCTATGTTACATAATGTATCTTTTAATGGGCTGCCACGTCTGGCCTTTAACAAAACCTTCTAGATATAGGATTCAGATGAAACAACATATATGGTATTTTAATTCTTTTCTTCCTCGGTGGTTCGACAG
Organism: Trichonephila clavata; assembly: GCA_019973975.1. Lineage (NCBI taxonomy): Eukaryota > Metazoa > Arthropoda > Arachnida > Araneae > Nephilidae > Trichonephila > Trichonephila clavata. Next base: position 159,394 of record BMAO01012710.1, read on the forward strand.
CCCAGGGCGGGCCTTGACCTTCTCCAGAGGCCTTTTTCATGCCAGCCTTCTTCGTATTAGTGTTCTCCAATTTTTAGTTCTCAAAACTAGATCTTTTCCTAGCCATCAATCCATCTTAGATTTGGCCTGCCTTTTATCCGTGTGCCAATTGGTTGGACATTGAAGAATTTTGTGGTGCGGTCTTCGTCTATTCTGACAACGTGGTCTGCTCATTTAATTCGTTATACTTTGAGGAAATTACCGATGTCAGATTCTTTATATGAGTAAAAGAGTTCTAAATTCGATCTTCTTTACCACGTGCCACTTTTTTGAATTCCTCCAATTTTAATTCTTAAAATCTTCTTTTCGTAGATACTTATGTTCTCATCTGTTCGAGTCATGGACCAAGTTTTCCATTCATAAGTTAATACTAATCTTAAAAAACTTTTATAAACTGAACCTTTGTTTTCCTTTTGAATTCATTCGATTTCATATATTTCATTAAGACATCTATTAGCGATAGTAATTGTCCTTTGAATTTTAGCAGTAGATACGTTCCTATTGTTAATTTCAGAACGTGTTTTAATTCACTGATTGCACAAATAATTTTACTTCATAAATATTTTTTAAAAAATTATAATTGAGATTTTCAACTGAAACTTTTATTAAAAATATTCATCATTTCAATGCCTTTTTAGTAGAATAAAATGAACTGCCGTTTATTTTTCTACCAGAGTATTCTTCATGTTGTCTTAGTAGACACGTAAGAAAAACATTGAAATCAGCCATACTGTTTTTGAAAAACAACGATCATTCTTTTTTTTCTCTCTAGCTTTTTTTCAGAACAATTTCAAGTAGTAAAAATAACACGATAGTTGTAAGTTTTCTTTCTCATTCTAACTTGACCTAACTTTAATTCGAACTTGTAGAACTTCCATGGTTTCACTGACAAATTAGGAATCTCTGTGTACTACACTTTAACTTTATTTTTAGGTCATCAGTTTTTTCCCTTTACATCAGCTTTGTATATTCACTTTCTCCATCTTAGTGTAAAGAGGGGGAGCAGGAAAACTCTGTTTTTTTTTCTCGTCTTACACTTCGAGCTACATGTTTAAATGGAAGGGTTTGATTAAATTGTATCACTTTTCATTGTCAGATACAAAAGGAAAATAGAATTATACTTAGAGAAGCAAAATGTGATAAAATGACCAAAACTAACACAGAAGACAATATAATATACTCAAATAGAAGGCATCAAATATACTCAAATAACTTCATAATATAAAGAATAAATACATTGCCATATATTAATATAGCTTACTTTGAAACAACAATTGAAACATTTCGTATCCTCTGCCCTTCCAGTAGAGTGCTTAGGGACGGCCGGAGTGAGTGAGTGAATATTAACGTCGCACTGTTCAACTACACGAGGGCTTTTGGTGACGGACTGTGTCATTTTGAACCATCGTCAAGTGACGCAGACGACACCTGAGCTGGCACCTCCCTCTCCTAACTACCACACCAACGGGAGGACGTTTGAGCTCTCGACAGATTTAACGTGCATTCGCTCCCCTACGCGGCGGGTCTTCTGTGGCACTAGGGTCGAACTCATGGCACGGCTAGCCATGATCCGATGCCTTGACAACTTGGCTATCGCGGCCACAGGGCCTGGCTGGAGAAAGCAAGGTTGTAAATGCTTAGTGCCTGTGCGGCATGGGGGTACTCTTAGTAGCCGTCAAGCCACAAGTCTTCTCGTGAGCTTGGTAAAAGGGAAACAGAAATGGGCGACCCCCACCACGTTTCGAATGTTTTCCCTCAAAATTGGGGTGGAACCGAGCCAAATCGTTCTGTCACCTGTTGGTGCTCAAAGCTACGGCTAACGACAGGTGTACATCTAGTCCTTTGTCATCTAGCCTCCTCCTTTCGTGGGCCTCGATCTGACCCCGAGATATTCAAGTGGTATTGGTATTAGCAACAACAATACACACAATACAACATTTGTGACGGATCTATCCTCGACTATACTAATACCTTGGGAATTCTTCTGGGGAAAAATATTTTATCTCAACCAACTTTCGTCGAGTAAGAAAGCGTGATTATGTAAATGATGTATATTATATAAATTCTGCTTTCGCGAGTTTTAGGAGTTGGCAAGTTGGATTTAGCAAAGAGTAGCAAGTGTTGTTAGTTGTTGGCGAGTTAGTTGTTAGTTGAGGATTGAAGGATCGTGGAATTATTAAGAGATTTTGGAATTAGTCCACGAAAAAGATTGCGGAGAGTGGAACCAACGACAGTAAATAAATCCAGATAAAGATCTCCTGCAAGATATCCGCTTCATAGAAGTCCAGGTATCGTGAGCCTTGATTAATTAGAAGTTAGCTTTTTAGTGTGCGACGTAGTTTATATTGAGCGTATTTAAGCTGTCTTACATTCAGTTGAGGGTCCGTAGTATTGAATCCCCGTGTTATTGAATCTCACCTCCACGCTTGATCATCTATCTTAATTAATTAGATTGTTATTGTGTTTGATTGATATTCTAGTAACAATAAAGTAATTACATTGAAATCATGTTTGTTGATTATTCAGTTTTTTCCACACACCTAGCCGGGTCTGCTGGTAAACAAGGGGTTTCAGATGGAAGCAGGAACCGACAGGTATTACACATTTCCTGTCCTTAGATACCGTGGCGGCTTAGTAGTCATGGTCAGGAACTCGTGGCCGGCTTATCATGAGTTCGAGTTCTAGTACCCCTTTAAGAGCCCCCATGTAGATGGACTGATGCACTTTGAATACGTCGAGGATCAAAGTGCTCAGAATGGTGAGGTGTGGAAGTTAAGAGAGAGGAGTGCACGCTCAGATGTTGTTCTCGTCACTTGACTGTGGTTCAAAATTACAAGGTTCGTCACCAATAGCACTCGTGTAGCTTTTCGTGCGATTTTAATAAACACCTTCTCCTCACATATGATATTTTCAGTTCAAATGTTCAAGTCCCAGAATTTTTTCGGATTTGGGGTACTGACAAAGGATTGCAGGTTATTATAATTTCAAAGATTTGTTGGGTGTTGTAGGGCAAATTGCTTTTAAAGCTTCAATTTTTTTTAAGCACACAATTAAAACCTAAGCATTTTGTTTTATCAGTGGCTGGACGGTTAAGATATACGATATTCTAGCAATATATCTAGATTTTTTTTTTGTATGGAATGCATTTTTCTTTGATTTCATTCTTTTGTTTATTTAAATTCTTATTTAAACTTTAATTAATTTTAATTAAATCTACATTTAACCTAATTACATATAATTAAATTTAAATCTTAAATCCTTTTTCATATAAAAATATTTTATTATCTATCTAAAATATTTGTATCATTTGTTACTGCTTTTTCCGTATGTTCATTTAAGAATAAAATATCTATAATTAACAACTAAAAAAAGGTTAGACATAGAAAATTTTTCTAAAACACTTATTAACTATATTATTTTTGAAAGTAAATATTATATATTACATATTATAAAAACATACTAAATACAGATTTAAATCTAACTGTTAATTATGTATCATGTTTCATGCCTAATACAGTGCTTCTCAAACTTTCAATATTCGCGACCCAATTTTCAATCATAATTTTCATCGCCCCAAACAAGAATAATGTATTGAACACAATAATAATGTACTTCGACATAAGACTGTTTTACGACAAAAATTATAAACCTACAAATTAGCAAGATGAGTATTAAATTTTGCATATAATTTTGAATATGACAAGCCTATGCGAGTCACTAGTATTTATTAAACTTGTTCTAAACTTTGTATTGATAAATTAATTATCAAATATAAAATCCAGTACTTATACATTTATATTGTATCAGTGTAAATGCGTATTTTGTTTGTTTAATATTATGTATATTTTATTTTTGTATTTTGTTTAGCTGCTTTTTGGTACATTAATAATTTTTTCAACAATCTTTTATTTTCGACTTTTCGATACCCTCTCCCCCCCCCCTGCAGGTTATCAAGCACCTTCACAGTTTGAAAAACGCTGGCATAATACACATTCCTGCACAAAATCGCAATAAATGTGTTAGTACAAATATTGATTAATACATTTTTACATGTTTTCATTTTACATTAATTTATTTAAAGAATAAAAAAGGTTAATAAGCTGAAATTTAACTCACAATTTACTCTTTCTTTTCCTTTTCATTTTTCAAGCGTTTTATTTTTATTCTATTGTGACAGGCAAAAAAAAAATCTATTGTAAAAAAAAAAAAAATCTTACGTTAACCATCTTGATTCTACTTTAGGTACTCCCAAGTTTAAATTTCTTTTTACTTGCAAAGAATTTTAAAAACCTAAAATTAACAATTAAATTATCACTTACAATACAGAATATTTTGACCTGGTTAGATTTTTAATAAAATATACTCAAAATATTGGCGATGTTATACTTACAACAACCTTCAAAGTATGAATTTGCTTTACCTTAATACCACACTTGTTAATTTTTAAGTTATATATGAATCGATTAAATTTTTTTCTTAAAATTTTTTGCATTTCTAAATGTTTCTAAATGTTGTTAGTTCATGATGTAATTTAAATGATATTCTTAAATTCAAATTAATTTTAAAAAATTATTATAAAAATTTAACATGATATGACTACATCAATCATTTGTTGTAATTACATTATTTAGTTGTTTTTATAAAATAAGATTTCTTAAACTAATATATATATATGTAAGTATTATATATGTAATATATATATATACAACATAACATATATATATATATATATATATATATATATATTACTCTTAGGATATACCGTATATTAAATAGCAAAACACATATTCTACTTAACATATAATATAAAGTATATTACATAGCATAACACATAACATAAATTACTTAACATAAAATATAACGTATATATTACATAACAAAACACACACACATACACATATATTACTTAATATATAATATAAGGTATATTACATAACATCTAACATAAAGAACTTAACAAATAATCTAACGTATATTACATATGACATAACATATATATACATATATATATATATATATTTTACTTAACATATAACATATATTACTTAACATATAATGTAACATATATTAAATAACATATAATGTAACATAAAAAACATAATATATAACATACATTACTTAACATATAACGTACATTACATAACATATATATTTTACTTAACATATAACATATTACTTATAACATGATTATATATGTTATATATATATATATATATTACATAACATATATATTTTACTTAACATATAACATATTACTTAACATGATTATATATGTTTATATATATGTTATGTTATATATATGTTATGTAATATATATATATTACATAACATATATATATATTACATATAACACATACATATATATTGCTTAACATGTAATGTAACACATATATTACATAACATATAACATACATATATATTGCTTATGTAATGTAACACATATATTACATAACATGTAATGTAACACATATATTACATAACATGTAATGTAACATATATTACATAACATGTAATGTAACTTAACATATATTACATAACATATAATGTAACTTAACATATATTACATAACATATAATGTAACATATATTACATAACATATAATGTAACATATATTACATAACATATAATGTGTGTGTAACACATATGTTACATAACATATAATATAACATATATATTACATATTATAACATATATAATATTCTATAAACATAACTATGTTGTTTCTTTCAAGTAATTAATGCTTTTATTTAAATTTTCAATGAATAACTTTTATTAATTTCGTTCAGTTATCTGTTATTTCTCTTAAACGTTTAGTTGAGATTTTTGTCAGGAATATGACCAAAATTTAAATTTAAATATATTTATGATATTTTTTCTATTACTGTCAAGAATGTTGTTGTTACTAATGCCACCTGATCAGCAGCGGTATGTGCCAGATGAAGGCCCACGAATTCATCATGGCAAATGGCTAGATGGCACACCATTCGTTAGCCGTAACCTTGAGCACCATGTAGGTGACAGTTCTTTTTGGCTAGGTTCGACCACAATTTTGAGGGAGAACAAGTGGGAGTTGGTCAGGGGCCTCCTACCTCTTTTCCCTTTCCACCAACCTCACGAGAGAACTTGCGGATCGACGGCTATTTAGAGTACCCCCTCCCTTTATGCCACACAAAGACACAAAACATTTATAAACATACACGTCTTCTGCTGGATTCGAAACAGGCCCTACGACATGACAGTCAGCGTTGCCAACCACTATACCGGATGGGCAACACTGTCAAAAACAGAAGTCTGATAATATAAAAGTTTTTTTTTTTTACTTAAACTTTCACAAAAAAAAATAATTTAATCAAGTGGAAAAAAATTAAATCTATTTTTAAAAAAGCTGTAATCTTTTAATATAAGTTCAAAACAACTAAAATAAAAACTTAAGAAACATTCGCTATATATGTTTTGTACATTGCGACTGAATATCAATTGAAGCAAATTACATAAAATCAATTAAAATTATATCGAATAATCAACAGTTTAATTATAGCAGCACTGTCAATTTCAAATTCATACAATTATAATAAATTTCAAATAACTTTCAAGAAAATCTCAAAAATATTTTTAAATTTTTAACAGCCAATTTTGGTTATTAATATGCCTTAAATTTATTTGCTAGAAGCTCAAGAAAGTGATTCCCATTTAAATTATATGTCTTCTAGTACCACCAAATAGATATATCTTTTTATAATTTATGCTGAAATAATTAATTAATTTAAAAACAAACATTTATTCATATTAACAGAAAATTCAGAATAGTTTTTTTTACCCTAACAAGTGATGTGTGTTTTTCCTTTCTTTATCTATATCAGTGTATATTTATAATATAAACATAATAAATTATCCTACAAAACTTAAAAAGGAAAAATTATGTAATCGAAAATTAAGAATAACAAACCAACATGATACATATATAAAATGCAAATTGACCAAAATGGAAAACTATTCTGTTTTCTAGAGCTGTCACCAACTTAGGTCAGTGAAATGAGGTTCAATTTGTGCTGATAGGATCCAAAGCTTCCTCTTAAAGATAAACTTTTACACAATAGTACAACAAAAATTTGTAGAAAATAAACCATTAATGAAAAAGATATAAGCCTAAGATTCTGTAATCGAAATATTAATCTATTAAAAAAAGGATTGTTGTATAAATAAAATTCAAAGCAAACGTAAATTCAAGAAAAAAATTCATACACATAAAGTAATAAGATAGAAGCAGTCAATTATATGAATATGTTTTCTCTTGGAAGACAATCAACAGAATATACATATACGTATATACTAATAAATTTTTGAATTATAGCAGAGATATATTGTATTTATTAATGGGGACTGAAATTTGCTGATTCTTTTTTCTTTTTTTGGTATTTTTAACTTGTTAAAAGAACAAGAAACAAAATTCTTATGCTTCAATAGCTAATTAAAATTATACCTAATATGAACTTTACTAAAGCATATAACGAAATTAAAATTCTAATTCGCGACCCACAAGAAATTGCAATTTCCCTAATATTTTACAATAATTTTAATTTCTTTTTCAATTTTTCTAGTTCGACACTTGATTTCATGATTTTCAAAACTGTCTTCTAATGACAAGTATGCTTCTGTATGTATGTATGTGTGTCTGTTATATATATATATATAGCAGTAAATAATTCAAAAGAAGACTAATATAAATCCCAAGAATCTTAAGATCAGAATATATATATATATATATATATATATATATATTACAAAAATATGCACAAAATAGTTTTATCCTAAGATAACTATAGTCATGAAAAATGAATTTTTAAAATTGTATATTTTTATAGTAGACATTTTTTAAATTTGAATTTTGAAGACGCTTTTTGTTAAAATGATCCACATTTTTAATAAAAGTATTATTTTACTTTTATACATTTTAACTCAAAAGTGCACAGATATTTCACCTAAGTAAAAAGAATTGTTAATAAAAAATAAAAATATAAATGATCTCTTTTTTTAATGTTAATGCAATCAATTTCACAATTTGTTAATCTAATATAAATACGTACTTTCATTAGGAAAAACAACCCTCAATTTGTCAAAATCATTACAATATAAGGAAAAATTTTATCCATGAAAATGATAACACAATATGCCCATAAAATCACGGAACTTTTCTTATTTTTGTTGAAATCTCTATAGATAAATTTTATTAAATTTTGTTAAAAAATATTTAATAAATCTCATTTTTTGACAAAAAAAATTCTTTAGAAAAATTTAAGAAATAAAATCAATAATATCTTCGGAGTTTAAAAGTAAATAAAACGAGTCCAGAACATTTTTTGCTTTTACGTTAGTTAAAAAATCTTCAGTAGAGTCATTTCAAGGTTACTAAACAATAATAAGTTTAGTAATAATTTCTGATGAAGATAGGAATTATAGAATTCCTTTGCATAACTCAAAATTGCAAATCATTATTAATTTAACTTGGACCTTTCAAATTTCCAGTTAGTACTTTTTGATTGTAAAAATATGCTTTTTGCCCCAAGGAATAAAAATTTTTAGCAAACATTAATAATCTAAAGATATTTTTAATTTTTTAATTAAAATTTTTGTCCTCCCATTAAAGATATATGTTAGCTTTACAAAGAAGAGCTTTAAAAATTAAAACTGGGTTACTCAAATTAACTACTCAATTTTTTTCAGCGTACGTATTTGGGCTTAATTGGCCCTGATAAGTACGTATACGTACTTATCAGGGTTTCTAGGAGGCTCAAGCCAAGTACGTATTTGGGCTGGCACAAAACCTAACTTTGCAGAGGGAGGGGGCAAATATGCTCCGTTAGGCCACTGCCTAGTTCATCAGATTTGATTTAAAAAAATGTAAGGGACTATCCATCATCGTACACAATTGTTTTAAATATTTTAGTTAAATATGTTATAACTATGAGAATCGAAACAATATTATTCATGTGACTTTTACACATAAATGTAGTAGAAACTTTATCAACTTAGTTCTAATATTTTACGAAAACCATATTATCATTACAATCTAAACAAAAAAAACTAATTTTTATGAATGAAAATATCCAGAATAGACAGTCAACATCAACAATAAGTAGTAAGATAATATGCACATAAAATCACAAAACATTTCTACTTTCTATACAAATTTTCAGATTAAGTTTGATAAAAATTGTAATATAAAATGTAATATTTTCAAGATAAGATTTAAAGATTACAAAAGGAACTCATAATTTGGATCATTCATAAAATAAAAAGAACACAAAATGTGATTGTTAACTTTCATATCTTTTGTATCTTTGAAAAAAAAACTTATTTTTTTATCGAATTTAGATTATGAATATATTACACGAAGAACCTTAAAAATTTTTCAGATTTAATTATAAATAACTAAAAAAATCGTGTTGAATAATTATACATAGCTTTGTTATTTTTGCTTGAATGGTATTGCTTAAATAATTCTGACTTTATATCTGAATAGAAATGTAGCGGGATCCTTAGGGATGGCGACAAAAACTCTATTCGGGAAAGGATAACCAGATTTACAAGATCATTTAAATAGATGAAGGGTAACCACGCACTTTAAATTTAAGTCGCAGGGAGTGGTGCAATGGCGTACACAAGGGCGGGATTCGGGGGTTCAAACCTTTATCCCAGACCAATAGATTTTCAATTTTTAGCATAAAGATTACACTTCGATGCTTTCGTATACATTTTCTCAACCCTTTCCACTGGAGTAGTGTGTAAGTATGGGGAATGAAATTCGAGCTGGATATCATTTCCATAACTTTCCAAAGCTCAGTTATTAGCTTTAATAATCAGTTATATCTCCGTCTAATACTATGTTAATTGACCATCAATTCAAGTTCATTTCAATCCCGAGTTACGTTATTATTATTATTATTAGTTTTAATTTTCTATTACTATGTTAACCCTATATTCAACCATTCGTAACTTTTTTAATGAAAACATAATAAATATTCTTAATTTCCTTCCAGAATCTCCTGATGTGTCTTTAATAGCTTAAAACAGTGATCGCTAGAACAACTATAACGAGCTCCTAGTAGCTCGTGGGAACATTATTGGGTAGATCGAGTTAACGTTTCTTTCGCTAAGTTTGATTCCTCCACTGAGCTGACGGCAAAAACAGTGGAATTGGAACTGTTTATTTTTCAGAATAACTTTCTTAAAGCTCTGAAAATATATTTGGCCTCTTGTTCCTAAAGAAAAAGATTCAATTTTGCTGCAGGTTTGTCTCAAAGAGAAGACAATGGTCAACTCTAGATATCTGTGTGAGGATTTTTTAACATGAAATTCATTAAAAATGTGATGAAGACTTAAACTACTGGTCTACTACTATTGGCAGCCATTACCTATTCTCAATTTTAAAAAATTGTTGATGACACAAAAAAAAGAAAAAAAAATTCTTCACATTTAAGTTAATAAGCCTATTAAAAATATCTGTTATTAGATTTGCTATATACTATCACAACTAAACTTCAATTTCTTCCGTTCATTTCAGTTTATTTTTGTTATATACAGTTTAATTAAAATTTAATTCATATTTACTAGAAATGTAAGTTCATAGACAATAAACAAATGTAAGATTTTTTTTATTAAAAAAATTGATAGATCTCACAGAAACTTCACAAATTTGGTGACCACTAAGTCAGCAATGTTAATAATACTACAGCATCCATGCTTTTATATTTTTTTAATATTTATCTCTATTACTTTAATTTTTCTTATTTCCATTTAAAAGCTATTGTCTGATTTTCTTACAATTTCAATTTGATCATGTTTATTCCTCTCTCTCTCTTGTAGAATTTTGATTATTCATATATTATATATATATATATATATATATATATATATATATATATATATATATACAATATTCAATAAGCTATAAAAAATTTTAAACTTGTCTTTCAATTATTACAAAATATATTCATGTTTTCTCGACAGTTTAAAAACAAATTTTATCTGAGCAAAATCGAATCAAAAAATAGAAATAGAAATCGTTACCAGAATCTATATTCAAACAATGCTTTTTTAATTTAGATATTTTTTAAAAGAAGCTTTTGTAAAACATTTAATTTATACTATTGTGATAAAATACTATAAAATAATACACACACACACACACACATATATATATATATATATATATATATATATATATACATATTAAATTTTCTAATTAAGTTCCCAAAATAAAAATTTCGTCTATAAATAATTCGAATTAAAATTCAAAGAAAATTCTCTATTTCAATTTTCTTGAGAGGAATTTTCTTTAATTCTGTAAGGTAATAGCCCTCCAAGACTTTTTGGGATGCTTCATTCTTTTTATTTACTGGCCTTTCGGGAAATACAAATTTAACTGCGACTTTAGTTCTTAAGTGCCACGTCATCAAATTTTGAGACGATATGATACAAAATTGCCTTCAGCCAACGAATCTGACCAATCAGGAGGTCAAAATTCGGTAATCATATGAGTAAGGAACATTCTAGAACTTTCTGTACAGTATTATATAAACTGAGATTCTTCGGAATGAAAAGGAAAAAACTATTTTTCTCATTGTAAGTTCTCCACAAATGCTGCGTTTTACTGCTGTTAGCTTTTTGTGTCATTGTATAGTAAAATGTATAACTGAAAAAAACTTCTTCATTTATTGAGATTGAACCAACACATCAATAATGAATTTTGAAAGTTAAAAGTTCAACAAACAGAATTTGTTCTAAATTAAATAGCTTCAGTCAAGATAACATGTTATTTGTATACTGATTATTGCATTTGTTGTATTTTTGTCGTTTGATATTTTTTACAGTTAAATAACCTGTACAATTTAATGCACTATGAAATAGGATTTTTTGAACTTATAAATTCAGTATGTACATAAGCAGTTATATACATCGCAAACAATACCGACACAAATTCCATTTTATTTGCATTATTTTTAATTAGTTTTATTCTTCAATAAAAAAACTACATTTCGAAAATTTTACTTAATTCTTACAATGATTTTTCTTCTCGAAATTAAAAATTTTTTAATCAATTGAAGTTTAACTTCAGAAAATATTTTATGAAATGTCTATGCGACAATGTTTTTGAAAGATGGAATCTGTAGATACATTTAAAAAGTCATATAACTTATGTTGTATATTATTTAAAAACAGTCATTTCAGAATAAATAAATAAATGCTGCTTCAAAACATTACATTAATTTCATAATAAATTTTCACTGCTAAAACGTTTTATGCGAGCAATTTATTTTAAAATATTCATTTTTTTTTTCGTTTACTTTTTCTTCTTAAGTAGTATGTTGCAGTTTAATGAACAAACATATCATGTATTTTTTTTTTTTTTTTAGAATTTTAATTTTTTTTGTTTTATTCCTTTAGTAATCAATTAAACTGTTTAAAAAACTATTGTAAAATGTTAAAAAGTTTTTATTTAATTATAAATAAATATAAAAATGAAAAGAATACCCATTATTTCTATTAAATAATTCGTGTTGCATAAACATATGGCTTAGAAATATTTCTCCCAAAAAAAATGATATAAATGCTTCTTTTTTTATGTCGGTTTTTTAAGTTAGACTATGGATGATTAAAGAAAAATCACCAGTTGAAAATGTTGGTAAATGTTTCTTTTAGTATTTATTAAAGTATTTTAAGAAATATCCCAAATATTTTGGGGCCATTTTTTATTTTAGTTTCTAAAATGTAATGCAAATAAAAATGTTTCATATTATTTACATAATTTCTTACATAATCGTTTGTTTCTCTGATTTTAATTTGATACAGAAGTAAAACATTTTAATTATTCCTTTTGCAATTTATTTTTTAAATTCCTCCGTAATATTTGAAAGTTCCAAAAAATCTTTTTTTTTTTTAAATCTATAAGTAGTAACATTTTTAAAAGTAGCTTTCTCCTTTCAAAATATTCTTTGATAATCATTCAGTTTTTATTATATAATTCTGCTTATAAAAAATATTCCAGTAAAACAAATTATTATTACTTTATTTTTTACAACTTGGTTATTTTTAGAACATTTATGTCATTGTTTGTTTGTTTTTTGCCTGTTAGCACAGAAAATTCTAATGCAAGTTATCTATGTCCATAGGAAAATAGTTGAAAAACAAAAAGATTATAATAAATGGTTTTCCAGATTTATACGAAAATACTTTTTAGTCAGATTTATTTACAATAGTAAAATTTAATTGTTAAAAATGTTTATTTTTAATACACTATTTCTTTTTTGGTTCATTGAAAATAATTTATCTTATTTGAATTCACACAGAGACATAATTACATTAATTTTCCCTTCGAACCATTAATCATTGAAACAGAAAACAATGAAAAGCATTTAACTATTTTTTTTCTTATTTAAACACACATGTTTAGTTTTCAAGTGTTATCCAAGTACACTTTTTATCAAGTTAAAATTAACCAAATGTTTGAATACAAGAATTGTTAATGATATATCAAAAACACTTTTATTCATACTAAGATTAAACAAACATTTAAAAAAATATAAAAATTTACGTAATTCAGAACATATTTCTTATAATTCTAGAATAAAATATTAATATCTATCCACAAATGATAATAGAATTTTTAATTTTCAAACGATCGTCATTAAAATCACGACTATTTGAAATTCGCTTTTTTGACATTTCTGTTCGATTTTTTCAGATTTTTGAATTAATCGTTTGGCAATGTACTGTGTTTTGGGATTTCCGGTTTTTATTACGTCATTTTCTCGTTCTATTTTTAAGCTATCTCATTTAACAAAATTTGTATAGTTGAACGAATAAAATTGACAACAACCCAACATAGCATCCAGAAAATTATACATTTTCTTACATGCATCAAAATTTTATACACCTCAACTTGTTAACTTATCGAAGAACAACTTGCAAGAAACAATAAAAGCTTTTTTAAAAAAAAAAAAGTACGTCATAACATAAAGCAATCATCACATAGAATTAAAATCTCAAAAAAAGAAATAGTTGATAGATTCCTGAAATAGAATCTCTCGCTCCATATGTGCTAAAAATACTGTTTTTGGATTCTTAAATAAATACGATTCTTACATATTACATTTAAATTAAATTTGAAACCATTTTTTATGAAAACACTATGATCATTTTTCAAGTAAACGGCTATTTTTAAAAATAATTTTTAAAGCTAATCAGAGAATTTCGGTTCTTAGCCAATAATAACCACTTCAGATTTTATTTACCTCAGAGAATATAATTTTCAAAACAAGAATTCTTTCTCAATTTATACGTGTTAAACACCACACAAAAAACAGAAACTTATTTTACAAATTGAAATACTTAAAATGCATGCAAAAATTAAGTACCATTTTAGGCTTAAGAAGATTTTTCATATAATTATTCAAACAATTCTTATATTATAAAAATTATAATAAAAATTTTTATGGAATTTATATTTTTATATTAAGGTATCCGACTACCTTAAATTGTGAATTTTTCCAAAAATTGGTAAATTTTTTTTATGATTTTATTTTTCGGTCATCTTATTAGCTGTATAAAAATACCAAGTTTATTATTTTCCGTTCCCTAGAACAAAAACTACAAGTGTTTTATTAAAAGCAGATGCCATTACATTAAGCAAGATACTATATGTCATACTTTAAAAAGCGTTTTTCTCGAAATGTGTTTTTTTTAAGTACTCAAAGGGGGCCAGCGATTGCTGAAAAAATTTTGAAAATAATTAATTGAAATTTTTTGTGTATGTTCAGTATAGTAGTAGCAATGTTTTAACCTTCAGATTCATCAATCACTGTTTTATTACAAGATTTATAGCCCCTTATGTGAATATGACCACTGTTTTTTTTAAGCAATTTCATGCAATAACAAAGATAAAGTGCTCTAGTTTTTGCAAAAATTAAAATATCTCTTATCTTGAAAGTCACTTCTAAAATGAATAACATAGCAACACATCAAAACTAAAGAGTTTAAAATCTATTTATAAACTTTTGGTACAGAATGAGCTGCGTTTATGTTATTTTATTTTCCAATTTTTCCCCATTTTAGTAATAATAATTTATTTCTCTCTTCTTAATTTTAGCATATATTTCTTAAAATGTACAAAACAAATCTAAAAACAACAACAAATTTTCTCCAAACAAAATTCTCTATTTTTTTTTTTTTAAAAGCTGTCGCAAGTAGTAGGATACCTTAAGTTAAGAAATGGTAAGTTTTTATTTTTAGTGGCATATAAATTCTTTTTCTGTAAGGTCCATAACCACAAACAGAATAATTATTCGAATTTAAAATCTAATGTGACACTGGATCAAAACAATAAATTTGAAAATAAAAATATAAAACATGTAGTTAACTAACATAAAATAGATATAAAACAGAACATGAAACATTCATTGAATAGGTAAAGGCAGATGACGAAAAGTGACAGATTTGAAAATTTAATACTCACATGTCTGGATGTGATAAAAGTGTCATCCAAGATCACGTGATGTCCTTCCCACCTTCTCAGGAATCTGGAACTCAACAACTTGCTGATGACCGTCCTGGTATGATTCAAGCGACACACATGCACCAGTCCCTCGTACACCAACTTAAACCTAGGTCCCTGTGGACTACTGGGGGGCACTGGGGACCTGGAAGGCGAGCAGCAGTTGGACCTGCTGCCAGAATTAGCTGTGGCATTGGTCGGATCACTGCCGGACGAGGAAGAAGAGTCTACTGACAAGTTCCTCAAGTTGGACACTCCAAGAAGATGTCTGGGGTCTTCAAGGCCCAAGTTGAGGCTGTTGGTTGAGTTCCGGAAATTTGGGGAGGGCACTCGTGGGGTGGATGGAATGCTATCGTCTGGACTGCTGGTGGCCATAGAGACTTGGAGAGTCACTGGGCTCTTCACGCCAGAATTGTTCCTTTCTTCTGGAGGGGGATCCATTTTTGAATCGTTTGGTAGATGTTTCCAATGTAAAAATTTCTGATGCTATGCCATTGTCACTTTCAGATAAAAGTAGGGTTAGTTATGTCTGTTGTCTCAACATAGTCCTCAGTAGGCTTTGTGTTAACCTAAAAGTGGCTTACTGTCATTTGTTTGTCATAGGCAAGTGTTGTAAAGAAGAAAATCGACATGTAGGCTGAGAAAATGGATGATTATTGTCAAACAATCAAGTTGATGTGTTTATTTTACGTGGAATAAGAGCAACAGAGTAACATCTTCTAATTTCATCAAGAAGAACAGATGTACTGATATAGATGCACATAATACAAGTCAAAATGAGACTCGCTTCCAGTTTAACTTATTCAATCCTCTTAAGAGTTATGTTTCATTGAATTAATTCATGAGTATTCTGAGCTTCAGTCGACAGTTCAACTCAAATTGTTCTAGAATAATATAATTTTAAGATATTCACACATATGATATATTAAAGCAAATAGTTTATAATCGTCATTTTATGGCATTATCATTACTTTTGACAGTAAATTAACACAACAAATTTGAATTATTTCCTTATATTTTTCAATATTATTTTTTTCTCAAAAAAATGAAATGTTTACAGATTTTATCAACATTTAAAGGGGAAAAAAATAATAATAAGTTAGATATCATATAAATCTCAATATTTCTCATTATCATAGCAAACTTTTTAATGCATCTGAATTTTAAACCATCTCTAAATGCTCTAAATAATTAACTCTTGCTGCAGTAAACAAAACACATTTAATTATACCAAACATAAAATTTTAAAAAATTACCTCCCTACTGCGTTCTTTAAACTGACATTTACAACCTCGAAATGCAGGTGCAACACACAAAGGAATAATTTTAGAATTATTCTAATCTCTATCCGTTGCCAAAAGTCGAATGAAAAATTAATGAGACGATAAAACAAATCAAAACTAATTTTATAGCCACTAGAATAAGCTAGTCTAACACATTTCTTCAAGCTTTACCTCCTTAACATCAGCTGCGAATTTCGGGATTCCAGATCTACACCTTCGGAAAAGCACCTCCAACGATTCGAATTCTTCACACACTACACATTTTTCGAACACTTATTACAAGTGCAAATGAAACTAAAACGGAACATTGCGGAAATATCCACCGAATCCTTTCAATCCATATCACCATCCAGGAAAATCCAAAAAGTCCGGGGTGTATTGACCATTGACAGTATTTCCCAACACGCTAGAGTTGAAATACGTCTGTGTGTGAGAGCGGTTTCTTTTTACCTCTACTTCTCCACTCGCTCTTTCCGAACAATCGAACGTCGGTTTGAGATGGAAATTCACCTCGATTCCTTCCGATTTGGCCCTTTGGATGTTCGATTTTAGAAAAAGGGAGACGTTGATTAGATGAAGATGATTTTCTTCCGATCAGCTGGGCAAGATGGTACCTTGGATAGGGTTGCTGCGCTCGGAACGTCTTAGGCGACGAAACGTTCCGGTGAATGTCGCCAACGGGGAGCGGAAAAGTTGCCAAGCTTCACCGGTGGAAATTCGATTGGGAGGAGGGTAACCTGGAAGACAATACAGATCTTTTACGTTGGTCGTCAAAATGGAGCCTAAATCACAAATACCTGGTATGATTGGGGAATAATACAGAAATAAACTGATATTTATGCATTTTTTTTAAATCGAAAATGGGATTTGATTAAAATAGAACGTTCGCATTTGTCAAAAACTGGGCAAGGATTTTTCGTAAAATTGCGGTTAACTCACAAGATTAAATGCAGGTTAAACTTAAAAAATGCATAACAATTTAATTGATAAAAAATACCAAATTATATTTTTTTTAAAAATGATGAAAAAAAAATTTTTTTATTCAAGAAAGCACATTTTAGAACCTTGTTTTGACCAAAAATACCGATGAACGTTAACTCTGTCGAGATTAAGGATTGCAATACCGGGTACTGAATACCAGTATTTTAAGCCTTTTGTAATACCGGTATTCATAAGTTTAAATACCATTTTTTCGGTATTTACTAGAATTTTTTCAAATTGTCTCCACTATATGTTCAAGGATCGCCAACACACACACACATAGCAAAACAGAGTATACATTTTTATTTTTATATCTCTAAAACATGTTGAAACAGTTTACTCGTAATGATGGAACGATTTTTGAAACTGAAAAAATCCAATCCAAAAGGCAATGATGGACTTAAACCTGCAAATTAATTTTTACAATAGTAAATTCTGCTTAATATTCAGAACTGTATCAGCTCCATTTCCGATAAAAATGGCCGTTGAGGCATTACGTAGGAGAGATTCTAATTTCTTAACACACTATCTGTCATACATTACATTGAAAAATCGCACAGAAAAAAGGCATATCGAAATAGAAAATGTTTTACGGTATTTATATAATTATAATCATTTTAAAAATGAAAAAGAAGAAAGACTAACCAATTCAAATTTGATCAATTTCATAGTAAATTTCTTAAAATTTTTTACCTACTAACCTATTTACATTCAGATGAATTCGGTACATTTATCGAAGAGGATGATGGCACTAATGTCGATAGCGAAAAGAAATTGTCTCTTGAACAAAAATTAGAATTAGCGACAACTAAAAAAATTTCAACAAGCCAAAATACAGTACAGAAATCAGCAATATCCAAACCCATCCGATGAGAAATCGATTTAATTACGTTCCATACATAATGACAGTACAACTGATACCACAGACTGAATAGTGATATTTACAATTTCTTATGATTTAAATAAATAAGATGTTCCTTTACTTTTTTGAGATTCTTTATATACTGTTGTAATTTCTAAGTTACAAATTATTTTTATGATATTTACATACTCTAATAAAACTGGCAAATAAAACAGTGAGTGAGTGAATATTAACGTCCCACTGTTCAGCTACACAAGGACTTTTGGGGACGGTCCGCGTAATTTTGAACCATGGTCAAGCGATGCGGGCGGCACCTGAGCTGGCACCCCTCTCCTAACTACCACACCACACCAACAGGAGGACGTTTGAGCTCTCGACAGATTTTACGTGCATCTCTCCCCTACACGGCGGGTGCAAATAAAACAGAGAAACACCTGTGTTTTCTTTCTTTTTCTAAAATTTCTAATACCGGTAGTAAGATCTAAGATCAAATAAACACCCATCCGGTTTAGTAGTTAGCGATGCTAACTGCTGTACCGTAGGGCCTGGGTTCGAATCCCAGAGAAGACATGGATGTTTGTAAATGTATAGTGCCTTTGCGGCATGGGGGTACGTTAAATAGGCATCGAGCCGCAAGTCCTCTCGAGAGGTTGGGGGATGGGGAAAAGATATGGGAGGTTCCTGACCCTCCCCCAGGGTTTTCTCCCTCAAAATTGGGGTGGAATCGAGCTAAATCGTACTGTCACCTGGATGGGGATCAAGGCTACGGCAAACGATAGGCGTACATCTAGCCCCTTGCCATGATGAATTTCGTAGGCCTGAATCTGACCCAGTCGAGATCAGGTGGCATAAGCAACAACATCTAAAAATGTCGGTATTGAACTTTTGGTCCGATATTGCAATCGCTTATCGAGTTTCAAACGTCCTACCGTTGATGTGGTATGGAAGTTAGGAGAGAGATGCCAGCTCAGGTATCGTCCTCGTCACTTTACATTGGTTGAAAATTGCGAGGTCCGTCACCAATAACCCTCATGCAGCTTTGTTATGCGATGTTTTTAACTCTCTCTCTCTCTCTTGGCCGAAAATTAATTGGTGTGGTGTGGTAGTTAGGAGAGGGGTGCCCGCTCAGGTGTCGTCTTCGTCACTTGACCATGGTTCAAAATGACGAGGTCCATCACCGAAGGCTCTCGTGTAGCTGAACAGTTTGACTTTAATATTCATTCATTCACTAACTGGTCAAAAATTTAAAAAATACAAAATGAATCAGAATTTTAATTTTAATTTTAATCCCCATTGCAATAAGAGCCAAATATTGCCATCTTGTACGTGCTTCCACATTTATTATCTTTCTTTTCGAATAGTTGCTTCGAAAGACAAAAAAAAAACATTTTTATCAGTAAAATATTTATTTATACTTTTTCACATCAGGAATAAAAACAATACCAATATTTATTTTTTAAAAAAAAACTATTCAAAATTTTCTTTTGCCTGATATGTTTGGAAGCAAGGTGCAATACATAGCCCAAGATTGCAATTAATACACACGGAGTGACTCTTTTTCTTTTGCTATTACTCTTAGTTCAGTGTTTCTCAAACTATGGGGCGTGCCCTACAGGGGCGTGATTACCTTACAAGGGGGGAGCGAACCTATTGAAAAGCCGAAAACAAAATATTATTATTTAAGAAAATTTTTAATTTATGAAAGGAAAACAAACAAAATACACTCTTAGAAAATAATAAAATACACATTTACATTGATGTAATAAATTTATAAACGTATCAGTAAGGTACAATCTGTTTTATAATTAGTTTAACACAACCCTAAGTTAAGAACAGGTTTAATAATTACCAGTGAACCCATGGGCTTGTCATATATAAAATTATAACCAAAAACTAATATTTATCTGGATAATTTTCGCGGTTTGCAATTTTAATATATTAACTACCTATTTAAAAGTTGCGTGATTCCCTCCCCAAGGCCACAGTTTTCTACGTGGGTGTGTGTATGTGATGTATTGGGAGGGGGGGGAATAAATAAGCAAATCATCTGAACATATATATTGACAATGTCCTTTTATTTCATTCCAAAGCCTTCGGAATGATTTTATGAATAGCAGTGCACAGAAAATGTCGTACTTTGGAAAGACGTATGTATAGATCCAGGGCAATAATCGCTTTGGATTAGCGGAACGCTTATATACGTCAGTGGCCCCTAAGAAGTCGTATTGTAACTTTAGCGTCAAAGTATAGTACTATTGAATCTAATACATTGTTATTGTATGGGAAGGGGGGGCGCGATGAAATTTATGATTGAATATTGGGTCGCAAATAGTAAAAGTTTGAGAAGCACTGTTTTAGCACAATACACAGCGCAGTATCTCTTGTGGCAGCTTTTTTTTTTTTTTTTTTAGTGTTGGTGGAACGAAACTGAGAAAACATGAAGTTCCGTTTGTCCTAGAATTCCAGAAGAGATTTTGATCTACTTGGTCATTTTTATTTATATCGCTATGATAACTGTGTATAAAGCTTTCCTCTAGTTTGCTTCTGAAAGCTAAATTTTTTTCACCTCAACTTTTTTTCCGTTTCCAATATGTTGATATCTAGCAAATGGAAGAGAGAGAGAATATTTCTTTACAATATTTATCTAAGTGCAGACGGTGATCGCTTATATTCGAGTGTAAAAATAATAGCATAAAATACAACTCCGCTCGAATCATTTCGATTGTGCACAATGCAGCAGTTCAATGCAGTGTTTCTTAAACTGTGGGGCGCGCCAACCTAAAGGGGCGTCATAACTCTACGAGGGGGGCGCGATCCTATTGAAAAGTCGTAAACAACTAGTTATTTTAAGAAATTGTTTATTTTTTACTGAAAGTAAACGAACAAACTGCAACTTGACCTAATAAAAAATAAAATACATATTTACACCGATATAATACACTTATAAATGTATCAGTACTGCACAATGTATTTCATAATTAACAATACTATTAGAGCAAGTTTAATAATTACCAGTGACCCCATGGGCTTGTCATATATAAAATTATATATAAAAATTCACCTATTTTAATAATTTCTACGCTTCATGATTAATCCCTCAACTGTAGATTAAAAGTTACGTAATGCGCTCCCCCAAACCACCATTTTCAACGCAGGCACGCGTATGTGATGTATGGGGGGGGGGAGATAAAAATAACCCCCAAACCCCTTAAATAAGTAAATCCTTCAGAAAAACCGTCAAGGTACTATAATTGCATTCAAAAGTTTTCGGAATAATTTTATGGAGAGCAGTGCATTGTACTTCGGAAAGACGTATATACAGGGTGTCCCAAAACGACCGCATAAACTCTGCACAGCTAAATTCCTCGTTGGAAGTACATGAAAACTTCCCAAAGAAGCGTTCCTGTATGATCCATAGTTTACGAGAAAAATAGGAAAAACAAAATATGATGTCACTTCCCCCCCCCCGGTGCAAGAAAACACACTTTATTGAACATATCAACAACAGTATATGCACAATTTAAGACACATGTTCAAAATGTCTACCGTGCACGTCGAGGCAGGCTTGAGCACGCCGTGGAATGGCTGTCATCACACGCCGCAGCATCGTGGGGTCCACCGAAGTATAAGCAGTATGCAGACGAGCATCTAAGTCCATTTGTGTTGTCACTACCTCTCGATACCCCAGTTCTTTGAGATGGCATGTCGCAGTAGTCGCAAGGCATGTCGCAAGTACATGTCGCAGTAGTCACGAACGGAATACATGGCCACCATACGAAGGTAGCTGCAAGATGTAACCTTTTAAATTCCAGTTCAACGGCGGCTTAACGTCATTCCACGTCGCGCGCATGCATGACGCGACATGCACAACGAACGTTTTAAACATTATCGTCTGGAAAGATATGCGATTACTGTTGTTAATATGCCCAATAAAGTGGTTTTTTTTCTTGAACCGGAAGTGACGCCATACTTTGTTTTTCGTAAACTATGGATCGTACAGGAATGCTTCCTTTGGGCAGTTTTTATGTACTCCCAACGAGGAATCTAGCTGTTCAGAGTTTATGGGGTCGTTTTGGGATACCCTATGTACTCCCGGGCAATTAAAGTGAGTGAGTGAGAGAGAATATTAACGTCACACTGATTAGCAACACGAGGGCTTTTGGCGACGGTCCGCGTCATTTTGAACCATGGTCAAGTGACGCGGACGACACCTGAGCTGGCACCCCCTCTCCTAACTACCACACCACACCAACGGGAGGACGTTCGAGCTCTCGACAGATTTAACGTGCATCGCTCCCCTACACGGCGGATCTTTAGTGGTACCAGGATCGAACTCATGACACGCTAGCCATGATCCAATGCCTAGACCACTCAGCCACCGCGGCCCCGGGCAATTAAAGCTTTGGGTGAACAAGACATTTATATACGCTGATGGCACTTAACAGGTTAAAGTCGTATTGTAGTTTTAAATTAGATAGCATAGTATTATTGAATTCAATACATTGTTATTGTAAGGGCGCGATGAAAATTATGATTTAATATTGAAAGTTTGAGAAGCACTGGTTTAGTGCAATCGAGATAATTCGATCGGGCCCGCTAAGAGGTTGAACTAGGACTTTGGTATTCGTTAAAAACTTATCCAGGATTTTTCGGGAATTGTAGGTAAATCACAAAATGAAGGTTTAAGTTCAATTTGTTGTTGTTGCTAATGCCACCTGATCGGCAGTGTCCGAGTGAAGCCCACGAAATTCATAATGGCAATGGGCTACATTGGGCGGTTGAATGGGCGTTCTTTCTTTGGACATCCGGACTGTATAACAGTCCTCAATCCCATATCTGATATTCTGCGATGGAGGGCTTTGCGATAGTAGAGGTTTGGCTCCAAGCGATGAAGCCAAACCTCCACATTAGATGGAGGGCATGGTGATAGTGGAGGATTGGCTCCAGGCGATGGCACCAAATCTCCCCATTAGATGGAGAGTATGGCAATAATCACGCTCACTGGCTGAGAAGAGGAGATCCGGGAGGCGTGCCTATGGTTCTTCTTCAGGATGGAGTGGAAGTGAATTTTTTGGGTGAGAGCTAAGAGACTGCTCTCTGGTTGGTCGATGGTAGCGTGATCACAGACTCCGATTGGCGGCCCGCGGGGAGAGGGGCTGAGAATTTGGAATAGTGAGTGAGTGAATGTTCAGCTACACGAGGGCTTTTGGCCATGGACCACGTAATTTTGAACCATGGTCAAGGGGAAAGGACGACACCTGAGCTGGCACCTTCCTTTCCTAACTACCACACTACATCAACGGGAGGACGTTTAAGGTCTCGACAGATTTAACGTGCATTGCTTCCCTACACGGAGGGTCTTTAGTGGTACTTGGCTCAAACTCATGTCATGATTCGATACCTTGACCACTAGAATGCCGCAGTCTGAAAATTGGGAAAGTGTGAGGAAAAGGGCTACATTGAAGGCCAGTCATGTAGGTGACAGTATGATTTAGCTCGTTTCTTCCGCAACTTTGAGGGAGAACATTTCGGGGGGGGGGGATTCAAATGCTTCCAACCTCTCTTCTCCTTCTACCAACCTCGCAAGAGGACTGGGGATTCAACTGCTATTCAGAGTACCCCCATGCCACGAAGGCACTATACATTTGCAAACAGCCGTGTCTTCTCCAAGATTCAAGTGGCCGCGGCAGCCAAATGGTCAAGGTATCGGATCATTGTTAGCGTGTCATGAGTTCGATCCCAGTACCACTGAAGACCCGCCGAGTAGGGGAGCGATTTACGTTAAATCAGCCGGGAGCTCAAACGTCCTCCCGTTGGTGTGGTGTGCAAGTTAGGAGAGGGGGTGCCAGCTCAGGTGTCATCCGCGTCATTTGACCATGGTTCAAAATGACGCGGACCGCCGCCAAAAGCCCTCGTGTAGCTGAACAGTGCGACGTAAATATTCCCTCACTCAGTAATATTAGGCTTGAATTCATAGCACAACCAGCAACGAGTCCGTTACGTTGACCACTGGTCTACCGCGGCCGCAATGAAGTATTGGACAATGCAGCTTCAGTGATGAATTTAAATGAAGATTAGTGCCAAGAACAAAATTTGGGGAAAAATAAATAAAACTACATAATACATGTAAATTACAGTTTTACAATTTGAGCAATGAGTATGAACAGTTGTATAATTTGTACAAAGGGAGTTGGTCAGCACTTAGGTGGACAGGGGTCCCTCTTCCCTGGCCAATTTTTTAAAAAAGAAGAAACTTGTATCTAATGAACGCTATGTATGACTTAAACAAAACCTACGATAGAGAAAACTTTAAACTTTTGTTGTCGGATCAAAACGGGTAGTTTGAAAGAGATAAAAAGAATAAAAATCATCTCTATTTAAAAAATGTTCTTTAGTGTCCAAATTTAGTCATTGTTTACATTTTAATGGATTACTTTTTGGTTCGAGAAGTAAACACTTACAACTAATCAGAATAAACAAATAAAAATTAAGAACTTTGCAAGCAAATCAGTTGAAAATGATGTATTTCCCATGTGCTTTAATACACAATTGTAAGACTGTAAGATTCGATTTAAATTCTAAATCAATCAAGAATGAAACAGTTAAGGTAAGTGAAAAATATTTTGAACTCACTCTTGCGTTGACGCATTTTCTTTAGGTCTGCTCGGCAGAAAGATATCCACAGTTAGTAGTACTACTTCAAGAGCTTCGTGTGGCAGTGGGAACTTAGTGGTCATTGGTAACGGACTCGTGGTTGGTGTGTCATGAGTTCAAGTCTAGTGCCGCTGAAGATTCGTCGTGCAGAGGTGGCCGATGCACATTAAATATGTCGAGGCTCAAATGTCCTGCTGTTGGTATGGTGTAGATCAGGGGTCGGCAACGTATGGCATGTGATACAATTCTCAGTGGCACTCTGCAGGACTCTACACATTGTACTTGTCAGCGATAATGGATCTCAGTTTACATCCTATGAATTTCAGCGATTTATGCAAAGAAATGGAGTTAAGCACGAAACTAGTGCACCTTTCAAACCTTCTAGTAATGGACAAGCAGAACGTTATGTTGCTACTTTAAAGCAGTCATTAAGAGCTATGCATAAATATACGAAGGTACTATACAGCAGAAATTAAGTGCATTTTTAATGCAATACCGAAAAGCTCCTAATGCAACTACAACACATAGTCCAGCCACGTTATTCCTAAAAAGAGACATTAGAACTAGGATAGATTTACTTTTATCTGAATTGAAAACAAAAATTCAGGATAAATTACGAAGAGATAATTTCGAATTTCGAGATAGGAAATTTGATGTTGGAGATCGGAGTGGCTGTGAGAGTTTACAGAGCAGCTAATACTAGATGGAAGTTTGGTACTATTGTAAACCAGGATGGCGTGTTCCACTACATCATTGATGTTCAAGGAACCTTGGTGAGACGACATGTTGATCAGATCCGTTCAGTGGGTAATCAAGTGCAAGAAAATATCATCCCAATTATTCACCAGAGATTTCCATCAGCAGAGGTTCGAGAAAACAACTCTGATATTCAGCATGCAGAAACGGCGGAAGATATTTCTAAGGATCCGAACAAGGAATTGGGTTCATCTTCCGTACAAGGAGTACCAACAACTGATGTTGTGGTTCCAGATCTATCACAGTCTTCAGCTACAGAGACTGACTCCGAGACGAGGAGTCCACCAGTTCCAGACAGGCCACTTCCTAGGCGTTCCGGGAGAATCAGGCGACCTCCGGAGAGACTTGTTCTTTAAGGAGGGAGGAGATATGGAATATTTGACTGCAACCAGTTAAAGAATGTTAACGGTGACTGTATGGATGATTGGATATAAATACCGCGGAACTATGGGAAATGATTCTGTAAATAATCTGTAAATATTAATGGTTGTACTGTTGTTGTTGATATGCCCAATAAAAAGTGTTTTTTTCTTGCACCGGAAGTGACGCCATACTTTGTTTTTCGTATTTTTCTCGTAAAGGAATACTTCTTTGGGCAGTTTTTATGTACTCCCAACGAGGAATCTAGCTGTTCAGAGTTTATGGGGTCGTTTTGGGATACTCTATATACTCCCGGGCAATTAAAGTGAGTGAGTGAGTGAGAGAGAATATTAACGTCACACTGATTAGCAACACGAGGGCTTTTGGCGACGGTCCGCGTCATTTTGAACCATGGTCAAGTGAAGAGGACGACACCTGAGCTGGCACCCCCCTCTCCTAACTACCACACCACACCAACGGGAGGACGTTTGAGCTCTCGACAGATTTAACGTGCATCGCTCCCCTACACGGCGGATCTTTAGTGGTACCAGGATCGAACTCATGACACGCTAGCCATGATCCGATACCTTGGTCACTTGTCTACCGCGGCCACCATCATGAATTTGAGAATAGAACTGCCGAAGATCTGCCGTGCAGAGGAAGTCCGGTTCACGTTAAATCTGTAGACAGCTCAAACGTCCTTTCGTTGGTGTGGTGTGGTCGTTAATAGATGGCGATGTCAGCTCAGGTATCGTCCTCGTCACTTGACCATGGTTCAAAATGACGAAGTCCATCATCAAAAGCCCTCGTGTAGCTGAATGAAGCGACGTAAATATTCATTCACTCACTCATTCTAGCTAATGAAGTTAGTTGATCATTGTGAAGCCAGACTGGATTGCTCCACATTTCGTAAGGGTAAATCAGCAGAAGTGGGGCTTCCTATTTTTATAAATAGACCCAAATTCATAATTACCTTCCTCTTAAAAATCAAAATTTCAAGGCTCGTTTGAGGGAGACTCATAGGTTCATACGAGCAGAACTTAAGAGTTGAGCAACTGACATTTTTATTTTCAAAGATTGTCTGATGCTTTTGTTCTGCAGTTTACAGCAGCATGAAAAATTATGTTTATTTAAAGGGTATATTAAAATAGATTTCGAAATATTTTCAACTTTATTAACATCAACTGAGAGACGCAAATAATATAAAATATTATTTTTTAAAAGAATATATGTGTTCAAAAGGAAATTAAAAGCAAAATGGCCCTCTAAAAGTACTTCATACTTTTGTTTATATAATGCTATGATTTAATATAATGTCTAATGAAATTGTGAGACTATCGTTAGGAAATATATTCCCATGTTTTAAGAAGATATCAATTAAAATAATTATAAAAATAAATAATAGAAAAACTGAAAATTCAAAAATAATTATATTTTTGCTACAAAAAATTTTATGTGGAATTCAATTTATCGCGACATTAATTTTTATGCTTTGCATGTTGATTGCAAATAAATAGATTGTCTGACAGACACTTTTTTAACTAATATCTTCTTAGAGCAGCACAAAGTATTGGAGACGATTGACGCAGTTTTCAGCATTGTCAAATTATAAAAGACAATCAGAAAACATTTTTTTTTTGGATCAAAAAATATTTTACTAATAAACCTATCAAATGAGTCTTGAGTAGGACAGGAAATTTTTTTATCTCATCCCAAACCACAACGCGGGGAATATTTTAAGATTTTTCCATTATAATACATTTGATGACGGGCTGCTTATCTGTGCAACTGAAGTTGAGGAAATTGTTGATTAGCCGGAGTCGATGAATAGCGATTAGGATGCAGAAATCGATAATGAAACTCCTATCAAAACACACATTTTCGAATGTTTTCTTTACATTGTTTGAAAGCTATGAAAACATACCTCTCTTTTATGCAACATGATGTAAGTGATGCAGCATTTTCTTATCTGCATAATGTAGAAATAGAAATCTTTCCAATCATAAAAAATAAAATTTTCACATAAATAAAATAATTTTCACATCTTGTAGCCCGTATTTTAAAATTTCCAGTGAACTACTGCTTGATAATTTCGCTAATAGTATATTTTTAACTGTGGAATAAAAAAGCGTACAAGCTCCAATCAGGAATATTTTTTGTGTAATTGTTAACTGAATTTCCAAAAGGTCTATGCAAAAAAATCTGTATTTTGTTTGGACCTCAATATAACGAATAACCCCGAATTGACGAACAAAATCTTCAGTCCAGATGAATTCCTCAAATCGGGGTCCGACTATATAGATATATTAATATCCTTCATGCAAAAAAATAAATAAATAAATAAAAATAAATACATATTCTTATAAATCTAAAGATTTTTTTTAATTCCTCAACGTTTTAAATTTACGAGTGAAAATGAACTCTTTCATCACCCATAAATTTCTGGATCAATTCTTCAATTCCATGAAATTTAATTTTCGGTTAAAAATAATAAATATTTTTCCATCGAACCACAGAAAAACATATGCTAAATACAAGCTGCCTCTTCAACAGATTTTTTCCCGAGAAAAAACGTTTTATGTCCACTATCAAAATCGATTTTTGTATCGCTTCTCCAAAATTCGCCAACTGAAAAGATTGCACTTCACGCCAAACCGAGCAGTACGCTTGGAATTCTGGCAACTCGGCCCAAAAGAAACATTCTCCCCGGGATTTCTATTCTTCGCTTTTGACAGTCACTGCGCAACATCACACGCATTGACGTAACCGATGCTCCTCGAATCTCCACGTTAGACACGTGTTTTATTCACGAAAGGGCGTCCAACACCCACTTTTACTTGAAAATTTAGGAAAGAATAATCGCCAAGAACGATTTTTAGTCGACTGGAATTCGGTTGGAGCGAGGTTTATTGAGAATAAATGAATCAGAGAGCGAAGAGGAGCAACCCTTGAACTGTGAAGTACTGGATTAGCTCCAAAAAGAAAAAGTGATTATGACACACACAAGTCGGTTGAAAACAGATTTTGGAATAAAACCATTCCAAGAACATTAGCGATTAAAATATGAAATTCGTTTTTATTTATTTTTTTCTAGTCCCAAAATTAAACTAAAAAATATTCCCAGTTTTCTTAGGCAAAGAAATAAAAGAAAAAATAAATGAAAAAAAGACGCCTTTTTTTAGGCAAGAGACAAATTTCTGCTTCAGAATTTATTTGTTGCACTTGCATTTCCCTTCATACGTTGCGGATTTAAATGCAATTTCGCACGCAATTTTATTATTTTCCAAAAAAAAATTGTTTAATTCTTTACAGACTGTTCAAGCATTTACTTTTCTAAGTGTTTCCCCCTTGTTCACACTGCCATTGAAAACCTGTCGCGTAGAGCAGGCCGAGTGGCCTCGGTAGCCTAGTGGTCAAGGTAACGGACTCGTGGTCGGCGAGTCATGAGTTCGAGCCTAGTACCGCCGAAGACCCATCGTGCAGAGGAGGATGATAAACGTTAAATATGTCGAGTTTACCCATTGGTGTGGTGTGGAAGTTAAGAGAGAGCTTCCAGCTCAGGTGTCGTCCTCGTCACTTGACCACGCTTCAGAATGACGAGATCCAGTGCCTATAGCCCTCGTGTTGCCTTATAGTGCGCCTCTCATCCCTGTTCACACCTCGTAAGGAATACTTCCTTATAGAATGCACCTAGAAAGAACAAATAATTGCATAAAATATTTTCAAGAATAATTTATTTATTTTTGTAAATAATAACAAATTTATATAATAAAAAAAATTCTCTTACAATTTGTTTTCTTCTTTAAAAAATATATTCCCCCTTTCTCATGGCGGAATAGCATGTATACTTTTTTTGTCGAAACACGGTCATAAAATAAAAATAATGTAAATTAATTATAAACTTCAAATCGAACAAGATGATTTTTTTTTCTTTTTAAATAAGTAGTGATGCTTTTTAAGTATGAGTGAGATAAAAATTAACAGCGCACTAATAAGCTGCATGAGGGCTTTTGGCGACGGACCTCGTCATTTTGACCCC
Organism: Trichonephila clavata; assembly: GCA_019973975.1. Classification (NCBI taxonomy): domain Eukaryota; kingdom Metazoa; phylum Arthropoda; class Arachnida; order Araneae; family Nephilidae; genus Trichonephila; species Trichonephila clavata. The sequence goes on from BMAO01012710.1 coordinate 189,918, forward strand.
TGGTCAAGTGAAGAGGACGAAACCCGAGCTGGCACCACTTTCTCCTAACTTCCGCCCCACACCAACGGGAGTTATTGAAATATAAAGGTTCACGTTAAAAAAAAAGTGTTTTCCCACTCACCCCTGAAATTAAAAATTCTAAATTAAAAACATTTTTAGTCAGATCTGATACAAACAAACCGGATGATTGACATACAAAGTTTCTTTTCAAATCATTTTTTTTATTACAAACCTAAAGAGAAATAAATTATTTAGAAATTATAAAATAAAGAAAGGTCTGTATTATTTTTTAAAAAAAAGGAAAAACGAATTATTATAAGTTTTTTTCGAAGGAAAGAAAAAGCACCTAAATGTAAAAATTAAAATTAATAAACGCTTTTAAGAGGTATCCGAACACGTTCCATGTATTTTTTTAAAAAATAGCTTATACCAAAACATAAATGCATTTTAGAGATCAATACCAATAAATATATTAATACTTAACCAGCACTATTTAAAATAAATTGCCTAAATCTTACAAAAATCACAGCTATAAGTGAAATTATAGAATTTTTTTAAAAATTCATTAAAGCCAAAACCCTCGCGTAGGTGAATTATACGACGTTATTATTCACTAACAGACTCCATTACACACCAAAATGAAGACTTTGAGCCTGAACCAATTCAATGTGTGGCAGACCCCCTGCGTAGTAGCAAAGGGAGTAAGAGTAAAATTAACGTCACACTATACAGTGACTCAAAGCCTATTTGTGAAGAACCTCGCCATTTTGAACCTCGGTCAAATGACGAGGTCCGCACCTGAGCTGGCACCCCCTATCCTACCTGCCAAATAACACCAAGTGAGTGAATATTAATGTCGCACTGTTCAGCTACACAAGGGCTTTTGGCGAAGGACCGCGTCATTTTGAACCATGGTCAAGTGACGTGGACGACACTTCAGCTGGCACCCCTCTCCTAAATTACACCACATCAACGGGAGGACGTTTTAGGTCTCGACAGATTTAACGTGCATCGCTCCCCTGCACGGCGGGTCTTCAATGGTATGGGGCTCAAACTCATGACACGCTAGCCATGATCCGATGCCTTGACCACTTGGCTACCGCGGCCACCCAAATCACACCAAAGGAAGGACATTGAACTTCGACAGATTTGGCGTGCCTTTGCTCCCTTTATAAGGGGGATCTGCAGGGGTATCAAGACTTGAACCCGCGACACTCAGTGCACGACCACAATTACTAGGCTGCCGCTACCCACATTTAGTAACAAAGAGAAAATTGAAGAGACAAGTACTGTTATAATTTCAAAACATCGTGCTATTTTTTTTTAAATTATACGAAAACACGAATTTTATATATATATATATATATATATATATTACTTCAACAATAAGCAATAATAATACTTCAAGCTTCTTAATCGATTGAATGTTTTTAAAAATATTTTGATTTTAAAAGTCAATGGCATTTTTTTTAACGTCTTGAAAAACGTGTCGTCGATCTTGATTTCTTATTTTCCTAGAACGGAAAACAGCGTGTATTTTTCTATTACACATAGATAAAACCTATAGAATAGATCATTCCATTTAATTCGATATAAGCGATTTAAAAAAAATCAATCGGAGCATTTACTTGACTTAGGGAATTTCGTCACGAGCAGATCGCGATCGTCTGTGCTACCTAAAAGAATAAATAATCGTCTGTAAGTGAATCATTATGAAATCTATTAGCGGTGGTTTCATTTCTAAAAACGTAATGCTCTAAATGCTTCTATTAATAGACCTCTTTCATGCCTAAGTCCTAAAATTTTTTTCCTTTTCTATACCGACTGAATAGAATCCTTGGAATCCATTAATCGTCTTATTTTATTCCATGCAGTGGAACGAACTTAAGTCCTTTTATGCGTCATATCGCATTAATTTCAGAAAACTAATCCTTACAGTACATAAAATTAATCCTGCTGGGATAATTTTTTAAAAAGGCAAACATAAGATTTAGAAAATGCTTTTGACTTGATTCTGAATTTCGAAAATTTGTACAACTGCTATCAAGGCATCCGAACACCTTCAGAGTACTTTTTAACAAAATAGCATACTAAAACATTATAAATGCTCTTTTAGGACTCAATACCAGTAAATATTACTCTATTTAACTATCAAAATTTAAAATAAATTACCTGAATTTTACAAAAATCACAATTATAAGTGAAATTTGAGCAATGTTTTTGAAAAACTTGAAAGCAGTTAGAGAAAAAAGTAATAAACATATATTAGTAAAAGTATTACTAAAACAAATTAGATGCATTTATCTAGAAAATGTACTAAAATTTTAATTTTTTATTAAAATTTGAAAATTTTAGAGCTGATTGAGTAAACATTATAAGAAATGTTACACTTTTTATGAGACCATTATTTAAATAACAAGCCATAACTCAAAAAGTATTCATACAATAAGAAATATTTTAGTACTTTCTCTAGAAACATAAATATCAGGTTCAAAAAGTTTTATAGAAATACATTCGTAATATTTTGAATTATCAGACTCGCCATGATAGATTTTGAGCCATTTAAATGTCCACTTCTGGTAAATCAAAAACCCACTTCCCGATTTTTCTAAATTTATAAAATTGATTGTAACTTGGCCTCTAGGTAGTGTAGAAACAAAACAAAGTATGTTTCGTAAAGTTAAAAGATAGCTCTATTCAATAAAATGAAAAACAAAAATATCTGTCTTGACTGAATTTGGTCATTTTCAACGTGTTCGGATACCTTAACACTCTACAAACGGTCTGATGACTCCCACTTACGTGATGAGCAACAACTCTTGACTCTGGTCTAACAGCCACAACGTTCAAGATGCTTTATTCCAGCCTTGGACTGCGTACAGGTCGTCGTCGACCGGCACCATGTCTGGTGACGTGGAACGAACGTGTTTCACGAAGTTGACGATGTAACCGCTGAAAAACTCTGTGATCCGGCATTCGTCGATCAGTAAACTGCGCGTGATGCATTCGTAAAACAGCTCTGGCGTTACCATTTGCACGACAGTAGATGTAATACATGCCTGCATTACAAAAAAAAAGTCTCCTATCGTAGACGTCAGCACAATTGCGAATGGCCCTTTCCCCTAATTAGATGCATCATGTTGAACGGCGGTTAGACATCTACTGCCCCCTATCGGCAACTCCATTTCTCTTTTCTTTTGTTTCCCCTGTTTGCGCCTCCCCGCGTCAATTGAACCCATACATTCCTATGCAATAAATGGTTGTTACAATGTCCTGTATGAACCCTTGAAGTTTGTACCATGAATTCGGGACAACCCTGTATATAAATTATAAAAATCTAAGTCCTAACACTAGGCATTAAATTAGATCGAAATTTTTTTTAATAATCCTAGCCTCTTGATTTAAAAAGGTCAGAACTTGAATTTCTAAATTAGAACTAGAATGGGCTCAATTCATGACGGTCACGTTACAAAGACAAACACGTGTTCATCACTGAATTCAAAACAAACATCAAATTAATTGTAGTTGTTCTACTTGTACAAAAATGTGCATATGTTATGAGAAAGTTTCTGGAAATATCAAAAGTTGGCAACAACGAAGAGCATGAACGGATTAGCTAGAAACACGTGATTGCTTTTATCGTGTGACTATGACGCCGCATGAATTTTTGAACTGATTAGTTAAAAACACGTGGTTATCATTATCATGACTATGACGTCACATAAATTGAGCCCATTGTCTTTTACACGCCCCCATAACCCCCTTCTCTAGCGTGGATTTTCGTAAAACCCATTTTTAGTGGGTCTCTGCTCAACAAAGTAAACATGCTTGACAAATTTCAAGTCTAAAAGTTCAAAAACGGAAATATTTATCTGCAACGCTCCTTAATCCCTGAAAACCTCCCTTAGGGGTCGATTTTCTCACACACAAAACTCCTTTTGTCACACATCTCTTCTCCATGAAAGAAACTGGACATCAAATCTGTACCTCTACTAGTTCAAAAACGGTAATATTTCTCTAAAACACCCCTTAACCCATCGCAATCCTCCTTAGGTACGATTTTTGCAAAACCCATTTTGTAATGAATCTCTACTCCACGAAAAAATCCTGCTTGAAAATTTCAAGTCTGTAGGTGTTATAGCTCAAAAATGGCAATATTTATGGTAATACCTCTTAACCCCCCTCACCTTGGGGATCGATTTTCACAAAAAAAACCTTTTCTTAGCTGATCTCTACTCCATGAGAGGAACCTGCTTGCCAAATATCAAGCCTGTAGGTCTTTTAGTTACTCAGATAATCACAATGAGTCACTTTTCATATATCGATCATGGAGAGGGAGCAACCTTTTTGAAAAGAGTGCCACTATCCGATAAAAACAAAATTATGCGTGCCATTTCCAACAAACAGGTGAATATAAACAAGATATCAATCATTGGCATGGCCAAGTAATTTTAGAGCGTTTTTCACATGTTGTATTTTACAATAATGCAACTAATGAACTTTTTACTAACAGAAAGTAGTGTGTGTGTGTACTGTACCGCACCTCTAAATGTACTACTATTGAGCTGAAAAGAAAAAATTCTGGGAAAATTTTGTGGAAAACTCGGGAAAATTTTAGGGAAATCTCAGGAAATTTTTGTGGAAAACTCGTGAAATTTCGGGGAAAATTTTGAGGAAACCTCGGGAAATTTTTGTGTTAACTCAATAAAATTTTGTGTAAACTCAGTAAAATTTGGTAAAATCCCGAGATATTAGGAAAATCTTGAGGAAAATTCCTTGGAAACTCGGAAAAACTTGAAATATTTTATGGAAAATTTGGTACGATTTTGTTGAAAACTAGGTAAAATTTGAGAAAATTTTGTTATAAACTAGCAAAATTCAGGAAAATTTGTAGAAAATTTCGGGAAAACTATAGGAAAATTTAAATAGGATTCGGCTCATCTAGGGCACAAATGCGACCCAATGCCGAAAACCTGAGATCAATTGGTTGCTTATTGGCTGAGAAAAAGGTACGACAAAATATGGAAAGACGAAATTTGCGTCCTAATAGCGCTTTTGTTCCACTACGTGAAAAACGCGCTAAAAACTGAAAAATTGTTACTCATAGCCTTATAATAGAATTTTTATGTAAATAACGTATTTTTTATCCAAGTATACGAAGTGGAAATTTAAAAATAGCATAATCAATAAGACAAAAAAAGTACAAACTTTGGTTTTATTGGTAATAAACTTTTTGCATGTTCAATCAGTCAGGTTAGGTCAGCGTTTCTCAAACTGTGGGGCGCATCCCCCCCCACCCAGGGGAGCATGATAACCCTATGTGGGGGAGGGCAAGTATATCGAAAATAAAAGATTTTTTAAAAAAATTATTAGTTTACTGCAGTGGTCTTCAAACCTTTTCAACTCATGGAACCCCTAGAACTTGGAAAGTGCTTCCGTAGAACCCCAAGATCTAGAAAGTGTTTTCGTAGAACTCCATTCTATACACATATACTTCGAAGAAAATATCTCAAAATAATATTTAAAGTAGATCAACATGTTATAGGCATTTTATGTAAAGGCAATTTAAAAAAGCATTGCATTTATTATTAAAAAATTCCAGGCTAATTTTTATTATAATTTACTCATTAATGATATTCATTTGTGATTCAAGTATCACCTATCCATGCATTGTATTTAGTAACTGGGATATGTGCTTGCTTTTTTTTCACACAAACTGTCGAAGTTTAGGTCGATAGAGATTAAATGCAGTCACATAACATAATCTGAGTTTAATTTTTTAAACTTTGTTATTTTTTTGTAACCACTTACGTTGAGAACTATATTTCACTTAAACTTATGTTCTGAATGGCATTAAAATGTTTATAGCTAGCTGTGTGAGAAATCCCGCGTATTTTGCATGAATTTGCGACCTAAAATTTTGGAGCTGTTCTTGCTTAAATTTAGATTTTAACATCGAATCTACTGATAAGTTGTTTCCTCGCCTTCATTACAGGCGTTTTTTCCACAAATGCAAAAAGGTGCATTTTCCATTACAGAACTATTTAATTTCGCAGCACATTGTGCTAACTTAAGAGTATAAAATTATCTCATGGAACCCGAGATAGTAAACAATAGAATATTCTTAATCTAGTAGGAAGTATATACATATAGAGAAAAAGTAGTTTTAATGTTCTTTTTTTTACATTATAATATCAGTCTGAAGATTTTTGCAAAATAAAGTTATTATAAATCAATAAAATTTCCAGTTTTATTGAATAGGAGAATGAGTTTTAGATGCTTGTATCTATAAAAACTTCATAGAGAATCGAATCCATTTTGCATACCATGTTTATTTCTTCTCTATTTTTTTATTATGACACGTGGTACCCCAGGGTTCCGTGGAACACAGTTTGAAGACCACTGATTTACTGAATGGAAGCAAAACAAAATACACATTCTGACATAATAAAAAAATGAAAAACACATTTTCTTTTATTTCCAATGGCGGATTACTAGACAACTGCAAACAAAATGAAAAACAGAGAACATTGACAAAAAACAATAAAAGAAGAAAGAAACCCAAGTCCACAGTATACACCGTCGTTTATCCGAACATTTATTATCCGGAGCATCAAATATCCAAACAAAGAGAATCAGAAACCTTGCAGCGAAAAAACGGTGTACAATGGTACAGCGAAGCCGCCCATCCGGTATAGTGGTCAGTGAAGCTGACTGCGGTGCCGCAGGGACTGGGTTCGAATCCCGGAGAAGGTATGGATGTTTGTGTTGTAATCCTTTCTCTTCTGTCTGTGTTGTTTACCCCCGTGTTATACGTTCAGTGGTGCACGGGGTTTATAAATGTTTAAAAAAAAAATGGTACAGCGAAAAATAAGTGATTATTTTTCACAATAAAGGTAAAATTGCGACATTTTGCTTTTTCTTCAAGCACGTTTCCTGCATATGATGATTTTCAATATTTGTATAGTGTCCGGTTTCGTATTCTGCATGAATAACATTCGGTTATCCGAACAGTGTCCAGTCCCAATTGATTCGGATTATCGACGTTCTACAGTAGTCTATAAATCACACGTTTTGTGTCTGACCTCCCAATATCTGGATCCATAGTGAGTGTACGGAAGCGTGCCAAATGAAGGCCGTTCATTTCATCATTTGAGCCGCACGGTTTACAAAGAGGACTCTGGACAATGCCTATCATGTTTAGCTGCTTCGACAGGCAGTCGTGGCGATTCGAAAATCGGCCACATCTCTATCTCGTGGCCATTTTGGAACATGAAAGAATTTGCTAAACTACACTTTTTGATTATTATTTTGGTTGAATTTCGACAGGAATAAAAAATACATCGATATAATATACTTATAAATGTATCAGTAATGTTGAATGTATTTAATACTAAGTAATTTATCAATACTAAGTGAATAACAAGTTTAATAATTACTAGTGACTCAAATGGATTTGTCATCAACAGAATTTAACGCTTACTTTGATAATTTGTACGGTTTATAGTTAAAGTCGTATAGCAGCTTTAACGTCAAAATACTTTATAATTGTGAATTCAATATATTATTATTGTGTAAAAGGGGAGGGGCGATGAAAATTATGATTGAAAATTGGGTCGCGAATATTGAAAGTTTGAGAAGCATTGGGTTAGACACAAAATAAAAATGAGTAACTTGAAATGTGTGTGTGTGTGTTTGATTCGAAATTATTATTAAACAGTCGGGGTCTCTTAAAAGGGTTTTCGAATTTGTATATATATATATATATAGTTGTTGTTTTTTTAATCAAGTCTTCTATGTTAGGATTAGTTCTCGAAGATACTAACAAAATTAGGTTGTTTAGGTATGCATCAGTTTATTTTGTGATTTTTGTGTTCCATTATGTTCATAACAGAAAACTTTTGTTCGCAAGCATATTGTTCCAAACCTAAAATATCTGACAGCCAAATCGTGTACATTTGGGAAATTGTTTGTTGGTTCAACTTTCTAAAACTCAACATAATTCAGATCCCTTGCAGTTCAATTAAGCTCGTTTATATTTGCTTCTCTGTATAGTATAGTGCTGTAGGTCGAGAATTCCGATTCAGGTGGGTAACAATTATTGTCTTGCAGCGAAATTAGCAAAAAAGATGCATGAAAAGAGATCAGTAGTTTCTTTTATCTTGAAAATCATCAAACCTAGCACTGAATGAATCCTGCAAAATGGATATTAAATTTTTAATATATCTTAGTTCGGAGCATCATGATAGCTGTCAATCTTCTTTCTCCAAAATTGAGACAAAAAGGCAGAAGTCTGTTCACAAAGGATATACAGAAGTCAAATTAAGTATTCAACATGCAACGATTTCTGCGAATATTGACTAAACACCTTACTATGCAACAACAACGAAACCATGTTTCATTTTTTTTATGTGTGTTGCATATAATAGTTCAGTTTCTAATGTGGAAGTTTTTGAATTGACAAAAACAAACCCAAGCAACAAAAAAAAAAAAAAAAAAAAAAAAATGGCAGTTATATAGACTGCCGATAGAAGTGAAAACTTAGAACTTTTAGTATTAAAATTTGAAAATGTTTGAATCAATCAATTTGGTTTTCACATCTATTGATACTTCGAGCAGCAACTAAATTCATATGTCTAAGTGGTTTTTTTTATCATTCAAATATATTACGGGCTGTACAAAATCATGACAAAATATAAATACAATTCAATTGAAATAACAATTAATATACAATAATATATTATTTATGGATAGTATTTGTATTTACTTATACTTGATTTTTAACATTTTAATTGTTTGCATCGTTAATTTCAACAATGCTTAGACTTTTTGTACTTTCAATTATTTCATTTTGTTCTAAAAAAGATACAATAGGCTTATGGTAACTAAAGTAAGAAAGGAAAATGTTTGATTCAAATTTATCTAAGTATCGCGTAAAAACCGCATCGATCGTCGTTTTATATTTTGTAGTACTGAATCTTTGATCATTGGACAAATTTAAATTAAATGTTTCATTTAGAAATTCAATTAGTGGTAGATTTTTATCATCTGAAAAGTTAATATTGAAGTCTCCACTTAAAATCATCGGTACATTATCATATTTTTTGCCAAATCTTTTTTCGAGTAGTTCAGAACCTTCTTTTGTATAAATCATCAAATTTTTCAATAAAAATTGTTGTATCTGTCTCATAGATTTTCCAGACGAAATATAAACGGCAACCATTAATATGTATTGCTCATTCTCGGAATCGCAACGAGCAATGCACAATATATACACATTGAACTTTTCACTAAATCCATTCAATATCACTTATAAGATATACACAGCACTACACGTCAGCTGTATAGCTACAGATATACTAAAATAAGCATGTCGGTGACGCGAACGCACGAGATTTCACCCATCCAAAAAGTGTCTAAGGCGAACAGCACACTGCACCTGCGCCAGTCAGAGCATGTCGGTGACGCGAACCTATAAGATTTTCCCCTATCAAAAAGTGCCCAACGCCGCTAAAGAAGTTTCCACTTCAAAAATTCATCGCCATAATTTTCAAAAGCAGTCTAGCAAGAAAAATAATTATTTGGCATATGAGGCTTTGACAAATTTTTTACCGGGAAGCAAAATTGCCGTTAAGTGTGGTTGCAATGTTTTTATAATTCAAAGCATTTGGATTATTTCTGAAGGCCTTTAGAAAGTTTTATTAAAGCAATGAGCAAGCTGAACCGGAAACAAGGAGAGTTGGCAACAGATATTAAAAATGTAATCCCATAATGCACTTTAAAAATGATTTATCTGAAGACAAAATTTTGGCTATTGTAAATATGCCAAGAACAAGTGTGCACTATATAATTAAAATGTATAAAGAGCAAGAATCTATTTATATTAAGCCAAGATCTGGTCAACCAAAAACATTTTCCGAAGTGGAGCGATGGCTTGTATGTCAAATTAAAATAGACCTCAAAACCAATGCATCAAATTTCGCAAAAATTACCAAAGATTGTTTGAACATAGATGCTACGCCCCAAATTGTTAAAATTACCTGCATAATAATGTATTTAAGGCTAAAACTGCTCGAAAGAAGCCGTACATATCCAAAAAGAATCCAGTGCGCAAAGACCGGAATCTGCTAGAAAACATGCAAAACAAAATTCTGGCACAATGTAATTTTGCACAAGAGAGCAAAATTAATCTTTTTGGATGTGATGGCAAAACGAAATGCTGAGTTGGAAGAACAAAATATAGTGTCCACAGCAGTGCCGGTTTAGGCTCATTTTGGGCCCTGGGTGCAGAAGATCTACAAGCCCCCTTGGCACTGGTGGATGGAAATTTATAGCCAGAAAATATCATTACGTTCCACTCATTCGGATCCAAAATGACTATTGGCAATGGTCCACAGTAAAGCACGGAGGAGCTATAACGGTTTGGAGATGCTTGGCGGCTTCAGGAGTGGGAAATATTGTGGTAATTAATGGCATAATGGACATCTGTCGGGGTGGAGAGTCTATTAGACGAATATTCTAACTATATTAAGGTTAATTAAAGCTACTGTTATATATTCTCATATAAATTCAAAACAAATACCACAAGATTTCTTATTTTAGATACTCAATAGATTCATTACACAATTTTATAATATTATAAATACACAAAAAGAGTAATATATATCTACTTTTAAAAATTAGGTAGACATAAGAAAAGAGTTCAAACATTTTTTTAAAAAAATACAAGTTGACAATAAAGAAATATATTAGTAATACAAACAAAAACAGTTTTAAAAATACATTTGTTACATAATTTTTCTTGCAGATATAACTGAAAATATACTGAAAAAATGGGGCATACACTTGAACAGTAATATTAAAGAAGAGTTTTTCAATGAAATTTACTTTATTAGAGTTTCATTAAATGCAACTTAATGGCAATTGTGTTTTTAAACAATGCAAATATGAAAAGTTAAACATGTTTTTTTTATTCTACAGTAAATAAGTATATACTTAATTTTCAATTTAAATTGGGAGGGGAAGCAGATTAACTTGAAAAAATATATAGAGAGAGAGATTAACATTTTTAAATAAAGCAGATGTCGCCCATCCGGTAGTGGTTAGTGACGCTGGCTACTGTGCTGTAGGGACTGGGTTCGAATCCCGGAGAAGACATGGATATTTGTAAATGTATAGTGCCTTCGTGGCATGGGGGTACTCTAAATAGCCATCGAGGCTAAAGTCCCCTCGTGTGGTTGGTGGAAGGGGAAGAGAGGTGGGAAACACCTGACCACTCCCAGGGTGTTCTCCCTCAAAATTGGGGTGGAACCGAGCCAAAACGTACTGTCACTTGCATGGTGCTCAAAGCTACGGCTAACAACAGGCATACAATATAGCCCGATGCCATGATGAATTTCGTGGACCTTGATCTGACTTCGTCAGACAGGTGGCATAAGCAACAACAACAAATAAAGCAGATTCTATAATTTCAACAAAAAAAAAAAAGAAACTGTTAAGAAACAAAATTAAAATGCTACTTAAAAAAAATTTAGTTCATAAGGAAAAAAATAGAGCACATTTCAGAACAATTTTGTGAAGATAAAAAAGAATATGAGATCAAAAGAATATAATATTATTTGAAATATTATATCAAAGTATTTCAAATTATGCACCTGATTGGAGCATCTGCTCTTGCACTTCAGTGTCCAAGGTCTCAAAAACTGAGTTGGGCACAGTAGATTTCGGCCCTCATGGGCTGTTGCACCACTGAGTTTAGTTCATCTTAAATTATAACAAATGACAGATGTTTACATATACACACATATCGTTTTTATTGCATATCAAAACAACTAAATATCCAACTTTTGACAAAAACTTGTTTGAGGCAAACATATTTTAAGATTGAGAAAAGGAAATGACAGTTAAAGAAGCAAGTTTCCTTTATATACATTTTATAAAAGAAAAATGAATTGTAAAACTCCAGAAATCAATTTTATAAATTTAAAAAAAAAACTATACTAAAAAAAATAATGATCATTAAAAAATACTTTGCTACTAATAAAATACAGAAAAAATATCACTTATAAAATATGTTTTGAAACTGTTTTGTGTTAAAACCAAACTATGGAGACACAGTTTTGGGTAAATTGAGTAGAAGCTGGAGTAACTAAATATATGTCGACTCTGACTTCAGTTTTTGTTGGACAATTTGAATTTGAAATGAAATTAAAGTGAACTGAACAAAGAAATTTATGAAAAATTGAGTTATTTGTATTTATTTATAACATACAAATAACAATATAAACAAAACATACAACATAAAATAACATACAAATAACTCAATTTTTCATAATAAATTAGATACTCAGAAATATTAGGGTAATACTGAAAAGGCCAAGGGAAAGCAAATGAAATTAAAGCAATATGTGCCTTTGGATATAAAAATAAAAAAATATACAAACAAGATTTCTACTCAAAGAAATAAAAAAACATGATTGCTGTCGCAAGACCTGTTTTAGAACTTATAGAAATCTATGCTGAAAAGTTAAAAGAAGTAGTTCTAACAACAACAGCTCTTCCTCCTGCACCTCAAGTTAGTGTGTGTGTGATGACTATTCTAAGCTCTGAATATCACCAAATCGGATCTGCAGTCCTCTATCAAAAATTTTGCCAAAGCTATACTGTTTTTCAGATATTACTAATGCCAATTTTTCTATTTTGTAATAAATACTAATTAGCATAAATAATCTGCCATGCTATCAATTTTTTTTTCTGCTTTGCGCATCTATTACTTTTATACTTAGAAGAACAAAATAAGTGTGACACATGTGCATATGTTTACATATATATATATATATATATATAAAGGAGTCATTGTTAGGTTTAAAATTCCAGGAATCAGTCGGAGAGATAAAATAAGAGTCGTAGCTCTTATTTTTAGTGTTATTTACAAGGTCGAACAATAAAATTCAGAAAAGTTCAAAAAATTCACACATTTATAACCTAATTTCTATTACCTTAGAATAAGAAAAGGGAACAAACATTTTGTAATGTAAAATACTTCATATTATTTTTATAACTTCAAAAAAACTTCAAACATAAGTATAAAATGTTTTATTTTACATAAACTGTACATATGTAAAGTTTATTTAAGAAATTAAGCAGTTTAAAAATACATTTTATTACAGAGAAACAAAAATAGTTGCAGTATTAAGTTCATTATTCATGATGATTAGATTAGCAAAATATTAGGTAATGACTGGTTGAACACAAATGAAAATGGCAATTGTTAAATCCAAACAGCAAACAAATTCATTCATAGGCCGAAACGACTTGCATAAATAATAGCTTATCCCATTGGATACTTGATTGTGTAATTACTTATGCATTGAAGAATGATAATTCATGAAACACATAATCACAACCTTAATCTTCATCCGAGTCCAAAGCAGCCCTCCTTCGATCAAACTGAAACAAATTTTAACACATGAAAATCATTTTAAGTAAAACTTATTGCACAATATTCATCAAAGAAACATATAATACAAATATTTTTGTAAGTAAATTTCTTGTAGCTAAACATCAAAAACCCAAATATACATACGAGTTTGAAAAAGTAAGACAACAAGAGCTCTAATGGGTGTGCAAATTATGTGTTTAAATAAAGATCTCTGATAATGAAGATCAAACAGCATTCAAACGGTGTTGGTAGATTGAACTGGTTCTCCAGTACCATGATTAAATATCAGTTAGATTATGCCTGTGTTGACTCACACATGGTCTGATATTAAAATAAAAAGTGTTACAGGGTTTATATGCTTAAAGAAAAATTCTACAGCTGAGAAGCAATTGGTAGAAGTATGCAATACAAGTGTTATGTCACACTGCACTGATGTTTTGGTGTAAAGAATTTGACAAGAGCATGTAAGATGTGTAAAATGAAAAAAGAGCATTTTCAGTGGGAGGTATCGGACCACTCTTACATGCCAGACCTTGCACCAAGTGATTTCCATCTCTTTAGACCTTTAAAGAAACATTTGTGAGGTCAGCATTTCAGAACAGATGCTGAGGTTCAGTAAGCCATCCTGATGTGGTTGCATTGATTGCAACATTGATTTCTATTATGCTGGTTTCAATGGTTTGGCATACCAATGGAAGAATTGCTTTAATAAGTATGGTGACTATGTACAGAAGTAATATGTACTTATGCCCTCCTATATTTTTTGTACATCTTTTTATTTCTTGAATAAAAAAAAACATTTATTCTGAATTAGCTGGTTGCTCTACTTTTTGAAACCCTTATGTGAGAAAAGTAATCAACTCTAATAAGATTTATCAGATATTGAGAAAAAACATGGATAAGTTCATGATCCTTATTAGCCAAATTTTTCTTTACCTGATATGTTTCATAAAGATTACACAACATATTATTGAAAACAAATTTTGATAGCTTTCAGTAATTATCTAATGACTGAAATTTATCAAAATAGATAAATTGTTTATTAATGTCTCAATGCAAAGCAACATGAGGGCTATTGGCAACAAACCTCATAATTCTGAAATTCTGTGAAGAGATGAAGATAACACGTGAGCTAGTATCTCACACTCAAAACTTCTATAACTCATCAATCTGTTCATTAAGCTTTGACAGACTTAATAAGCTTTAGCCTCTCTGCACAGCAGGTCTTTAGTAAGGACAGAACTTGAACTCATGACTCAACAAAAACAACACTGGCCATGAGTTCAAGACCATAAACATTAGGATATTGTGGCCACAGTACATGGAAAGGATTTATTCTATAGTATTTAGATCCTATATAACAAATGAAAATTTGGTCGCCCAGCTGTAAGGGTTTTTAAATAGATATAAAGGACTTTTACTTCAGAACCTCTTGAATTAAAATTTCAATAAGAGAAAATAAGCTAAAAAATTTCTATGAATACTAAAATGAAATCTAACATTTCAAAATGCATCATTTAAAAGAGGGGGGGGGACCTTAATATACATTTTACTTTATTGAAGTTAGCAAAATTTCTTATAAGGTACGAATTTTTGATAGTTTGCATGAAAACAAAGCTACTATCCTTGTTCATATGAAGTGAAGTACATCAAACTATCCAATGCTTGTTACAAACTTTAAAATATTACCTTAAAAACATTTTTATAGTGATTTTAAAAATGCAATTAATTATTTGTCACATTACATCATTTTATTTTTGTCAACTAGCCCCCTATACCCGTTCTTCGCATAAGTGAATTGAAAAATTAAACAATACAGATTGTGAAGGATAAAGAAGTTTTTAATCAGTTAATTTTACATGAATTGCAAATTAAATGGGGGGGGGGATTTTTTACATATCTCAGGTAAACAAAATACATGTACGTTAAATTTTAAATCTATAGATCTAATAGCCGATAAAAAGGATTTTTTAAATTTATAATGCTTCATAACTCTTGTGGGTCGATTTTTGAAAACACTTTACTCAGTTGATCTCTGTACAGCAAAAGTAGCACATTGTTACAAGTTTTGTGTAATGAACACTTAAAATAGTGTAAATTTATATCTAGATATATAACACATTAATATTACTTTCTGCTGTATTTATTTTATGTTAAATTTGTAATATTATATCATTTTCAGATTTGACAACTAATTCCAGATTTAGCCATTTAAGATTAAGGTGTAACCCTAAAATTCAATACACTAGTGGTTAATACAAATAAAACAAAAAAGAAGTTTTCTTTATGAGAGAAAGGGGAGGGTGAATGCATCTCAGCAAATTCTTACCATTTATAAACATTTTTCTGAAAATAGAAATTAAAAAAAAAAAAAAGATTCATGTATGTGAAAAAAAGTTTTATTAATTTCACTTATTCATATAAGTAAAATGAATAAGTTTTATTCATTTAAACTTATATGTTTGACATTTAAATGAGTACTGTACAACTAAAATAGAGGACAGATTAACTATGACATCCCTGAAACAATAGCTATGTCCAAATTTCATGGCATAAAGCAAATCACCTTACTGGCCACTTTGGAAAAACAATCTCACGCACATATAAAAAATATACTTTTATATAACATTTGAACCCATTATAAACATTTATTGGAGTGAAAATTTAACACCAAATTAATTATTATTTTCATTACTTTTCATGTATAGAAACACAGATAATTTAATAATAATAATGCAATGATCAAATATGCCTAGCTCTAGCAATAAGCAGCGTTATAAAGTTTCAGCAATCAAGCATGATGCTGCAGGGGGTCGCTGCAATGTGATACTGCTCACTTCTAAGTATTTATAAAAACAGAAGCAATGCAATAAAATAGGAACAGTTATGGGATATATTTGTTACAAAACACTACACTAAAAAAAACAAAATATTGCACAAAATAATCATATTTTGTAAAGTTTAAAGAGTCTCGTGGGCTGCAAAATTATTCAAGGTGGGTCGTGGGTTGGCCACCCCTGTTCTAAAGCATTATGCAAGAGTAGCCTTATCCTTTTTCCTAATTATACAATTTAATTAACAAAATTCACTTTAAATAAAACATACGCTTAAGAATCATAAACTATTTCATTCTTTTCAATACTACATATAAAATAATAAAATATAAATTAGTCAAATGTTTGCATGCTATGTCATTTAATTTTTTCTTTCATTTTTTTAAAACTTAATTTTTAAGAAAAAAACTGTGTAGCCTAAGCAATGCCCAAACTTTTAAACCAACTGAAATTTTTTAAAAATTAATCGCACTTTATATGAAATACAAATCTCATATATAGTAAAAAAAATTTTCTGAATGTGAGTTACAAGCATTTATATAAAGTAATGTTTTTTAAATATATTTTTCAATATTTAATTTTTCAATGCCCAAAGAAAAATATTCTCTCTAAAAAATTGAAGTTTATTCCAGCGCACTTATACAGCTAAAACTGTTTTTATGTAGTACATAAAGACTGCATAAAAATATTCGAAAATTTAAAAAATTCTTACATATAACAAACAACTTCGTCGAAATACCACAGAAAATTTTTTTATGCAGTGGAGATGGACCGCATAAAAAAAGTCTCACTTAGAAAATATGTCAATTATTTACGAAATATACAAGAAAGTACTTCGATAACAAAGTAAATAATAAAATTACACATTAAAACATTTAGTTTCTCATTGTATACATGGAGAATTTTTCAAAATGTGCACGCATAATTCACTGTAATCAAAAGCGCTCATCATCCTGTGATGGATAAGTTCAAAATCACTTTCGTCACTTGTAGATACAATTTCAATTGATTTATTTTTTGGCACCATAAAGTATAGGAGATAAGTTTTTGCGAAAAAAGCCAGTTTGTCAGCTGCTCGTAAATGTCATGATAACCAGATATGCATGATCAAGGCTCTTTTTGAAATTTCATACTTCGTTCAGAATTAATATCTATTTTAAGAAAATGCTTTTCCAATTTGTTGGAAAGCTATAACCCTGCATATATTTTATCCCTTCTCAAAGAATCCAGTTTTTCTTGTCCGTCTTCATAATCAAATTATTGATAATGTCACTGTCCTTAAAAAATTTCATCTTCAATCAAGCATGAGCTGTTGCCACGTTGAAAGCGACTGAACATGCATTGTTGAGAGACTGTTTATAACAAATAAACAGAGCATCTTGAAGTGTACATATGTACATTGCAGTGGCATAGCATACACCCTCGCAACCCCTGCCTCGTGGGGTGCCTAAGACTCTAGGGTGCTCAAAGCCTGACTAACACCAAGTACGTACGGATTTACTCAATTTATAAAATATTAAAGACAAAACCTGACTTTTCAGGGGGTCCTAACATTCTCTGCACCACTGGTACTTCGATAGAAAACACTACAGTGATGCCAAGGCCATTGAAATTCATATATCGCATAAAAAAAAGATTGCACAAAACCAGGTTCTACTGTATATATATTGATTATTTTTAAAAGAATTAAAATACACAGAATTTAAAAAAATAATAAATCATTTAGCAAAATTGAATTGAAAAATATTACAATTTTAAGTTTCTAATTTTAAAAAATTATACTTTTTTCAGTTTTGTTATATGCATGTTTAAAATGAGCTCAGAATCAACTGAAACACTGAATTAAAAAGGTTTATATTATATTATTCTGTGTGTAAATTAATTGGGAATTTTTTTTTTTTTTTTTTTGTAAATTGTGAAATGCCTGAAAGTGGTTTTTTTTTCTACCTTCAGTGTTCAACTTTGACATCAAAGCAGTTTGTATGTGTGTGACTGGATTAGCTTCATTTGCGAGCCTTTGAGTGTAATAAGTGGATGTTGTTTTTGTACTTTGCAAACACACATTACTTTCATATGCTTAAAAATGAACATTACTCCAAGGAAGCAAGCAAAAACAATCGCTAAAAAAGAACACAATTCTATCAGTGAGAGATATCGCTTGTGCAGTGGGTATAGGTAAATCAAGTGCATTAAGTATTCTAAGAGCATTAAAAAAAATTCTGGACCATTATCCTCCCAAAAGAGGAAAACACAATGGCAGAAACTAAAAACTAATCAAAACACTAATAACATCTTAATAAGAAATAGTAAAATTAATCCAAGGGAAAAAAACTCAGATTTTAGAAGAGGTTAATTTTCAGATTTTAAGAGGAATTCTGGAAACTGATCGGAGTGATGAGGCAACATGTGGACTACTGGCATTGGATCTTGTGATTTTAAACCTCGCTCAAGTGATGAGGACGACACTTGAGCTGGTACCCACCTCTCATAACTGCCACACTAAGTTAAGAGTTATATTTATATCACACAAAAAAGCTGCACAAGGGCTATTGATGATGAACTGCATAATTTGATCTATGGACAAGTGACAAAGGAGCCACCTGAGCTGGCACACCCTCTCTTCACTTCCACACCACACCAACAGGAGGATGCTTGACCTTTGACATATTAAATGTGCATCTACCCCCTCTGCACAGTGGTACTAGGCTTGAACTCATGACAAGTCAGCCAAGAGTCTGAATTTGACCACTAGGCTACCACAGACACTCACATCACACCAAAGGGAGGATATTGAGTCTCAACAGATTTAGAAAGCTGATTGGAAAGCAAAGTCCAAAGAAAAAAATTTCAGCTTTTAAAATATAATAAAAATGTTCAGCATGGGTTAAAAAACACAGATTATGGATTACTGATGATTAGATGAAGGTAATTTTCAATAATGAAACTCATTCAACTATGCAGCTACAAAGAAAATGTTGTGAGACATGATGAAAGTGAACCTGAGCATGAGACCAACTGTCAATCCCACTCTGCGATATATGTTTTGAGATTTTTTTCACAACAAATGGTACTGGAGACTTATTCCTGTTCAAGGTATGAAGAATTCAACCAAATACATAGAAATTACAATGTATAGATTTGTTCCATTCATACAAACTTTTTCCTGTACATTTCAACATAACTTGGCTTGTTATCGTAATTTAAAAGTAGGAAGACTTTCATTCTGGAACATCAAGTTAATATGATTGATTGGCCTGGAAATTCCCCAGATTTACATCCCATAGAGAACTTGTAGAACTTATTGGGCAAGATAGAATGTACTACAAAAGAATGCACAATAACTAATACTTATAAAAGTGTGGTTCAAAGATAAAGTATTAATCTATTGGAGACAATGCCAAATGTGTTTCAAGAAACCATTTCCACTTAAGAAGGATATACTTCATACTAATGCATGTATTTATCTTTTATATAAAAGTATAGTGTTTAAAAAAGGGATTTGTTTTTTGCAAAAGAGTGTTTTTTTTACTGTTAAGTAAAAAACCTGTTAAGTATATATATTGCTCCATATAAATCTTTTTTTTTTAAAGATATGATACAATCCAAAGATATTCACACTTTTCTTCAATACCTCATTCATTTATTTCATATTAATAAAATGTTAATTAAATTCTTATTAATCCAGACATCCATACAAATTTTTTATACATAAAATAGTAATTTTTTTAATTCCATTATTAAAAATAGTCATATTTTCTCCCAACTCAATATATGTCATATATTGGGTATCTTGAGTAAGTAATGTATTCACCTGAATTCTCTGTTGTGCAAATTATTTACATTCTGTTTCAGATTATTTCAAAATACATCTTTGTTGCATGTAAACTCCATGAGCAACTGTTGCAGTCTTCATAGAAAATACATATTCTATTAATTGATATTGAATTTAGATGTTTAGAAAATTTATACTATTAAAAAAATGGTATACATGAAAGTTTCAAGAGTTACTGGTAACCATAACTGAATACTTCCAACTGATACAGCATATTTTCTATGACAAAAATGGCAATGCTACTGGACATATATAACCTGATTTCTACACAAAAACTATTTTCTTCTTATTAATGTCCACAAATATATTTGTCACACTTGTCATTTGTCAAAACTGTAGCATACATTTAGCAAAATTGTAGTCATACATTTGATATTGTTATAAAAATCTGGGTATGGGCTCCTTTATTACAGCCTAGTTCAAATAAGGCCTCCAATAGCAAAATGGATCCTCGCCACTGGCATAGGTGGTGACAGGTAGATTCCATGAGGAACTTGTGTGACTTTTACAGAGGATGAATCTCGTATTAAGACATTTAGACAATTTAATGTTATAGAATTTATTCATAAATGTAAGTAGGTTTCAATCATGGTCAAAACAAATCATATATTTCAAATGATAGAATACCACCTTGTGCAAAAAGGCATCACTATAGAATATACATATATTACCTGTTCTCTACACAAAAACTCTTTTCTTGCTAATAATGTTCCTAAAATGGCAATTGTAACTTGTTTGTCAAGCGCAACATAGTTATTGTTATCCTATAGTGCCCCCCTCCCTTGAGTGCATCATATATTACTGCCTAGCTAAAATATAGCCTTTAAGAAGGAAATATCTGGTATAAAGTATTTAACTATGTGTCTTGGCTCATTTTACATAATTTTTTAAACTTGGACATTTCTTAATCTGGAAGAGCCTAGAGCTCCAATTATATAGTCCAAATTATAACTTTCTACTGTATTTGCATTAGTGTTTACTGTCAGGAGATGTGTACACCTGATATTCACAATTTTTTCGTGCTTTTGAAAGTTATTCAAGAATTCTTTACTAAAGTGCAACGTTCAATAAAATTTACATATCAAATCACCTTTTTTTTTTTTAAAAAAAATTGAGAATTTCATGATTCAAAATTTAGTTAAAAAATATTAACTACTTTGTGTAATTTAATGATGTTTGTATTCTTGATTGTTCCAGTGTTATATTGTACAATAATGTACCATATCAGCATACAGTTTGCTACATTTTTAGGTCCATTTCAAGTAATTTTCACTTTTGTAAGGAAGACTGTTTAATTTTATATTTTCCTGTTTGTTCATATGGCTTTAGGGTCTGAACTTTTATCTGAATTAATGTTTGTGATTTTCTTATTGAATATATTCTTTATTAGATTTCTATACATATCTTCTCTAACCATTTAAAACTAAAGGTCAGACAGAGTTGGCTATCTCCCAAAAGTTAAAAATAAGTACTAAATAGTGACATGAATAAAAGAAATATAAAAATTAATTTACTGCCTAGAAAAATTTTGCACTGATAATTATATATAAAGTTACCTACTTGTCAGAAGAAAACAGAATGAAATAGATTACAATTCATGCCAATAACATTTTTTTTTTTTTTTTTTTTGCCTTTCAATAATAATAATTAGAGAGATCAGCTAGATTGAATTTTTACAAGATTCATAAAATGGCATTTGAATGTGTATAAAATTAGACAATTTGGAATTTCAAATTTTTGTTTTGTTTATGTTTAGCAAGATATAAAGGGGGAAAAAACCTTAAAAAATTGGAGAAATAAGGCTGTTTACAGAATTTAAGTTTCCAGGAACAAAACTTGTGAAAGGGAAACAATAGGAGAATAAGACGATTTCCTTCTCCCTACATGATTATATTTTTTTAAAAAGTAATTTAAACTAGATAGAGATATGCACACAATTTAAACTCTACAATTTTCACCATAATTCATTCTAGCATGTTTCAAAAGACAGGTAGTTAAAACTTAAAAGACTATACTACAAGTAATAAAAGAGAACTCTTTTTTTTAAAAAAAAAACTTAATGCCACAGCTATTAAAATTAGAACTATCATTTCTGAACTAATGTTCATAGTTTTTACTTCATAAATTATTATGGATCATAATATATTTATATAAAATTTTAATTTTAGTATGAAGAGTGTGTAATGAAATTCAATACTCTCCATTAAGTGCATTGAAGTGAATTATATTCAAAAATAAGGAACATAAGATACAAAAAGTTTCAAGAAATATAAATTTAACATCTTTATAGCAAGACAAATTTCTGCATCAAAACTATCTAATTAAATACCTGTATTAAAATTAAAAAAGATATGAATTTAATTTCATCACAACGGTGGAAGTTTTTAAGTGTATGTTTCGTATATGGTGTTAATAAATCATAAAAAAGCAAACACAAAGATTTAAATCACACAAAGCAACATCACATATTGACTATGATAAAAGTATCTGATGACATTTCTAAAGTAGCATGATTACCTTAACCGTAGGTGTGCTATGTTTTATTTGACGATTTACTTCTTCCAAGAGATGAACAAATTCATTATCTGCAAGCTGAAAAAGATTAAAATTTAATTAATGAAATAAGAAAAATACAATTAAGTTTTTACTTTCATTAAATAGATGAAATATTTTATTTAGAATATATCATTATAAAAAATTAAGGAACTTTTGTATTACCACAACAACTGCCAACTCTATTAACAACTCGCCAACTAACAGGTCAAGTTGGCACCCCTATTTCCTATGCATTGAATGTGCTGATTTGGCAATTAGGTATTTCATTTCATAAAATGTTGCAATAGGTTGTGATAATATGCAAGTACCAAAATTAATTTTAATGAAAAAAATTTTATAACATAAGTGCTAAACATTTTTTTTTACATTTTAAATTAACAAATATCAACTGCTGAATATCAAAATATACAATCAAAAAACATTTTGGAATATATAAAATAGTAAAACATAAAAATTTCAGAGGGTGATATAGTACACACAAAAATAAAGCTGATGATATCACTACCTGTGTACGTATTTGCCCTGTTTGAGCCATATTAATTATCATATTCTCTAACATTCTTCCATTTTCTGGTTTTGCAATTGATATAGTACTCACTGAAATAAAAAAAAAATTTTGAAAGTATTAAAAATTTAATCCAAAAATATTTATTAAAAATAAGAATAACTTACTATCCACCAAATATTTTCACACACAAAACTGTACAAAAAAAAGGAGTGTATAATTATAGTAGATCTTTAACAGATGGTCTTTATAATTAAATCTAAGAGATCAAAAGATGAAAAAAATTAACTTTAGCTCCGCATTGTTTAATCTGGTATGTATGAAAGGTTAATTCTTTCATGCATAGGAGTGGCTGCGATAGCCTAGTGCTCAAGGTATTGGATCGTGGCTGGCCTGTCATGAGTTTGAGCCCAGTACCACTAAAGACTTGCCATGAAGGGGAGCAATGCACAATTTATAAGTTAAGAATTCAAACATACTCCCATTGGTGTGGTGCTGTAGTTAGGAGAGGGGGTGCCAGCTCAGGTGTCATCCTCCTCTATGGTTCAAAATTACGAGATCCGTCGCCAAAAACCCTTGTGTGTGTGTGGCTGAACAGTGCGACGTTAATATTCACTCATTCATTCCCATACATAGAATATTATCCCTAATACAAAATAACAAACGCTACAACAAAATAAATACAGTTGGAACCCGAATTTATCAGGGTTGAACATTTTGTTCCTCAATTCAGGGTTATTCAATTTAACAGGGTCTAAAAAATTACAATTTTTTGCTCTTACTTTTTGGAAATTCTATAAATAGCATTTACACAAAAATAACCATTGTTAGAAATTACATACTTCTTATTCAACAGCTAAAAATACATTTAGCAAATTACACAGCAATTAATTGGAAATCTAAAATGCTGATTAATAGATGTTTGACAATCTTTCTCATTCTTGACTCGAAAGAGTTCTCTTTCGACTTTATACAGAGAAGAAACTACTGCATCATTTACATCTTGCTACACAAGGTATGTTTCCACCATTTTCAAACAATGCAAAGCATTAAAATATGTAACCATTTCAATAGGAATTTTATTATCAATTTCTGCATCAGAGTCGCTTTCCATTCATTCTGACAAATCAGTAATTTCCTCAACTTTAGTTCAACAGAAAGGCAGTCTGTCATCAAATGTAATATAATCGTTAAAATATCTCTAGCATTGTGGAGTGGAATGAGATAAGAAATGAATTTCCTATCCTATTCACAACTCACATGATAGTTTACACTCATGATTCATTTGTCCCTGTAAAATCTAATAATGGTCTATATCCTTTCCCTACAAAATTTGCTGCTTACAAAAAAAGTTTTTTTCTGTTCTGGACAAAAAAAGGCATCATTTGAAAATAAATGCAATTCTTTCTTATACAAACTATAAAAAGAAATTTTCAGCTGTTGAAATAATTCAGGGTTTATTATTTCTTAAATAGAGGTTTTTGCCTTCATTTTAATCAGAGAAAGAGAAAAATTCATTAAATAGTGAAATTCCTTAATTAGGGGCACAAGTGTACTAAGAATCGATTCAGCAAATTTATATTTAAAATCTCCTTGCATTTCTTATAGAATTAAACTCTATATTTCCTTCATAAAATTTAGAGTACTTAAGGAGAATTTTTTTGTAATAAAAATAAAAAGCAAATATATTTTCATTTAAGTTTTGTGGGAAAAGGTAAATTATGAAAAAGCAGTAAATGTATTTGCTTTTGATACTGTGCATAGATTTATTGTGTTTGTAATTCATGATTTTCTATATGATCAAGTTGAATGTCTCACTTTGAAATACCCCAATAACCATGTAGTTTCTAAATGTAATAAACAATCAAATGTAATTAATAAACAATCTATTGAAATAAAACAAGAACTATTTGAGACAGGTTTCACAATTTTGAGCAATGGAAAAGTTATGAAAAATTTGAGCTAACACTTCACTCTTCAAACTTTCACACCTGATGCATATTGAATCTGAGATGAGGAATCAGACTTGGTATCTCAGGCTAATGTGCATCAGCTCTATTATAGGATAGATCTTTATTAGCACCAAGACTTGAACAATTACAGTTATTAGTTAGTAACCATAATTGTTTGGCTGTCATGGCCTTCTACACATTTAAGAATTATGACAGAGAATATTAATGTTGTACTATTCAGCTACATGAGGGCTTTTGGCGACGGATCTTGCAATTTTGAAACATAGTCATCTAAAGAGGATGACACCTGAGGTGGCAGCACCTCTTCTAACTTCCACTCCACACTAATGGGAGGATGTTTGAGCCTTGATGTATTTAATGTGCATCAGCCCTATCTGCATGATGGGTCTCCAGCAGTACAAGGCTTCAACTATCATGATACGCCCCAGCCACGAGTCTATTACCTTGACCATTAGACTACCACAGCCACTTAAGAATTATGAAAGTGAAGCCTTTATGAATTAATATTAAGAGCCATTTATACACCAATATTTTTTTTTGTTGTCATTTGGATAGTCCATTTATTGAAGTTCTATTGTAAATATGAATATACTTAAATGTTCCACATACAAAATTTACATTAATTTAACATAAGACAAAACCAAAATTCAAAAATTCACTAGTTACTGTGCCCGTATCTCCTAAATAAATCATCTTTCCTGTCCTTAGAATTCGACTACACTACTCTATTTTTATAATGGTCCATTAACAATTGTTCATGAATAATTAAAACAGTTTGTATTACTAAAAATGACAATGACATTCAATTTTATTAACTGATCAAAATCAAGCCTCCAAATGAAACAACTTCGTCCTCTATCTGCTGTCCCTAATATAGACAAGAATTTTTTTCTCTAGGGGAAGGGAGAGGGGAGATGATATATAAGACTAAAAAAC
This sequence comes from Trichonephila clavata, assembly GCA_019973975.1. NCBI lineage: Eukaryota > Metazoa > Arthropoda > Arachnida > Araneae > Nephilidae > Trichonephila > Trichonephila clavata. The sequence goes on from BMAO01012710.1 coordinate 215,995, forward strand.
CCACATTTTAATTGGACAACTAAATATTTTTTTTGGTTTTAACTATTTAAGGAACATTGATTAGATATACAATTTGTATTACTTTATAGTACCTGTTTCATGATTAAAAAAAAAAAAAAAATTGGAATAAAGGAGATTTATTGTCAAATAAAATTCATCTCAATTCAGATTATCTTTATAGTAATATTTTAATTATAAGAAACATAGGAGTTATAACATAAACAATCCCCCACTACATTGATAACATTAAACAAACAAATATTTAATTTGTATTAAATAGATATCAATATTTAAGTATTTTTAGAAAAAATATAGTTATAATTTAAAAACATTAGAATTTTTGGTACTTATATATTATACAACTGAGCAATTTCCTCAAGCCAAAAGACATTGCCAAATGCTTATGCTGTTTGCACACACACACCTACACACTCCTTCCATATCAGCATGCATACGAATAACTTGGAAAACAACATATTTTAAAAACAAATACACCCACTTGAAATAAACAAAACATACAACAGCCACATTATTTAAGAGGCCAAAATGGAGCAAATGCAATCAAAAATGGTGATAAATGTATATCTTCATGTACATTATGCCATATAAGTTCATATAAGTATGAATTCTAAATGTTGTTGTGCAGATCTGTGATGTTCTTTGTTTTGCGATTTTGCTAAACTAATTAGTTCCTCAAATACTTACATATATTAGACAAAAAAACTCCCATGCATTATAATTTGTAGAAAATGGATTCCAAAATTTAATCATTTTTTCCCAACAAAATAAGAGAATATTATAAATTATAAGCAATGTTATTATTTTTTAGTGTTTGCAGTAAGTAATTGAATGTTAACACTGCACTGTTTAGATACAAGAGGGCTTTTTGGCAACGAACCTCACAAATTTTGAACTATGGTCAAATAATAAGGATGACACCTGAGTTGGTACCCTCCTCTCCTAACTAACACACCTAAGGGAAAAGGTTTGAGCACTCTACGAATTTACCATGCATCCCTCCCCTTCAGCTGCACTAGGCTCGAACTCATGACATGCCTGACACGAGTCTTGGCCACTTTGAGTATTTGCAATTAAGAATATTGTGTTTTAACATGTGAGAGAACAGAACAGTTAATAAATATTACTTTTAAGCATGCACAAACAAGATTGTTACGTTTGAACATGCAAGGAAGCAGATTTTTATTACTAGCTTCGTATCCTGGCATTTGATGACATTTTTGATTCAACAAAATTGGTCAATGGTGCAATATGCAAGTACTGAATTTTTTTTTTTATTTAATAAAGTGTGTTGAAGATTTGTCTGAAAATAACAGCTAACATAAAATACAATACACATTTTCATATTTAGTTAAGATGGTATATCCAGTTCAAAGCAAATCAGTATCTATGCAATAGTAGTTTCAAGGATAAAATACAGTCAAATACTCAAAATTATTTGAATAAATTAAAATTTCATTAGATATAATATATACAGTAGTATAACAGATATAAATAGTTACACTATCAAATCTTATGAAAGAAAAATTCTTTTATTATAAATTTCATAAAAGATATTATGAAACTTTTTTTCTCACAATGGGGCTGCGGTTTGGTATTTTTACCATTGCTAACCTAGTACATTCCCCAGGAGCAGGTATCACTTTTTACTATAGCACCATATAGGCGATACCAATTGCCACAAGCAATTTTGAGATGCCCAGTTTTCTCCCCAGAGGGAGGCACCTGAGCTCTGATGATGCAAACTTATTCTAAGAATTTAATTTTACCAGGAATACTCAAGCCAAACAGGTACTAAAAGGATTTATACATGCCACATAATCATATAACATGGATGCTGTTGATTTTCTGCATCATGAAAATCCACCGACTTGGGCAGGGGTAGAACCAACAAACGTAGTACAGAAGGCCCCAGCGACAAACCAACTGCTCCACTCAACCAGCATATAATGAAACTAATTTATACAAAACTTTTTCACTCTAATATATCAAATTTAATATTAAATAAATCTTATAATTCCGATCCAATATAAGATTCACACACAATCTAAATCATAAATAATTAGATCCAAGAATGATGTAAAAAGTCATTTAAATATGTATTAATAATGTTATATTTGAATGTACTTCAATCCAGTGAAAGAATGACTTCGTTAAGAATAATTTTATTCCTCATTAAAAGTAATTTATAGAGAGGAGACTACTATCCTATAGAAATTAAAAACTAACATTTTTTAAGTGGCATCAGATTAGACTAGACCAGTGGTCTTCAAACTTTTTCAACTCACAGAACCCCTAGAACTTGAAGGTACTTTCTTGGAACCCCTAGAACTAGAAAGTGTTTTTGTAGAACCCCATTCCATATACATACTTCAAAGAATATATCTCAAAACAATACTTCAAGTAGATTACCCTGTTATAAACATTCTGCATAAAGGCATTTAAAAATAAGTATTACATTTATCGTTAACTAATCTAACCTAATTTTTAAATATAATTAACTCATTAATAATATTAATTTGTGATTCAAATGTCACCTACCCATGCATTACATTTAGTAACTGGGATATATGCCAGTATTATTTAACGCAAACTGTCAAGGTCTATGTTTGTTGAGATTAAATGCAATTGCATTACATATTTTGAGTTTAATTTGTTTTCATACTTAGTTTTTGAAGCCACTTAGACTGAGAAATATATTTCACTTAAACACATTCCGAATGGCATCAAAATGTTTATAGCTGTGTGAGAAATCGTGAATATTTTGCATCAGAGGAAATTAGCAACCTAAAATTTAGAAGCTGTTCTTGCTTAAATTTACATTTTAACATCAAATTTGTTGATATGTCGTTCCCTTTCCTTCATTATAGATGTTAGTAAAAAGGTGCATTTTCCATTAGAAAACTATTTAGTTCTGGAAGTCATTGTGCTAACTAAAGAGTATAAAATTATCTTGTGGGACCTGAGATAGCAAACAATAGAATATTCAGTTTAGTAGGAAGTATATATATATAAAGATAAAATGTTTTAATATTATTTTATTATATGAAATAAAAGTTTAAAAAGTGTTGCAAAATAAAATTTATTAGATAAAATAAAATTTTCAGTTTTAATGAAAAAGGGGAGGGATGAGCTTTAGATACTTAAAACTATATAAACTTCATAGAGAACATTTTGCAAACCTATTTATTTCTTCTCGATTTTTTTTATTGTGACTTGTGGAACCCCAGGGTTCCATGGAGCACAGCTTAAGACCACTGGATTAGACTAATGTAAAACACAAAAATATTCTTTTTATACATGCCACCACCTGGTGACAGAAATAAACATTTATGTAAATGAGTTTATATAAATGAGAAATAACTTGTTTCATTGGTGATTTATGCAAATGAGTCAGCTCATATTTTCCCCAGATAGCAAGCATGAGAATAAAAGTTATTAAATTTGTTTATAAAATAAATAATTAAATTTATTGGAAATCTTTAAAGAAAAAATGTTACAATTTATTTTGAACAAAATTAAATTCATTTTCAACAAATAATGTAATTGAAACAATATAAAATTAAAACAAAACATTCTGCATTAAAATTAATTTTTAGCAAACCAATTAAAATCTTATTCACACTTACATCTACTCCGGGCTTCTTTAGATAAAACTTGAGTAAGGATTTGGTTTTTGAACTCTTCTTCTTTAGCTCTTTGCTCTGCAGCAGCAGCTTGATTTCCTGGACCACCCTGTAGAAAATTAATATGAAATGCAGTGAAATAAGAATATTCTAATACTTAAAGTCAGAAAATATTAACTGTGTGCGTGGAAACATTTTTTCTAACTACTGATTCTTTTGAAGAAATTTGTACCTTATTCAAGAAAAATTTCCAGTCATCAAATTAAGATCTTATTTTTGCATTACCATAAAATCCAGCATATAGCACACACCTATACTTTCAAGCTTCATTTTTTTTTAGGTTCATCTAACTATTGATTGTTTTGAAGAAATTGGTACCTTATTCGTGAAAAATTTTCAAGGACATCAAATTAAGGTCTTATTTTTTCATTACCATAAAATCCGGCATATAGCACACACCCATACTTTTAAGATACATTTTTATTTATTTTTAGGCGTGTTCCTTATATAATGTGCACCCTCCTTTTACAAAGAATCCTGAAATGAACATGTGCAATGCTCTTATATTTTAAAGTCATTTATTCAAGGTATTAAAGTCTTTCTTTCGAGGTTCCGAAAGCTTTAGAAAAAAAAGGTATATTTCTAGAACTACAACCCTTGAAGTACAAAAGCATAATGCCATTTCTTTTAAATGAACATATTTTGATATATGTATAAGTCAAACTTTGTTTCTTTTTATTTTTAAAGTTTTCATTTTCATACACGGCGTATAATGCATACCCGTAAATTTCGATCACATTTTTTTGTGTTAAAATTGCATGCTATACGCTGGATTTTAAAGTATCTAATTTATACATTAGATGTATTAATTAGCTGACTAATTTCAAATGGTTAGCTAAATGTGATGACCATATGTAATTAAACTAATTTAATTAACAAGCTTCAATTAAAACCTCAAGAATTAAGAATAAAATATAGTGTTATATTTCGACATAAAATCTAGATTCATTTTTCTCACAAAGTTTTTAGAATCAGTCAAGTACAATGACGTTAAACATAGATTAATTTACTTGCATTCAATGTAGTTTTGTATTATAGATTAGTAAAGCTTTTCTAGAGGTCGTAAATAATCTCGAAAAGAAAAATGTCAAATTTGTCACATCCATAACTGAAGTCTATTCTCAGTGTCCTCTTTCCTATACAAGATCCACGTTGACCAATACTCTCTTGGGAATATAACACCTGAAACTCATATAGTGAAGCAAGCATTGCAAGGTCTATTTACCAGTACATCATTGGTGGCAATCCAGCTGGATGGTATTTTAATCACTAATATTGGGCTTTGCTGGCTAGGTACAATACAGTAGAATCACCTAACACTACACTCATTTGAGCTTAATTGTCCTTAGCACAATTTATCCTATCACTAGTTTTCCCTCACAATTTGTATATTCTAGGTATACTCCTGACACTGTCAACTTCGAAAATCCTAGTTTTTTTGAAAATTTAATGCTCTATGCATTAAGTCAGCAATTCTCAACCAGCGGCCCAGTCATGGACCATTATACTACCAAATTCAATTATTTAAGAACAATGCATTAAAAATCTAGTGAGAAATTGTATCCCTCACACATATTAATTTTTCTATGAATATCGTGCAGGTACGAATGGCGAGAACTTTTTTTTCTTTTTATAATTGTAATGGTTAGTGATGACAAATAACAGAGTAGTTCCCATTTTATTTTTAACTAACACTCATGTTTTTGAAGCAAAAAATATCTAAAGAATATATGTTGCTTCAAGACCATTTGGATCTTGACTGTTTCGTAGAGAAAAACACGGATCAACAACTTGTTTGATTAGTAGTAAAAAAGTAATATTTAAAGAATATAATTTTACTCATTACTATACCACTAAGCACAAATCCTTCAATGGCTCTTTTTCATGAGAATCTTTCAAGACAAGATAAATTGACTTTTTAAAAAAATACTTGGCAACAGCAACAAAATATTTGAGAAGGGGAGGGGGGCTTGATATTGATGAAAGGAAATCGAAATTATACCATAACTAGGTAAAAAAATGCATAAAACCTATTTTTTGAGTTGAGTTTGCTAGAGCGTAATATAACTTTAAAATAAAATCCAAAATTATGAGTTTTAATATTTTAATCAATTTTCAGCATTTTAAATGTCCTTGATCTTATAGCATCCTCCCCACCCCTTTAACCCTTATATTGTGGACCGCATGAAATAGTTGTCACATGTATGTGGCCCTGGAGAAAAAAAGGTTGAGTACCCTTGCATTAAGTGCTTACCATTTGTTTGCCAATGAAGATATGACATCTGTTTGTAGACTAAATCTAAGGTCTTACCTGTAATGGCCAGTAGAAACAAATGATTAACATAACCACATTACTAACTACATTTGTACTACAGCTCCCTTACATGTACATAAATGAGGTATAGCCCACATTTTACATAGCACTGTCTCCAATCCAATGGCACTTCAGTATATATATACCATATTTACTCAAATCTTAAGCCGCACTATTTTTCTTGTGTTAATGCTGCTGAAATTTGGGCGCAGCTTAGAACCTTTTACCCAATTTTGGTTCAAGTATAGTAGAGGGGGGGGGCCTTTGGAATTGGCTATTTTTCTTTGGATTTGGCGATTTTTATACAGATATTATGGTGAGATAACAAATTCATTCAGGCTTCCGGACATTTTTCGCTAAGTGGATTAGCTTGGCGATCGATTTTGGTCGCCAAAAGAAATTGACATCGCCAAGGCCCCCCCCCATACTACACTTTAACCATTAGTTAGATATCTTCTCAAAACAATTATTAAAAACATTTTTTAAGTACAAAAGATTGATATAAACAGAATATATATATAGTAACATAAAATGAAAGAAATACATGGCATAATAAAATTGATAATACAAAATTATATCACCAACAAAGCTAGAAGATTTAAACCAGATTTCAAGAAACACAACTTTAAAAATGATGGAAAAGTATTTTTTTTTACCATATTTATTCAAATCTAAACCACACCTTAAATTCTCAAATATTTTGTGAAAAAGTGTTGTCATTGATTCCATGCTGTGCTCCCAATTCTCTACACGTTTTTGAGAAAAAGTTAAAAAGATTGATAGTTTTTAACCAGAAATATTTGAATCCAGCCAAATGATTTAATAAAATCTCACATAACAAAATTCTACCTTTTCATCATTTTTTTTCACTGAATTTCTTGAACGAGCGATAACACTTTTAATACGATACACCTTATAATACAGAAAAGTTTCGTTTTGCTAAATTAATCACATTTTAAGTTTCTAGTATCAACAAAAACGAATGGTTGAAGAGGTGGGCCGAAATGAATTTCGACGAAAATGAACATTAAATAGAATGTCATAAATTAAGCTTTATTTGAAAAGAGATACTTACACCACGCTGCGCTTGCAATTCTTGCAACCGTTTTGCACGTAAAGCTTGCAATTCTTCGTCTTCCATGATTATAATTCAATTCCGTATCCAACCAAACATGGAGTGAGAAAAAGTGAGTTGGTATCTTCCTGTGACACTCCTAAAAGTTTATTCGACATCCATTGTAGAATACTTAAAATTACAATAATAATACTATCACAAAGTGAAATAAATATATTGATAAATTTTGGAGAATTTGTATTATATTAGAAAGTACTTTTCAGAACATAATATAATAACAACTGCATTTTATGAATCATCTGGAATAATTTTATCCCTTCTAATTCATCATTGAAATATATAACTGTGACTTTAACCGGATAATATTTTGTTTTGGTTATGATATGTGTTTATATTGCCCCGGCTGTTTTGAAATGCAATTTACTTGTAGATTTGATCCATTATTTCAAGTATTTCTTGAAATATAATATTACAATATCTTCTGACGCTGCAAATACTGCAGATAAATGGGTGTATTAGGCCTCTGGCAATTATTGGCTCCCGTTGGTCAGCCTGTTGCTTTAGAATCCCTGGAAAACAAAATATTTGCAGTTGACATTAGTATCTGGTTAAATCAAGCTTTAAAAGGTTATCGAGATTCTCAAGGAGGTGCAGTAGCTAATGCACATTTGCTAAGTTTATTTAGCCGCTTGTGTAAATTGTTGTTTTATAAAATAAGACCAATAATTGTTTTCGATGGAGGTTTCCCAGAACTAAAAAAACAAACCATCATCAATCGCCATCAGAGAAGAGCTGCTATAAAACAGAGCAGCAGGGACATTGGCTTAAAAATATTGACCAATTATTTGGCTTCTCAGAACTTAGCTAGTGTTGGAGGCGAATTCAGCCAGAAAAAAGCTATTATAAGACCAAAAGAAAAAGTTCGAGATGAAATATTTGTGTTACCACCACTTCCTAATAATTCATTTAAAATGGAAGATGATAGTATCGATTCCATTGATTGGAAATTTACTAATTTTAGTAAAGAAGACATCAAATATTTGAGTAAAATTGATCTTAATTCTGATGATTTTAACAATCTTCCACCTGATGTGAAACAAGAAATATTGAGTACTCTCAAGGAAAGTAGAAAACACAGAACATGGGACCAGTATGAAGAATTACCTCAGGATTCAAATGATTTTTCATCATATCAAATGCAAAACCTGCTGAAGAAGCGCTCATTGTCACGTAAGCTTGAAGAAGTTCAGAAAGATATGAGACAAATAAACACTGCTGATTTTGTTGCTCAGTATACTAGTGATCATGTTATTGGTGAAACAAATAAGATTATGTCAGATGATTGTTCTCATTATGTACTATTAAAAAAGATTATTCAACAAAGTAAAGGTGATGAAAATAAAAATGCAGATGGATCAGCTATGCTTGACACAAAGAATGCTTTTATTAAGGATAACATTGATGTAGATGAATATTCTGAGTCTAACACTATTGCAGATCATCCCAAAAATGTTTCTAACATTAAAAGGGAATTGATTTTTGATTACAAGGAAGAAGATGTTGATAATCCACCTGAATTGGTTAAAACTGAGAGCTTAAAAATATTATCCAGTGATTTGGATATAAAGCAATCCAATTCATCAATAAGCAATTCTGATACTATCCTTATTTCTGATGATGAAGAAGAAATTGCATTGGCTGTTCAATTAAGTTTAGAGCAATCAAATCCAAATTGTTCTGATTATAAATCATCACTGCCTGAACCTGATTCTAAAAATGAAACTTCCGATATTGTGGATTTATCTAATGAGATTTCATTTCCGAAATCAGAAGTAGTACCATTCAATGTGTCTGGATCACTAACAAAAGACACTATTTGTTTGTCCTCAAGTGATGATGAAATTGATACAAATATTAATAATGATAAAGTTAAAACTGTTTTAAAAAATATGAACCATTCCCCTGAGGGAACTGTACTAACTTTTCCAAAATCTGAAACTGTAAATGAAGTGTCTTCACAATATACTAATTCTGAGAATGTAAGTGGTAACTTTCATGTTTTGAATAGCTCTGAAAAATTATTTAACTCACCAGAGTTATTAGTTAATGTTGGAGCTGCTAGTTCTCGGTCAAATTCTTGTGCATCACTATCATCTGAAAATTTGTTAGGAAATGAAACATCATCTAAAACTCTGCAGCTTGAACAAAATAAGCCTTTTTTAAATGACAAGTCTGTTGAATCATATCCTTCTACTTCCTCTGAATGTTCACTCACTCCTCAAGAAAGAGCAGAAATTGCCCAAAAAAACTTACAATTCCAAGAAGACCTTGAATCTGCTACTGCTTTGCTTGAAGCTGATAAAGCCAAACAAGATCGTCAGAACAGGTCTGTTCAAGAGCATATGGTTGAAGAATGCAAAGAACTACTTCAACTTTTTGGTGTACCTTATATTGTGAGTCCAACTGAAGCTGAAGCACAGTGTGCCTTTTATGATTATTGCAACTTAACTCATGGTACAATTACTGATGACAGTGATGTTTGGTTGTTTGGTGGCAAGAGAGTATATAAAAACTTTTTTACCCAACAAAAGTATGTTGAGTTCTACAAGGATCATGAAATATTCACCCATTTTGGCCTCAGTCGGAAGAAACTGATCAATTTTGCCATGCTTACTGGAAGTGATTACACAGAAGGAATAGAAGGAGTTGGTCCAGTAACAGCTACTGAAATCTTGAGTGAATTTCCAGATGATAGTTTGGAAGCTTTATACAAGTTTAAAGAATGGTGGACTAACGCCAATAAGCATGCATGCCCTCCAGAAAATAAAGTCAGAGCAAAACTAATTAAATTAGTTTTAGGAGAAAAGTTTCCTGATGAAAGAATTCCTGATGCTTATTTAAATCCCACTATAGATGATTCAACCGAAAAATTTACTTGGGGTCGACCAGATTTGGATGCTCTTCGAGATTACACGAGGGAACGTTTTGGATGGAATAAAAGTAAAGTTGATGAAGCTTTGTTACCCGTTATCAAAAAGCTGAGTGAAAGAGATACACAAACACACATAGATAATTTTTTTACTGTTAGTTTGAAAAAACAGACTAATTTGTTTCCCAGCAAAAGGATTATGTCAGCTTTGAAAAAATTGACTTCTCCTCAGAAAGAAAGCAGTAATGAAATTACTAATTCTAAAGCTATAAAGAGAAAAACCAAGAATACTAAAAAGAAAATAGTACCTAAAAAAATTGCTAGAACTTCTAAAAATTTGAAAAAGTCTGATAAAGTAGTAAAATGTCAAGGTCCTGTTTTAAGTGAAGAGAGTTCTGAAGAGTCTTAAATATATAGGTTCAGATTTTTATACATTTATTTATTTTGTATATACTTAATGACAACTCTATCAATATTTAAATATTTTTTATTTAGACAAACGTATTGATGTTTCATGTTTTTCTAATACTTAATTTTTCTGTTTGTTATTTTTACTTAATCAGTTATATCTTTTGTTGTTTTATTGATTGAAATATGTATCATGTGATAAAAATAGTAATAAGAATTTTTTTAAAATTCTCTTACAACCAGTTGTTAATTTTATATCTCTTCAAATAAATGTAAATTTAGTTTTAATAATTGGTACTCAAGCATTAGCATCACCACACTAAAATTTGCATCATGCAATCAAGCTGTGATATCAAAACAAAAAGATTCTTATGTGTTTTATTTGGAGAAAAAAAACCCCAATCAGTCAGATTTTGGTAGAAAATAAAATTTTAATTTAATGATTTTGTTGACTGAAACATAAGTTCCAAATAATATATATGTATAATAAAATTAATTATAATAAAATAACCTCAGCTTTTATAGGACATTATGATTATGGATGAAATGTTTCAATTTAAAACATGCATGTCGATATGTAATTAAGGATTTCTTACATTGATTGTTTGTTTTTAATATTGTAAATATTTAAGGAATCAAAGTATTTTTAAGTAAAAAAAACATTGTATTGCAGAATAATCTACATATGACAGTTATCTTATTCTTTACAAATGTTCTATTATTGATTGTATTTCTTAAAAATAAAGAAAACACAGGTTAGATTTTTATTTCTGAAGTATGAAACTTATTTCTTTCTAAACATAACACCTTATCATAGATATTGAAATTAAAACTTAAATATAGTTGGAAACTTATACAGGCTAAATTTAAAAATAGATATTCAAAAGTTAAATCTTTAAATAAATTCTAATACATTATGGTAAAATGGGGCTCTTAATTTTTAATCGGGTGACAGCAGAGCAGTTACTCTCCTATTCTAATCTCAGGCTAGTGCAAGACTAAATGCTGGTCTTGTGCAGCAGAAAAGAATGAATGACGGATATTTATTACTCATATGTAGTGTTTCCAGGTAGTAATCTTTCGAAATATTTTCAGCATAGTCAGGGACATCCTAAGATTGCTTGAAACCCTGGGCTCACACAGAATTAGACACTGGGCCCCTACACAAATGTAAGCCGCACCAATGACCCTTAAAAGTAGACTGCACATAGTATACATTGTCAAATGCTTGTACAAACATTAACCTAAAACAAATTAATATGCATGATTTACGATTGCACGAACCGGTTTGACTGACTATTGTTTTTTGACTTAATTAGTAATGATGATGTACAGTGGTTGGCCTAGGCCTATACATAGAAGAAAATCATCACATGCAGCCCGTTGACATATTGTCCAAAATTCCCAGTTTTCTGAGAATACAATCGGAAATAACATTTGACCGTTGAAATTATTTTGAGATGATGCCCGGACCCAGTTGGCCATGCATTAAGAAGTCCATGAGCATAGTGTGACCGTAGGTACCAATTCATTTAGAACCAGATACGCAGCACATTTTGTGAAGAATAGTAGACAATGCCATTATTTATGTAATTTATGATGTAATTGTCTATGAGTTCTAATTCACCCACTATTCTTCAATCTCACTCAGTCAACTGAGGACACATCTTAAAATAATATTTATATTGTAGATCTGCATGTGTTATAGCTCCTTTAAGTATAACAATATCAGAAAAGTTTTTTATTAAAATTTTAGCATATTAATGTAATTTACTGATTAATTCATGACCCAGGTATCATGTATTCGTGCATTATACTTAGTAACTGAGATATGTGTTTGTATTTTTTTACACAAACTGTTAAAGTTTTGGTTTAATCAAGCTAGACTTGCAGTTGCATTTCATATTCTGCATTAATTTGTTTCTATATACTGTTTTTGTTGTCATATATATTGAGAAATATTTTTAATTTAAATAGATTCTTCACAAAATGGCATTACAATTTTATAATTGTAAGAAATGTCTGCAAGTTTGCTGCCTTAATGCTTCAATTTAGATTTTAACGTCAAATCTGTCGATATAGAAATAAATTGTTCTTTTTCCTTCATTGGCTAGCCTTCTGATTTATCCATTCCTGCTTGGTTTTCTCCTCTGGGAAATATTTTACAGGTATTGGGTAGTTTTTTTAAAAAAAATTTCTCTAGTAATTTTTTTTTAAAAATAGAAAAAGGTGATTTTTGTATAATTTTTAACACTGTCATCTTAATTAAATTCATTCCATTTTACTTAGTTTTGAAAAACATTCCAATGAGTAAAATACTATTTTGCAGCACTCAGGATCATAAGTAGGATATTCACAATCAATGCAGTACACATATAGAAAAAAGCTTTTTATATTCTTTTATTATATTGTAATAAAAATTGAAGGAAAGTACTAAAAAGAGACTGTCCAAATTCATTTTTTAAATTTCTCCTCATGGAACATGGGATTTACATTGGGAAATACAGCTGTAGATATTTGTGGTCCGTATATCCATATGTATTACCCATTTAGAACGTGAATCTGTTTTGCATACTTATTTTTAGTTTTCTTTTTGAATTTTTATTTTGACTCATGGAACCAGGGCTTCGAACCGTAATCTTTTTTGTTCTGGTTAAACTAAAAAATAATGGTTTTATATATATTCTTGTTTGCACTAAAAATATATAATTCTATTGTAAACAAAACATGTAATTCTAATCCAAATTTAGATTTTATTCTTTTTTAATGTGAATTGATATGATTAACCAGCATATACGATACAAGTGGTGAGCTGAGAACGACGAGCATTGCCATTGATATCCATTACCAAAATCACATTTGACAACTAGGTTCATGATTCTGGCTTGTCTATCTAAATAGTCTGTACAAACATCCGTGGATGATCACATGCTGAGATGCGAAAAAAATGTAATTCAGACTGATATTTTACTTAAAAAATTATCTACACTTCTAGTTCATTCAACTGAATTAAATCTGCCTTCTACAAATACTTTCATGCAAAATTGAAAACAAAAAAGTACGAGTGAACATCAAAACAGGAAATCGAAAAGCAATGTGCATGTAATGAGATGATAATTATAGAGTTGACGTTAAATTAGAAAACATTGATAAGTGTAACGAAATAATTGAAGATATATCAAAGCGAAATAAACCGATATTTTTTTTCGGTTCAGTTAAGGTTCGAAGCTGTGTGCGGTCTTCATAAAAGCTAGCACTTCTATTAATTAATATTTAATGAAATAGATTACAACAATTTACAAATCAATGAATTAAATAAAGAATGCTATGAACATATGTGTGTTTCAGTGACTGCTCGCGGGAGCAGCCATTGTACATTTCAAATGTTAGAATGCCACCTAATACCAACAGTGAAATATAGAAAGTTACAACTTTTATAAATTTAATAAATTCATCGAAAAGTTATGATGAAGAATGTTATAACAAGGTTTTTTACCCTTATGTGAAAAAATATATTTTCCACTGTAACTTTTTGTCAAATTATAAATAAATAAAGATTTAATTTTTTTAAATAATATTTCTATACACACAGCTCAAATTTATTAAATCTGTACAACAACTATTCTAATTTCCTAAAAGTCGTATTTATAGGTACATCAACCTATGCGGCCTCAAATGGTTTAGATAGTAAAAAAATTCAATCTTAACTTTAACAAAATAGCGAAATGCGAAGTTTTCAAAGTGCGAGGGAAACAATGGGAAGAGGGTGAAATGAGAAAAATTCCCAATACTATTAGTCACCTCAGGTGCAAGAGCTCTTAGGGGAGGAGCCATGAGATAGCTGTGGAGCAAGCTTACTCTGTTAGAGAAGAGAATTCGGAGCGAAGGTCGTTGTGCTTACACAAAACACGGTGATAGTAAAAAAAAAAAATTTTTTTTAAGGAAAGAAATTATTTTGGATGCACGTGGTTGCCGAAAACAAAAGGACACATTGATATATTCACCAAACTTATTGGTAAAAGAGGACAAAATGAAAAAAACAAATAGAAGTGTTCTAAATGAATGATGCAGCCATCTATAGTAAGACGTATGAACTAAAATTCCACGCTGCGTTTTTAAATTACGTAAAAATTTAAGAAAAAAAATACAAACTTTTAAGCATAAAATGAAAAAAAAAAAAATTCAAAAGATATTTTAATTTTTTTTACCAGAGCCAAAAGTAAAGAAGATGAAATTTTGAAAAAAAAAACACTAGAAATTAAATTTTTTTAAAAAAAACCTTTGAAGCACAAGAGCTTGTAGAAATTATGAAAATTATTTTCCCCAAGAGTATTATGATACCCATAGGTGCTAGTTCAGATTGGTATCGAATTGACATAAGCCAAACAAACACAGCAGAACTCTGAATTTCATTTGGGGTTTAAATATATCTCTTTAAGATATTATTTGATTGTTTTAAAAAGAAATTAAGCACACACACAAAAATAGATAGGGTCTATTTTTAAGTCGTTGTGCAAGAAGTCATTTCTTACAAACCCTTAGAGCATTGATAATTTTTCAAAGGTGTCGATTTAAGTTTATTAGGTGTATTTTAAGATTAAGGTGTACTCTAAGATGCGCAGGCGCGACAACCTTTACACGTGACGTAACACAAACGGGAAATTCTCTGGCTGGTATTTCATTCATCACTAGATCCTCTCAATTTGCCTCCCTTCGGGAGGCGTCTCTCGTCTAATGGTTGTTCTTTTTCACCCTATCTTCAGGGATACTGGGTATAAGCAATTATTGCTGGAACCCGAACCATATAATTTTCGTTTCGTTTCATCACTAGATCACGTTTCTGTATTGTTTGTTACCTTCTGAATTTTCTTTATTGAAGAAGGATCTGATTCTTTTCACCTGTTTTTCGGCCATGGCTTGCAACAAGGACGATGCCAGCGAAAGTTGCACTACGTTTCTGTGGAACATCGAGAATTACAGTTGCTTTGGGTACCATAGTTTTCGAAATATCAGCAGTCCCAATTTCAAGGTGAGTTCGATAAAGGAATGCTTCTCGGGGACATCTTGTTATGGACAGGCATAGTGTCTCTATCTAAGTCTATAAAAGAAAAGTTTATTTCATTTTCCCTTAAGAAAGCAGAATATGGTCCTGTTTCAGAGGGCCATGCGTTGGAGCATGACCTCGCGATCCTAGCAGAAGACGGTTCAGTGTTGCAAATGAGCATGAGAAAAATATTTAATGGTAGTCTTGAAGAGTCGATCTTTCTCTTACGAGAAGCGGACCTTTCCCGAGACACGCTAAGGATTCGTTGTAGAATCCGGAGAAAGGGTGAAAAGCCGTGAAATCTGTTACGTATTTCGCTCGAACTATCATGTTCGTGAAGAAGCGGAATTTTTTGTGGGATATCGAAGGATTCAGTTCCCTTAAACCTGGTAGTAAATGTACTTACGTAATCAGGTCACATATATGGATGAGAACGAGATGACACTGAACATCAAGTGAATTACGAAGATAATATTATGATATCTGTCGAGTATTGTAAGGAGAATATAAAATATTTTAAATTTCAGTCATTTGTTATAGATACGAAAGAAAATAGGATAAATTGTGAAAAATGTGAAGAATTTTTAAAAATTTGGAAGGAGAAAAGTTCATATGCACACTGCTTTTCACCAAAAAGTATTTGATGCAAAACCAACAATTGTACTGGAAAAATGACGTTCTCTCTTTGTATTGCGAATGTTCTTGGCTTAGCGAACCTTCATTAATGGAAACAATTGAAAGAATCGATTTTAGAATTTCTTCATCCATCGTTCATTAGTGATGAAATAAGTGCCAAGTCATATTCACCACCCACTGAAGTAAAGCAGTGTGATGAAATGCTTGACTTGAAAGAAGACTTGAAATACTTGTATGTCGCAGGCATTTTCAGCGACGTGGAGCTCCGCGCTACCTCTCAAACCTTCCATGCGCATAAAGCCATCCTCTCTGCCAGGTCTCCAGTGTTTCGAGCGATGCTCACGACCGACATGAAGGAGAAGATACAAGAATGTGTGGATGTTTCGGATTTGGAAGATGACACCGTGCGCCGAATGCTGTTGTACGTGTACACCGACGCCTTGGAGGACTTGCAGGGGGAGAGTGCTTTGAAACTGTACGCTGCAGCTGACAAGTACGAAATCGTCACTCTAAAGAGCAAGTGTGGATCCTTTTTGCAGTGCAACCTGTGTCCGAATAACCTGTGTGAAGTCCTGGTTCTCGCTGACATGCACGGGGACGCTGACTTGAAGGAGGCTGCTCAGAATTACATACTTCGTCACGAGCAGGAAATTTTCCGTTCTGAGAAATGGGCGGAGTTTATCAAGAAAAATGCCACCCTAGCAGCGGAGACAATGCTGCTGTTATGGAAAAGGAAAAATTAGGGTGAAACTGTCGAATCGGCCACTGGTCCGCCAAATTATAAAAAATCGCTAATTTGGGGCGTTTTTGCGTGTTGTGTTTTGGACTAGCAACCCTACTACTACACAATCCGACTTCTCTCTCACTGATACAAAAATCAAAAGTGTTACCAGATTTGGTTCCTTTATCGATTTGGCAAAAAAACACTTGGCGAGATAAGTGGCCGATTCGACATCAACCAAAATGAGATAATGAAGCAATGTGACTGTTTCTTAACGAGGTAAACAGTAAATAATTTTAAACGTTACGTAAATATTAGAAGAGAATTTTTTTAAAAAAAAATTAGAATTCAAAATAAAATTGTACTTGGAAAGGATTTTTCTGTAATTCAATTATTTATTTATTTATTATTTTTTTACCAGTTTGCTTAATGAGTCTGAAAGTATACGAAGTTTTTTTGAAAGACTTTTATGACGTTTAAAAAGTCTTGTCAATCGACCGTATACTAAAAAAAATGAGCATTTTACCACAGATATGCATTATTTTCTCTTTGAAGAGGATGGAATTAATTTATCTTTAAAAATTTATAAAGTTAGGTGAATTGTAGGACTTATTTTTGTATTATATATATCTAGTAATTTATTCAACACATATCTAAATAGAATACATAAATTTGTCAATGAAATGTCATTTGATGGTATAAAATTTAATTATGTGTACTCAACTATTAAAAGTACAATATATACCTTTCTAAGTGTGTATAATAGTAACAATATTTTGAATTGCAAGCGGGAAAGATATTATTTATATTTTGAGATTTGAGGAAAAAGTGATAGCTTATAAAAATTGCACAATATTAAGCCTTTTGATAACGGTATCCAGATTTGATGATGAAATGTTAATTAAAAATTAGGGGAGAGAATTTAGTTCAAAATTATATTTTATCAACTATTTAACACTGTAGACCAAATGGCTATGTTATGTTTTCCTGAAGTAAGTATTTTAAGATGGAAATTACAATTTAATTGCCAAATTAAAGTCATTTAAATTGTTTAAAGAAATTTTAAATTACACCATTTTTTAAAAATCAGATATTTTCTGGGGAAATAAAATCGTATGCCTAAACTGTATTGAATAATACAAATTGTGCTATTTATCAACAGTTTTCATCAAAATATTTTATTATTTTTTTAATTGGAAAATCGTATTTTCTAAAAGATACTATAATTCTTTTTATGTATTGATTAATTCAATAATTTTTCGGATATATAGATATGCCATTTCTATAAAATTGCTTGGATAGTTTAAAATTATTCTTGTTGTTTCAAATTATATTTTCCGATAACCAAACTTTAAAATATGATGTGTTATAATACTTGATATATTTTTTTTCCCAACTGGCTTACTTGACATTTTTTTATTTGAAATTTAGGGAAGTGGTTCTTAAAACTTTCGATCGCCCCCTTAATGTATCGGCCTGATATCGCGGACCCCCAAAGTTCTGGACATCTCTGCCTGACTCCCAACACATAGCTGAGTGATTTACAGATACCTCAATAATCCTAGGACTGCATCTATTACAAATAGACTTTTTTTAACACCTTTTTTTTCCTTTGAGAAAGCAGTACATATCTGTTGTGTTGTTGTTCTTTATAATGCCATTTGTCTGACGATGTCTGGCTCAGGTGTCGTCCACGTCACTTGACCATGGTTCAAAATGACGCGGACCGTCGCCAAAAGCCCTCGTGTTGCTAAACAGTGCGACGTTAATATTCTCTCACTCACTCATTCACGATGTCTGATTGAGGCCCACGAAATTCATCGTGACAAGGGGCAAAATGTACACCTGTCGTTAGCTTTTAGCTTGGAGCACCATGCAGGTGACATTACGATTTGGCTCGGTTCATACTCGATAAATGGTGACACCACCTATCTCCACCTCCACAATTTAGTCATGGAACTGGAGGGGAGGGAAATACTCTCCAGCCACCTGCACCCATGGTTTCATCTGCGACCGTCCACAAAACTTTCGGACCCACTGACGTGCGTACTCGGAGGGTATTTGGTGGCATAGGGCATCGAACCCAGGCCTTCCGATCTTGAGTCCGGTGCTCTAACCACTAGACTACCCACGACCTCGTGTACATATATAATCTCTATAGTTGCAAACAATAGTTCATAATATACAACATATGTTCCAGTATTTTTTTTCCATTAAGGTCAATTTAGTGATCTAGTCTGGGATGACACATCTTTTAATTTTTCCACAAGGCCTTTAAGAGTGTAATAGAGGGAGATCTTAACATGAAATGAGAGACCCGCGCGACCTTAAATGAGATACCTAAAAAGGCGCTGAGTGGTAGCTTTTCAGCTTCCACATCACAGGTCCGAAGTTTAAATCTCGGGCTGGGCAAGGTCGACTCAGCCTTTCATCCCTTCATTGGGTCCATAAATGAATACCAGGCTTGCTTGGGAACTAAACCCTCAGGGTTTCTCATCAGACTGACCACCTGACCGGAACATCTGCTCATTCCCCTTTAGTGCCTAAGGTCACGTATAATATATTGATCACAATAGGCCTAGGCCATCATGGACTGTATCGCAACTGAGTTTAGTTTAGTTTAGAAAGGTGCTAAGAACCTTCAGGGGTCCATAGATTACAGTTTAAAAACCTTCTGATTTTTTTTCCCATTAATTTATTTTCAAAACTCCTCATGCTCTGCATTGCATAACATGAGGCTCACAGATGTAAGTGGTTACACAATTATATAATTTAAACAAAATTAAAAATACATCAATAAGATAAAAATATAAAATAAAAGGGAAGGGAGGAAATACACGAATATAAATAAGGGGGGTTACCAATAAAAGTTTAAAAATCTACACAGAGAAAACAAATTTTCTTAAGACATTACGACTTACATTACAGTTGACTCCAGCCAGGGCAAAGTAGACGCAGCCTTTCATCCCTTCGTTTGGTCGATAAATGAGTACTAAGCTTACTTGGGAACTTAACACGGGAGGTTTCGCGTCAGATTGACCACCTGACCGGAACATCTGCTCATGCACCCCAGGGCCGCGTATACTGAGTTGGGCACAGTAGGTCTTGGCCCTCATGGGCTGTTGCGCCACTGAGTTAAGTTTATCTTGTAAGGGTTTCAGTCCCGGAATTCCGAAACCTCGGGATCTTGGGGTTTTTTCTAATCTCGAAATCCCGGGATTAAAATAACTAATTCCGGGATTTTATTTTCTAAATTATATTTTTTAAAAAAATTATCAAAAATTTTTTTTGAGAGTTTAGCTTTTCAAAAATTTATATTTTACTTATAAAATATGTACGTAGAATTTTTTTGTGCAATTTTTCGTGCTATTGGCATAAAAAAATTTTTTTTTTAAATGCACAGCTCTCATTTCTTGTATGGGAGAACATCCCACAGATCTAAGTGGCTCACTGCATTGCTTACAAAATCAAGAATACACAATCACAATGCTTACACATCACAAGAATAGATTTTGTCACAGTTCCTTCTTCAATTAAATGCCGTTAATTAATAGCGGACTTGTTTGGAAGACAAGATACTTCAAATAAATTCCATTGCATTACTAACAGCTCATGCAACTGGATCTTCGATTTTAAATGAGGTAACACTTGACATTGATTCACATTCTGATTCAATAACTGGATCAATTTATTTCCAAAAACCATTAAGTGTAGCAGAAGAACTAAATAAAGTTATCAAAGAGGTATATTAGATTTGAGATACTGTCATCAAAAATTCAAAAAGAAATGTCTCTTTTTTGAAAATGGAGGGAGACGTGGTCATTACCTGAAAAGAACATACTTCTATTAATGACGATAATACCTAATAGTAAAGAATCCGAACGTGCATTTTCTTCGGCAGGACAATTTGTAACAAAAAATAAGTAGCCGTTTCAACGATAAAACGTTGGAGGAGCTGTGTTTTTATAAGCGTATTTACAAAAACAAAAGAAATGCTTTTTTTTAAAAAAAAATTTCATTATATACTATTTTTGTTTGTTTTTATGATGAATTATTTGTTCTATTTGTTTCATTAATTAATATTAAATCAATTTTTAATTATATTTTCAATTTTATTGTGCAATTTTAACTATACCAATATATGACTATTTTAATAAATAGTCCAATCCTAATCCCGGGACCAAACCCCGGGATTTGGATAATGTAATCCCGGGATTGAAAATATGACACGGGGTTGCAAACCCTATTCTAAATCAAGGGCGGTCAACCTTTCTGGGATCAGTGCCAGTATTAGATTAAAAAAAATAATTATGTGTTCCACTTCCAACTTTTCCAACAAACAAACATGAAAAAATGTTACTTATAAGCTTTTTGTGGTATTTTACGCAAACATTTCATTTTTAATGCAATTGTTTGTAATCAAAATTTAAAAATAATGTAATAAATAAGACGAAAGTACAAACTTACGTTTTATTTCAATAAACTTTTTACAAATTCAATCAATTAGGTTAGGAATAAAAAAAATATGAGTAACTTGAATCATTTAATTCAAAATAATTATTAAACGCTCAGTATTTATTTAATGTGACTTTTGAATAGCTACTTTTTTTACCGAGTCATCAATATTAAGATTAGCTCTTACAGATGCAAACAAAATTAGGCTATATAGGTGCACATCAGCTAGTTTTGGGTGATATGAGGGGTTTTTTTTTTGTCTGAGACAATTCTACTTCAATTAATTTGTAAAAAATGGTTATTTATTATCTTTTGGAAAATTTAAAAAAATTTCTGTTAGTCTTCACGTACACTGTTACAACTCCACCGTGGCACGCGTGCCGCGGGTTGGCCACCCTTGTTCTAAATAAATGCCTAATGAAGCATCCTCTCATAGTAGTCTATACTAATAAAAGAAAGAGTTTGTGTGTTTCAGCTGTTCCGGCGAAATTAAGCAACCCAGATGTATGAAACTTGGCATGTAGAAGCTATAGGTCGTTATGCTATTAACCTCGAAGAGTTTTTTTCGAAATTCACTTTAGATTTTTTTAAAATTCAATTTTTATGCGATTTTTTAGTTAAATGGAGATATGACGTCATCAGCCATGCCAAATCATAACTTTGCGAAAATTAATGTTTCGAGCTGTTTGGGGGGGGGGGAATTTTAACACATTTTATAGTAAATATACTTATTTATGGTTGTATTTATTCGTTTTTTTTACTCTTAGTGGAGGAATTACATTTGTTTTTCAAAAAAATAGTCCTAAAAATTTTTTTTTCTAAATTTTATTTTTCCGATTGGCAACACTAATTTGATAACAGTAGATATTTTCGTATTTGATTTCCAACATATTATGTCTTTTTCATTTCTTTAAAAAAAAGGGGTTTTTTTTATACAACTTTTTCAGACAAAATAATCATTCTATACTGATGGAATGGGGAAATATGTACCATTAAAGTTTACTAATTACTAATCTTCAGGCGATGTCATTTGGTTCTAGGTTTAACTTTGGCGCCTAAAACCTGTGCCATGATATGAATCTCAGATGGATTGTAATCAAGTTAAGTTTATCCACCGTATTGAATTTGTGTAACTGTGTATAATTTTTGTTCAAATTATTTCTTATTTCCTTTTGTGGTTTGTAATAATGCATGTTGATTGCGTAATGGAACAACTACCCATCTTGGAAGGCCTAAAGCTACTATTTTTATTGTTGTAACCACTTTTAAAAATATTTACTTTCCATAAAATGTTCTATTTCATTTTATGCTCCTGATTTATCTTAGCTTTACTATGATTATCAAAAAAGCTTGATTACACTCTTCAAACCTTTTTGCTGTATCTGAAAAATTTTTTGTAACCCAAGCACAACCATAGACCACCAACATTCAGGTTAGCAAGAATAAGGAGAAGCAAATGTGCAAACCCAAGATCCTTGCAACTGTTTTGTACCATAAAATGAACAAATGTTTTTGCATTATTGACTCTAAGAATAACAAAATTAATAAACAACATGGGGAGGCAAAAATTTTTTCAGATAGAGCAAAAAGATTTAAAGATGTAATCCTAAGATTAATCAGGAGCATAAAATGAAATAGAACATTTTATGGGAAATAAATATCTTTAACAGTGGCCACAACAATAAAAATAGTAGCTTTAATAACCTTAGGCATTGCAAGATGGGTACTTTTTCCATTGCACAGTCAGCGTGCATTATTACAAATCACAAAAGTTGTGTGTGATAAGAAAAAATTATACACAGATACATGAATTTAATACGGTGGATAAACTTAACTTGATTACAATCCATCTGAAATTCATATCATGACACAGGTTTTCGGCGCCAAAGTTAAACTTAGAACCAAATGACATCTCCTGAATATTAGTAATTAGTACACTTTAATGGTACATATTACCCCATTCCATCAGTATAGAATGATTATTTAGTCTGAAGAAGCTCCTGATTTATCTTAGCTGTACTATGATTATCAAAAAAGCTTGATTACACTTTTCAAACCTAACATCGATGAAATATGGAATTAGCCGATAAAGGTAAAAAGCAATAACCTTTTTTAGTACTTGCGTATTATTGCAAAAATTGCCAACTTAATTAATAACTCACCAAATTGGCAACCATATGCTTCATTTCATATAATGTCGCCAATAGGTTGCGATAATATGTAAGTACATGATGGAAAATGACACTCCATTCAAACTAATTGGGATTATTAGATTGCCAATATTGTGATTTAAAATTAGAATTTATGATACTTACATATAAGGGTCATCACAGCCAAATTGGCGCCATGCTAATCGCTCTTTGATATCAAAACAACCAAGATTCTGTGTTTGTGTTTTTATGTGGAAAAAAAAATCAGTCAGATTTTGTTGGGATATAGTGTGATTTGTGCTTAGTGCCAGTTTCGCTGCGGTGATGCTAATACGAATTTTTATTAACGTATGAGATTTTCTGACATTTTCTTTTTGTTCTGAGCTGTGTATTGTAGTTTTGTAAAAATTAGACTTTTATTTTTATATTTAAGGTTTCTACTATATGTAAGGTTGTAAACTATTTTGGGGGATTGTAGCACATTTTACAGTATATATATTTATTTATGGTTGTATTTATTCGTTTTCTTACTCTTTGTGATGGAATTTTATTTGTTTTTCGAAAAAAATCGTCATAAAAAAATGTTCTTTCTAAATTTTGTTTTACCGTTTGGCAACAATTGACTTTCGATGTGTTATAACGTATTTATCCTTTTCCGAAAATTCAAAATAGATAAAGGATGTTATTTTTGTGCAGCTTTTTCAAACAAAATGGTCATGCTATTATGGTTGAAAATGGACATGGTATACTGTTAATTTTTTACAGCTTTTTCAAACTAACTGAACATGATATTTACGGTTGAAAATGGACATGGTGTACCGTTAAAGTGTTCTGTTATTCAGGTAATGATTTAGTTCTAAGGTTGGTTGGATTGTCGAATTGGACACTTATCCCGCCGTGAGTGGGTGATACTAAAGCCTAGCCACCGCATTAAATTTATGTATCTGTGTAATTTTTGTTGATGATTATTTCTTTTTTACTTTTGTGGTTTGTAATAATGTATGTTGATTGAATAATGGAACAACTACCCAGCTTGCAAGGCCATTTCTATTGTTCTGGCCACTTTCAAAGATACAGTAGAAGTCCGATAATCCGGCACGTTCGGGACCGGCTCGGTGCCGGACTACCAAAAATTCCGGTCTATCGGGGGGTAATTATAAGAACAATTAGGTTAATAATTAAACTACAAATACAGTATGCAAATACATGCAATAAAGTTTATTTTACATTTCATATAATGAATGTACACGTACTGTAAAACATATTTCACTTAGATTTAAAAAAGTCACGAATGTCTTTGTGTTCTTGACTTTTGGCGTTTAGTATAAAATTTATTTTTAATGATATGGAAATCAATAATTTCTGAAGCACTGTAGCTAGTACTATCCTCAGAAAAAGAGATAAATTTATTTAGTGATTCTGCAGCTTCTGCCCAGCTGATTTTTTCCTTTTCTTCCGTTTCGGCATCTGAGTCACTTTCTTCAAGATTTTGAGTAGGCTGAGGGTTTACTACAATGTTGATAATGTCCTCATCGGTTAGTTCTTGTTCAACAGGCTCATTCTGGTCGATTAGAAGCCACTCCTCTACCTCATCTTCAGGCAGGTTTTTCAAGGGATTGTCAGTACTTCTAACGACATCCAAAACTTTGGTCACAGCGTCTTGATGGTTTTCTTCCTCATCAGTCTGTAGAGTGAGGTCAGATGCAGGGTTTGCAGCTGGGCAAAATTTTCTCCAGCATTTTTGGAGTGTTGTATTTTTTGCCTGGTTCCAAGACAGTGCAATAGCATAGACGGCATCTTTTACTGTAAACTCTTTTTGAAAATCAGTCACGTCACAGTCGGCATTTAACAGGCCTTGAATAAAAGACCTTCTATAAAAGCATTTAAAATTTTGAATAACCCCTTGGTCCATGGGTTGAATCAAAGATGTTACGTTAGGTGGGAGCAGTGTAGCAACAATATTTCCAGAAACTAACTCATCTACTGGTGGGTGGGCTTTGCAATTGTCCAAAAGAAGGATGGCTTTAGTATCTTCTTGTAGACCAAAGCTTTTGAAGGATTCCCTGACCTCAGGCACAAAGTGGTGAAAAAACCAGTCTTTAAAGAGGGCGGCAGTCATCCATGCATTTGATTGAGCATCGTATTGGACAGGCAAGTGTGTAACATTCTTAAAAGCCCTGGGTTTTGCAGATTTACCTATCACAGAAGGGGTAACTCGGTGGTTTCCAGACGCATTAGCACATAGCAAAACGGTTAATCTGTCTTTGTTTTTTTAAAACCCTTGGCTGCTTTTTCTCCTCCCCAGCTATAGTGTAGCTGTTGGTAAACATCGCCACAATAGCATTGTAAATCTGTTCATTAGCAATAGCATCCACAATAGCATTGTAATTTTATCAGCATTGTAAATCTGTTCAGGTGTTAAATCATTATCAGCCACGATTTTCTCAAACTCGTCTTTGTATTTTTCTGCAGAGTTTTGGTTTTCTGAAAGTGTTTCTCCAGTTACATCAAGTCTTCGAATTCCATGCCGAAACTTAAAATTTCTGAGCCAACCATCAGAATAATTACATTCACTTTCAGCAACTCCTAAATCTTGGCCGAATTTCTTTGCCTTTTCAACAATCATTGGCCCTGTTACCGGCTTTCCTTCAGAACGTACTGCACTAAACCATTTGAACAATACACTATCTACCTGTTCCAGTTTTGGTTTTTTTAATGTTTGTCTAGAAGCCAATTTTTCAGTTGTTACCGATTGAGAAGCACACTTCATTAGTTCATCTTTTTGTTTTTAATGTCATAAATAGTTGATGAGCCAATATTAAACTCATTCATTAAAACATTTCTATTCTCGCCTTTTTCTAGCCGTTTGATGATTTCTAGTTTCTGATTGAGAGTCAGTGTTACGTGTTTTCGTTTCTCTCCTTTTGAACTCGAAGGCTTAGGTTTTGAAAACATGGTCACTGTACAGTTAGAACGAAAATCACTTTTTTTATGAACAGTTTCAAAAGTTACGTTTACCGCGATGTGAAAGGACACAAAACAACAACGCACAAAAAATGGCGAAGACGCTTCGTGATTGATTAACGGAGCTGCACTGCACCTGAATTTGTTGTGACAGCTGAGACTAGCCGGCCGCTAATTGTTTCCGAACAATACCGAGCGCTTCCGGATGATCCCGAACTACCCCGAAAACTTCCGAATAGCTCTCGAGCGTTTTTATTTGCTTTAAAGACACACTTTTGGAGAAAACCAAAATTTTTACAATTTTCTGGAGTGATGCCGGACTATCGGGCATTCCGGACTGTTGGATGCCGGACTAATGGACTTCTACTGTATTTACTTTCCGTAAAATGTTTTATTTCATTTTATGCTCCTGATTCATGCCAGCTGATCTATGATTATCAATAAAGCCTGATTGCACTCTCTAAACCTTTTTGCTGTATCTGAAAAAAGTTTGCTTTTCCCATGTTGTTCATCATTTTTGTTATTTTTGAAGAATCAACAATGCAGAAAACATTTGCATGTATTTTGGTACTAAACAGTTGTAAGGGCCTTGGGTTTGTGTAGTTGCTTTTCCTTATTCTCGCTAACTTGAATATTGGTGGTATTATCAATCTACTGATGCATTTGCATTACTATTCATCTGATGTTGATATCACGGCAACAGAAGGTAGTTGTGGCCCCAAAGTAAGTAAAACTTGGAACTAAAACATCGCCTGAATATTAGTACACTTTAACGGTATGTCTTGCCTACTTCCATCCTAATAGCTTATATCAGTACATTTCAGCAGTACTTCTTGCCTACTTCCAACTGCATAGCATGACGATTTGGTTAAAATAATAAGTATGATCACAACCTATTGGCAGCATTATATGAAACAAAGCATATGGCACACATAGGAAGACGACACTTAGGAAATCGTGGTTGCCAACTTCGTGAGTTATTAATAGAGTTAACAATTGTTGCAATTATACATAAGAACCAAAAAATCTTCCTATGACATTTCAATTCTTACATATATTGTCACAACCTATTATTATTACAACATTACATGAAATGAAGCACATGGTTGCCAATTGAGTCCATAAAACACATTTGAAATCAACGTTGCCAACTTGGCGAGTTATTTTGAACGTTGGCATTGGTGCGATAAAAGGTTAGCACCAACATTTCCTTCCATTGAAAAAGAAAAAGGGTACTGCTTTTCCTGATACTTATGTATTAGAGTCAAAGCGGCACTTTTTTCACCAAAATTTGACTTTTTCTTCATATAAAACATATAAGAATCTGTTATTTTGATATTGTGGTGCAAATTTTGTTGCGGTTATTCCAATATGTACCCTTTTCCTTCTATTGGCAAATTCCATGTTTTTCAATTGTAACAAAAAAGTAGAAAAATGTAACTAAAGAAAAGGACATTCATTTCTAACTAATAAGGATTAACTGATTGCTAATATTGTGATTTAAATTAGAATTTCTATCTACATATAAGATTTTTTGACATGCTTCTTTTGTTCTGAGCTACTTATGGTAGTTTCTTCAAAATCAAACGTTAATTTATCTATTTAAAGTAGCTTTTTGGTTTGGATTAATATTATAATTACTATATGGTAAGGGTACTTTGATATGTATTTCTTTTATCAATTTTAAATATTTAAGATTTTATGAAATGTGTGTGTGTTTTTTGTGTGTTCAAAACTGAGTTTTTAAGCGGAACAATAATTTGTGATGCTATTTATAAACAGAATCTTAGATCATGATACAAATATCAAAGGGGTATTTTGTTACAATCAATGAAACTACACCTTCACTTCTCGCCTGCTTTTATTCTCATGCCATTTTCTGTCGTTGAAAATAAACATTATAGCTATTCTTCCCTCACCGTCATATTCAATGTTTTCTTCATTGTAGAAAAATATTGCTTAAAATATAACAAAGAAAATGACACCAAATTCAAATTAATTGCTGTTAACATGTTGGTAATATATTGAAGATAATGCTTCCTATTTATGAGAAACCTGAATGTACAAGGTTTTTTTGAGTGTCACTGTTTTTTGCCTTATGGTCCCTATGACCGATAAGAACTCATCTTTGTTTTAAATGAAAAAAAATCAGAATTTTTTTTTTAACAAAAAGGGCTATGCGCTGAAACTATGATGAGATGCACCCCTTGAACAGATTTTTCACCATGACTTAACTTTGCCATCTGACAATCTTGCAAACCAGAAAACTGTATCATTTGTAATGGTTAATTTTTTAGCAACATGGTTTATTATTTGTTAATTAAAAGCTTTTATTTAACTTACAATGTATGTATGTATGTATGTATGTATGTAATTTGTTCGGGTGGAATCTTGCAACTCAATTTTGAAGCTGATATCTTCATCTTATTGAGCTAAAATTTTGTATACACGTTTAGTTTGGGTGACAATGCATGTTTTGACCATTTATATTCCGATATTGCAATTAATTAAAGAGATATTAATTAAAAACGTTAAACTAATTTTGGGCGCCAACTTCAAAATGTCAGTATTGTTGTAATAATGTTATTGTTACAACAATGTAAAAGTTGGCGTCGAAAATTGGTTTTCAGCCAAACTGGAATTTCATAACGTTGCGCTAATGACTGTATTAATTAACTTTGTCTAAAAAATAATTATATTTCTACAAAGTAAAAATCTAATTTCTGCAACGTATGCAATTTGTTTAGAAATTTCTATCTATTTTTTTTCGATTTAAATTCAAAACAAAAAAAAGTAGAACTATTTTTCAAGTAGATTGGTACATTGCATACCTTTCTCAACGCTGCAAAGTTAAACTGAGAGGGAGCATTGTAGAAATTCTTTAAAAAATTTATCTAACTTTAATCTATGAAACTCTGACAAAAAATAATTACAGAATCGTAAAGATCATTTATTTCGTCCCGATAAGGTATAATGTTTTTTACGAAATAATTATATTTGTATTTCTTACGATTTGTTTTTAAATAATTCAAAATCGATGCGTTTTTATGAAAATAATGTCTAAATCGTTGCGCATGAAATTTTTTTTTTGTTTAAAGGAATCGACATTCCTTACTAAAACAGCTCATGCTTTGCTTTTTTAGAATTAGTCATTTAAAAAATAAAATGCCGAAAACTTTTTTTTTACGATTTTTCAAGAAATACTCAAAATTTTAATTAAACATTTAATAACTTCGTCATTTATGAAGAAAATCTCATGAATTTTTTTTTCGTGTGTAGGACAATATTACCCAAGATCTGTACGAAGATTGAAAAAATTGCTTAAAAATTACGGATTTTAAAAAAATTGTGTTTTTAGTCTAGTACCCTTTTTGGGAGAATTCATTTAGCTAACTGTTCGAAAATAACCGGCAAACACCTAGCATTGAATAAGATGAATATACTGAGAAACCTGTCCAGTGATAACTAAAAAATGAAAAATAAATTAAAAGTAAAAAATCTTTTTTAAAACAAGCTTTTATTTAAACGCGCTAAGAAGAATAAAATAAATTTTTCTTTAAAACTTTTTTTACTATCAACTTTTTCCGTCATTACACAATTTATATGATATAAAAGCTTGTCGCGAGATTTACCTCTGCAGATAAACAAGTAAATTAAATAACTTGATCGGATTGATTTTAATTTTTAAAAATTTCAAACTAAGTAAATAAGAGTACTTTAATCTCGCGGCGAGCTTTTATATCATATAAATTGTGTAATGACGGAAAAAGTTGATAGTAAAAAAAGTTTTAAAGAAAAATTTATTTTATTCTTCTTAGCGCGTTTAAATAAAAGCTTGTTTTAAAAAAAATTTTTTACTTTTAATTAATTTCATTTAGTACTGTTGTTGGTTCTGGGCTATTTCAATGGGGACCTGTTATATCTGTTTTAGGTAGATTTTTTTGCTTTTAGTTCATACTAATTAATTTTTTTTAGTACTGAATTACATTTAATACTCTATATTAAATGTATTACAGAGATGTTAGATAGCATTGCACCCATACCTCATATAATACTAATTTAATTTTTTTTCAGTTGAAAGTTTCCTAATGTTTCTTATTTATGATAGCATTTAGGGAGAATCACTTTATCATCATTAATTTTTTCTTTCGGTTTATCTATTGCAAGTTATTTCACCCATAGTTCCCATAGCAGAAACTTACTACTGCTATCACATTTCTAATAATTTTTATTTATATTTGCATTCATTCATATCTATTTACTCTTTAGCATGCTAATTTTCTCTCTTACATTGAAATATTTGTTTTTGTTAAATTATTTATTTTTAAGCCAAATTGCAATTTGTTTAAAATTATTTATAATGTGAACATTCATTTGAAAAAAATATTTTTAATTTTTGGTTATACTACTTAATACAGGGTTTTACCCTCCCTAAAAAAATATTTTGATTGCTATAATAGATGAATTTTGGTTTTTAAAACTTAATCCGTGCGAAGGCCGCCCATCCGGTATAGTGGTCAGTGAAGCTGACTGCGGTGCCGCAGGGACTGGGTTCGAATCCCGGAGAAGGCATGGATGTTTGTGTTGTAATCCTTTCTTCTGTCTGTGTTGTTTACCCCCGTGTTATACGTTCGGTGGTGCACGGGGTTTATAAATGTTAAAAAAAAAAAAAATCCGTGCGAAGAACGGGCATTTCAGCTATAGAAAATAAAACTTATCTCTCTCCGTATTGCAAGGCAGAGGAAAGGGAGAGCCATGAGAGAGTTGCGAAATGCATCTGTATTAGAGAACTCGGAGTAAAAGTCGCTTTGCTTACACCGAGCACGGCGGTGAGAAATGAATTTTTTAAAAAATGAAAAAATTATGGAAGATGACGTTTTCCACTCCTTTGCCGTAAAAAAAGGGAAGAGAGAAATCTTGCATAGCTGATTCGAAAAAGGACAAAATAAATAAAAATGCACAATAACTCGATTGTGTCGCCATCTATACTAAGTAGCAAAAACTAAAATTTCATTCTGCAAATTTAAAATACACAAAAATTAAGGGGAAAAGAATAGGAATTTAAACTCAAAATGTGAAATTCATAAGAAAATGGATAATAAAGATTTAAATTTTAAAAAATTATCGTTTCTTGTGCGTGGCAAAAGTAGGGAAGAAAAATTTAATAAAATTGAAAACTGGCCTAAAATTAACAAGTTACCAACAAGAAATTAATTTTTTTTTAAGAAAAAAGAACCTTTGAAAAATTAAAGTTTGTAAAAATTTCTAAAATAATTTCTCAAAGAATATCATGATTTTCGCAGAATTTTTAGAGCTTCTTCAGAGTAGCTCTAAGCCTCTTTTGACAGAGCTCATAATTGTGTGATAAGTAAGCACAGAACTCTCTGAATTTTATTTGGAGTTTAAGGATATCTGCTTAAGATATTATTTGATTGTTCCTGAATGAAATAATATATAAATTTATTTCTGTGTAGTTTTTTAAATTTCTAAATCTTTATGAATCTTACCAGAAAGCATTAATAATTTTTCTAAGCAGCTGATTTTGAAAAACGTCGCTGTAGGAGATAACGTTACATCAGTTTCGCAATACGCACGCGCAATAACCTCCACGCGTGACGTAATACAAACGGGAAACTCCCCGACTAGTAGTAAATTTATCATTTGATCACGTTTCTGTATTTACCTTCTGAATTTGCTTTCTTGAAGACGAGTCTGATTGTAGTAGCCAATTCTTATTCATGGCGCACAAAGATGCTGACAGCGAAAGTTGGACCACTTTTTTCTGGAATATTGAGAATTACAGTTACTTCTGGGATAAATATGCTGGAATTATCAACAGTCCTACATTCCAGGTGAATTCCCTAAAGAAATTCTCGTGGAACATCGTATTATATCCTCGTAAGTATAGAGGGATAAGATTTTTTTTCTACGAACTGAACGGAGTACCTGTTGGTGAATCGTTGGGCTTTTTGGTAAAGTATGAATTCGCGACCCTAGCAGAGGACGGTTCAGTTCTGAAAACACAGAAAAATACTATGTATGTGAATAATAAAGGCGATACAATGGGCGGTAGTTCACGAGAACATATGACGATAATCGAAACTGAAACTGCCGTATCCCAAGACACGCTGCGGCTGTGTTGCAGGGTGAAGAGGATGGACGGAGAAAACGTGAAACCTGTTACATATTTCGCTCGAACTGTCCTGGATGTGAAGAAACGGAATGTTTTGTGGGACATCAAAAGATTCAGTTCCCTTGGACCTGGTCAGAAAGTTATTTATGCAATCAGGCCAAATGTGGGAGAGAACGCGATGACTCTGAGCATGCAAGTGAATACTGATGGCGAGATTATGGTATTTATTAATACTTACGACACGAAAATGAAATGTTTGAAATTTCAGTTATTTTTAACAGACACGAATGGAAGTAAAGTAGACTGTGGAAAATACACAAAATGGCCATCAGATTTTAAGATAAGTGCCATATGTAAACTGCCTTACATTAAAAAGTATTTAATTCAAAACCAACACTACTATTTGAAGAATGACGTTCTTTCTCTGCATTACAAATGTTCTTGGCTAAACGAACCTTCATTAACAGAAACAATTGAAAGAATCGATTTTGGGATTTCTTCAGCGTTCATTGGTGATGAAGTCAGTGCCAAATCATATTCACCACCCTCTGAAGTAAGGCGGAGTGATAAAATGCTTGACTTACAAGAAGACTTGAAATGTTTGTATGATGAAGGGATTTTTAGCGACTTGAAGCTCAGCACTTCCTCTCAAATCTTCAACGTGCACAAGAACATCCTCTATGCCAGGTCTCCGGTATTCCGTGCGATGCTGACGACCGACATGAAGGAGAAGATACAAGAATGTGTGGATGTTTCGGATTTGGAAGATGAAACCGTACGCCGAATGCTGTTGTACTTGTACACCAACGCCTTGGAGGACCTTGAGTGGGAGAGTGCTTTGAAGCTGTACGCTGCAGCCGACAAGTACCGAATCGTCTCTCTGAAAAACAAGTGTGCATCCTTTTTGAAGTGCAACCTGTGTCCGAATAACCTGTGTGAAGGCCTGGTTCTCGCTGACATGCACGGGGACGCTGACTTGAAGGAGGCTGCTCAGAACTACATACTTCGTCACGAGCAGGACATTTTCCGTTCTGAAATTAGATAATGAAGCATCGTGTCTGTTTCTTAACAAGGTAAAAATTAAATTAATTTTCAACGATACTTTTATCTTAAAAAATGTTTTTTAAATGTAATTTAAAATTAAGCTACATTTGCAAAAAATTTTGCTGTCATAAAAAAAATTGTTCATTTTGTACCAGTTTACTTTTTGAATCTTTCATAATGTATGAATTTTTCTTGAAAGGGTTGTATTTCTTTTTACATTCGTTAATCTACCGAATACTAAATAAAAATAACGAATTTTACTACAAGTATATGCGTTGTTTCCTCTTTGAAGATAAAATTAAATCAGCTTTAAAAATTTATAATGTTTTGGTATGTTGTATAATATATTTATATTTTTTTATTAACAATTCATGCAGTTTTTTTTTATTAAATATATTTTATAAATTTATCAGTGAAATATGTTGTTTAGCATTATAAAGTTCAATTATATACACAACTATAAAAATTGCAATATCTGCGTTTCTATATATATATCAACATATTGTCACAAACTGATACGCTCTGAGTGGCCGAACGGTTAGAGCACTGCTCTACAATGCAAGTGGCTCGGGTTCGAGCCTCCCAGATATTTGTTTGTTAAATTCAATCATGACTTTCATTATTTATTATTATGGACATTTGCAAATTATGTAAATTGAATTTATGTTAATCTTTCCCCTGGTGGGTATTCTAGAACCCTCCACCAGGTTTATAAAAGTACTGCAGCTGGATAGGTCTTCAGTTGTGGTGCTGCCCGTGTAAAACACTACGACAAAATAAATTGTGTATTGGATAACATCGCCTTATTCCTTTCTACGCGACATTTTGGTGGAGGCGCCGGGTAACGATAGCCATCGGCAACAACGGATATCAGAGAAAGTCGAAGGCTCCAAGGGCTACCTCCAGAATACGGGTTGCTACCTTGCCGAGTCCGAACTGTAAAAAGAATGCCGGAAGGTGAAACGGAAGACAAGGCAACATCATCAATCCCATCTATGTATGTTACCTATCAGCTGCCACGAGAGCCTTGTTCATTCTCTGGCTTGAATACCGAAGATGCTGAAAAATGGAAAAATGATTACGAGAGGATTGCTAACTACAACAATTGGGATGAAACAGTACGTCTTGCAAATGTCGTGTTCTATCTAAGCGGAACTGCAAGGTTGTGGTTTGACAACAATGAAGATCGATTGAAAAGTTGGACAGACTTCGAGAGACTTTTTGAAGAGACTTTCGGAAAGCCTGAGGACGTAAAAAGTTTTGCAGAAGGATTATTAAGGACAAGGGCTCAGCGTCCTGGCGAAACGCATGAGTCTTACGTTCAGGACGTATTGTCATTATGCAGGAAAGTGGATAAAAATATGCCAGAAGATCAAAAGATATCGCATCTCATGAAAGGGGTGGCTGAAAATCTCTACCAGGTACTGATAAACAGAGAAGTTAGCACAGTAGATAAATTTGTTACGTGTTGCCGTGAAGTGGATGCCATGAGAAAAAGACGAGTTGTGCCGCTACGATATGAGAGACTACCTAATGTTACACCCATGTCAATGGCCAATGAAGGAGATCTAAGCGATCTAATTCGAAGGATTGTTAAAGAAGAAATCGAGAAAGTACTCCCACGGATCGCAACATGTATAGACGACGAGCCAAGCAATTTAGAATCAATTATCCGAGAAGAAGTTCGAAGCAATTTGGCTCCACTCTCTCGAGAAAAACCTACGCCTTCCCCTTGCAGAACTCAAAGGACTAGCGGAAGTTCCTGGAGACCAAGGCCGAGACCTCGACAAGAAAACAGACCAAGTCAACAGGATACCGGAAGGAAGACTGACCTTTGGCGTACTTCAGATAACGTACCAATTTGCTTTCATTGTGGACGACCGGGTCACGTGACTAGATATTGCCGTGATAGACGACGTGTTTTTAACGCAGCAAGACAAAGAAGGCAATTAGACCAGTCAGAACGCTGGGATTCCGACTCTCTTTCTGATTACGGCCGCGATCCTGAATCTAATTACCAGCGTTACAGAAGTAATTCGCCGTACCCTAGACGCAATCCACAACGCCACCAATCAAGATCTCCATCTCGTCGCTCACCTGTTAGGTCCAGTGAGGAAAACTAAGGCATGCGACCTGCGTGGGAGGTAAGGCCGCAATAAACGAAAACCCTCCAGTATACACGGCTGCTAAACTAGTCAAAAACTTTGTATCCGTAACTGTCAATGGGCATATCGTTAATGCCTTGGTTGATTCAGGAGCTGATTATTCAGTAGTTTCCGAACAATTACGCACGCAACTAAGGACGCCCATGTTTTCAGAACACAACCCGATTCTTCGAACTGCCTGTGGTAAGGTTGTAGAAGCTATAGGACGATGCATGTTGCGAGTGAACTTGAATGGAGTGGTGCAACCTTTCGAATTTTTGGTATTCCAGCAATGCAGTCATGATCTCATATTGGGATGGGACTTTTTCAAAGCAACTGATGCCATTATTGATTGCGGATCAGGTGAACTTCAGATTGGAGAAGTCTCTCCAAATGATCTCAAAATGAATGAAGTAAATTCTGGTTTATATGCGGTCAGTGATGTTGTCATTCCAGGAAACTCTATAAGAAAGATTTCCGCTTTGGCTAAAGACCACCAGACCTTAGAAAAGGTTATAGTTACTGGAATGAAGAATTTTGAATGGACAAAACAGCTAAAAGTCCCAGCTACAATAGCCACACTCCAGAATGGTAAAATAGATATTTGGATTGCTAACAGTTCCTCTCAGCCACAGATAATACCAGCTGGCATGTGTATAGCCGAAATGACGGATATTGAGGATGGATTGGTAAGTTCTTTGAACGAGAATGCTGACAAAATCGAAGTAAAACAGATGAAGCACCCTAGACAGTCGGTGAAAGAATTCAAATGCCTTGTAGACCCGGAACTGCGTGAGGCGCAACAGAAAGATCTTTTGAAGTTGCTTAACGACTTTACAGATGTTTTTGATTTTGAGAACAAAATAAGAGTCTCGAGTAAAGTAAAACACAAGATAAACACCGGCGATTGCCAACCTATTAAGCAAAAGCCATATAGAGTGTCTTTTGAAGAGAGAAGAATAATTCAAAAAGAGGTTGATCAAATGCTGAAGCTTGACATCATAGAGCATTCGGAGAGTCCGTGGTCATCCCCAGTTGTTCTGGTGAAAAAGAAAAATGGATCCTGGCGTTTCTGTGTGGATTACCGTCGCTTGAACAAAATTACCAAAAAGGATGTGTACCCTTTACCCCGGATTGACGATGCCTTGGATAACCTTTCGGGTGCAAGATTGTTTTCTACAATAGACCTTAAGTCTGGATACTGGCAGATTGAAGTCGATGAAAGAGACAGAGAGAAGACGGCTTTTATTACTCCGGATGGATTATACCAATTTAAGGTTATGCCATTTGGGTTATGTAACGCCCCAGCCACGTTCGAAAGAATGATGGATAGTATCCTTAAAGGGATGAAGTGGAAGCACTGTCTATGTTATCTAGATGATGTCGTTGTCTACGCTGCCTCTTTCGAAGAACATCTTTTGAGATTGAGGATGGTGCTTCAGTGCATACGAGATGCTGGATTGACACTGAACCATAAAAAGTGTCGTTTTGGTCAAAGAAGCCTTAAGATTCTTGGTCACTTAGTGGACAAAGATGGAATTCGTCCAGATCCAGGGAAGGTCGAAGCAGTTCTAGAATTTCCAACCCCCCAAACCGTTACGCAAGTTAGAAGCTTTTTAGGGATCTGCTCTTATTATCGCCGATTTGTCCATAATTTTGCCGACATCGCCAGGCCGTTGCACGAATTATTGAAGCAAGATGTTAAATTTGTATGGAAAGAAGAACATCAATCAGCATTCATCCGTTTAAAATCACTGCTGACGAGATATCCTGTGCTTGGCTTCTTTAAACCAGAAGCTAAAACCTTAATACATACTGACGCCAGTGGATATGGCATTGGTGCTATTCTCGTACAAATACAGAGTGGGTTTGAAAGGCCTATTGCTTATGCATCCCGATCACTTTCAACATCCGAGAAAAATTATTCGACTACAGAGAAGGAATGTTTAGCAGTTATTTGGGCGATAAGTAAATTCCGACCCTATATCTTTGGCCACCCATTTACAGTGGTAACAGATCACCACTCTTTATGCTGGTTGGCGAATCTAAAAGATCCATCTGGGCGATTAGCAAGGTGGGCTTTGCGTCTTCAAGAGTACGATGTGGAAATAGTTTTCAAGACCGGAAGAAAGCACCAGGATGCTGATTGCTTATCGAGGAGCCCACTGCTTAAAATTGAAGAAGAGCCCACTGAAGATATACCATTCCTTAATACCATTACCAATTTCGAAAGTGAGCAAAGTAAAGACCCTGATGTAGCAAATATTCGAGACGAAATGATTAGAAAGAGAGACTTCTCAAAGTTTAAAGAAATTAGTGGAATTTTATACAGAAAAAAACTACGATCCTTTAGGAAAGCAGTGGTTATTGTTCATACCGAAACATCTTAGAGGGGACGTATTAAAAAGCCTTCACGATGCACCGACAGCGGGTCATTTAGGGTTTGCCAAAACGTACGACCGAATCAGACGGAAGTATTTCTGGCCTGGCCTATACCGCAGTGTCCGACGCTATGTGTCTCATTGTCGAGAGTGTCAAAGGCGAAAATCTCAACCTCAGCGACCTCCAGGATTGCTTCATCCAATATTGCCAGGGGATATCCCGTTTGCTAAAATAGGGATAGATTTACTTGGAAGATTTCCTCTAACAAAGCAAGGGAATAGATGGATAATTGTCTGTACAGATTATCTCACTCGATTTACTATCACAAAGGCCCTACCAAGCGGTGAAGCCACGGAAATAGCCAAATTTCTGGTTGAAGACGTTATACTGAAACATGGATCACCAAGGGAAATCATCAGCGATAGAGGGCGATCATTTTTGTCGAATCTCGTTAAAGAAGTAAATAATTTATGCTTGACGTATCATTTGCTAACTACTGCATATCACCCTCAGAC
Organism: Trichonephila clavata; assembly: GCA_019973975.1. Lineage (NCBI taxonomy): Eukaryota > Metazoa > Arthropoda > Arachnida > Araneae > Nephilidae > Trichonephila > Trichonephila clavata. The sequence goes on from BMAO01012710.1 coordinate 254,613, forward strand.
AAATGGCCTCACGGAAAGGTTCAATAAAACACTCGCTGACATGCTGGCCATGTATGTCGATGTTGACCAAAAGAATTGGGACAACATACTTCCATTTGTTACCTTTGCATATAACACCGCAAAGCAGGAGACGACAGGTTTCAGTCCATTTTTCCTTGTTCATGGACGTGATGTGGATACTCTACTAGATGCCATTTTGCCCTTTCTTCCAATGAATCAGCGAATGATTACGTTCAAAACCTGATAATGAAGGCCGAAGAAGCTAGACAACTAGCAAAAATACATCTAACAAGAGCACAAGACAAAGACAAATGCCGTTATGATGAAAGACATCGGATAGTGAATTACAAAGAGGGAGACCTGGTTTGGATATTTACTCCAATCCGCAAAGTTGGATTATCTGAGAAATTGTTAAAGCGATACTTTGGACCCTATAGGGTGAGAAAAAGGTTATCCGAAGTGACTTATGAAGTGGAACCTTGTGATAGTATGCGCACCAAACGAAAATTAAGAGACGTGGTACATGTTCTGCGAATGAAACCTTATAAAGACCCTGACCTTCAGCTAGAAGATATTGAACAAGAAAAGTCACCTACGGAACCAGTCCGGACTGTTTGTGACAAAAGGAACCCTAAACAAGTTTACTTTGGACCTATTACAAGAAGCCGTTCGAAACAACTACAGCGGGTCGCTGTGTCTCCTAAGGAGGGAGAAATGTCACAAACTGATACGCTCTGAGTGGCCGAACGGTTAGAGCACTGCTCTACAATGCAAGTGGCTCGGGTTCGAGCCTCCCAGATATTTGTTTGTTAAATTCAATCATGACTTTCATTATTTATTATTATGGACATTTGCAAATTATGTAAATTGAATTTATGTTAATCTTTCCCCTGGTGGTTATTCTAGAACCCTCCACCAGGTTTATAAAAGTACTGCAGCTGGATAGGTCTTCAGTTGTGGTGCTGCCCGTGTAAAACACTACGACAAAATAAATTGTGTATTGGATAACATCGCCTTATTCCTTTCTACGCGACAATATTGTGCCAATAACAATACTTGTGAAATGCCAATGAATGAGATATTAATTATATTTTGATTTTTGTTTTGAGAGGGGCAATCAATAAGAATCATACAGTTATGCCTTTTGATAACGGTATCCAGATTTTATGATAAAATATGAATTAGAAATTGAGATTTTGTTCAAAATCACATTTTGTAAAACACAAAACACAGTAGGCGAAATAGTATTGCTATATTTTCAAGAAGTATATTTTAAGAATTAAATTATAATTTATTATAAATTTATAATTTAAACTCCTTTATCGAAGATGTTTTTTACAATAACCAACATCAGCTTAGATTATTGAATTTTTTAAATTTTGCAGATAAATTTTTAAAAATCAAAAATTTTTTTAAAAAATCAAATTTATTTAAGTGGAATTTAATAATAAAAACTACTATATCAGCTCTTTATCAACAGTTTTAATTTTTACATGCGTTTCATCAAAATATTCTGTTTTTTGTTTTTTATTTGTATAATCTTATTTTCTAAAAGACAGTTTTAGCTCTTTTTCATCTATATATGCATAACTGAATTCAGTAGTTTTTTTTCAGATATACAAGTATGTCAATTCTATAAACTTTTCATTTGTTTTTTTTTAGCAAATACTTATTTATTAAAACTACAAACCAAAAGTCAAAAAAAAAATTTAAATTGCTTGCATAATAAATTTTGTTGTAACTCTTAATTATAGTATTTTCCAATTTCATCTTCTGAAATATTTTATTTGCAATTTAAGGCATCAAGTTTTTTTAAATTTTTTATAAATACTGCTTCTTATTGTCTAAAAGGATAATATCTAAAGTATTAAATTCAAAAATTTGCGCAGTAAAGCTCTGTCACGTGTGTTAAAATTCATTTCTTTTCTCAAAAGAAAAAGCTTATGGTAAAAATAAATTGTTTGCTCGTTTTTCAAAATTCGAATTTTTGATTTTATTTGAAATCTTGTGAATACCTACTGTTATATCAAAAAGGCATGGTCTGAAACTTATTTAAAATGTTTTAAATCATATTTGAAGTGGTTTCTTTATTGGTTTTAAAGAGTTTGCTATTTCTATATTTTAGTTTTTGAGTTTTTTGCTTTCTACTTTTATGTTTCGATTCTCTTGTTTTTATGTTTATTGTATCATCGGAAATATGAGTATAGTTTCAGAATTCAATCGCAATTTTTTCACTTTTCCTTTAACAATTTAGTAATTTTTAGAATATAATTCTACTTTTCAACTGTTTTTAATATTCTTGATTCTATATACTTATCTTTTCCACTTTTTCTGTCCGATACCCAACAAACATCCTGTTCTACTTCATTTGTACTATCGTCATTATATTTCATATTTATGTATATTTTCCAGTATATTGCTTTATTTCCTTGTTTTTATCAGGGATTTTATATATAAAAAACTGGATTATAATATCTGTAATAATGTCACAGCGTTTTTTTCTCTTACATATTCATAACGCTTGTAATCACATGAATTGTTTGCACTGTTTTACATGTAAAAATAACATACTGTATATATTTTTGTTAAAATAATCAATGAAAAATCGAGTAATTTCTAAAGTCGAAACCATCTTAAACTCTTCATAATACATTAATTTTGTGTATCTTTAAAAGGAAACTGCATCGTTTAACCCTTTATCTACCGACGGTACTTTATAAGCACCACTCACTTTAAAATTGCATAGAATAACTATTTGTGAAATTGTCGAATCGGCCACTGGTCCTCCAAATTATGAAAAATCGCTAATTTGGCGCCTTTTTGCGTGTTGTGTTTTGGAGTAGCAATCCTACTATAACAGGATCCGACTTCTACCTCCCTGATACAAAAATCAAAAGGGCTACCAGATTTGGCGAGAAAACACTTGGCGGGATAAGTGGCAGATTCGACAATTCAACTATTTTTACGAATACTGTGATGATGCTTAGCAGGAATATACTTTTAAATCCACTCTTCCAAGATATAAGGCAACTCGCGGGTTCTATGATGAGTATTTTAGCGGGGAAGGTGAATAGTTTTATAGCAGAAATTGCGTTTTCAGCTGACATTTTGATTGGATTGAGAAGATTATCATTTTTGTTCCTAAAAAGTAGTTTATGTCAAAAGGTGTATTATTATTATTATTTTGTATGTTAATGAAGATTTTAGAAAATGATTTGACTATTTATTTTAAGTAAACAGTGTATATAATTAATTTTAAATTTGAATATTAATTAATTAATTAGCTCTAACGGATTAAACTTCCCAAAGTTGAGTATTTTGCTTATGTATATCCCTTAATTTTCAACGTAGCGATTAAAAAAATATTGCACGAAAAAACTGCTGTAAATCATAATGTGGTAGACAAAGCTATTTATTTTCTAATTACGGGCTAGAGAGTTTTAAATGTTTGTTAAATTTTATTTCAACTGTTATTTTCTACAGAAAGAAAAAGAGAATAGAGAAAGTAATACATATTTGAGAACGGAGATGAATAATAAAAAGGAGCTGTCCCTAGAAATTTATAGAAGAATCATTGCTGCAAATAGATGCTTTTATGCCCTGAAGAGATTTTTAAATACCAGTTTTCTCAAATTAAGAACTAAATTGCTTCTTTACAAATCTTATGAGATCTGCCCTGACTTATACATCAGAGACTTGGGCATTGACTTTATGCGATAAGGAAGCTTTGGGAATTTTCTAGAAAAAGATCTTGCATTGAATTCTGGGTGAGATCATGGGGAAGATCTAATTTAGAGCTCTAAATTTACTAACAACCGGACATTGTAAAATTCGTCAAATTACAGAGACTTTAATGAGCTGGTCATCTGGCTACAATGAATGAAGATCGTTGCTGCAAGAAAATCTTTTTGGCAAAGCCCACGGGAAGTAGACCACGGGGCAGAGCCCTGCATAGATGGATTGATTTTGTCGAAAAAGATCTGAGAATTTTAAAGGTCAAGAACTGGATAACAATTGCCTGAAGTAGACATGCCTGGATGAGTGAGTGAATATTAACGTCGTACTGTTCAGCTACACTAGGGCTTTTGGCGACGGACCTCGTAATTTTGAACCATGGTCAAGTGACGAGGACGGCACCTAAGCTGGCACCCCTTCTCCTAACTACCACACCACATCAACGGGAGGACGTTTGAACTCTCGACAGATTTAACGTGCATCTCTTCCCTATACGGCGGGTCTTTACTGGTACTGGGCTCAAACTCGTGACGTGCCAGCCCCGATCCGATACCTTGACCACTCGGTTACCACGGCTTGGACATGCCTGGAGAGGACTTCTGGAAAAGGACAGGACTGTTGAACCATAGAAGTTATTTTGTTAGTACAGTCTATAATTAATTATTTTTATTTAAACAATTTTAAGATTTAAAATGCGTACCAAACATGTTAATATATCTCTATCTCTGCAGTATATGTAATCTGGGTCGTGGGTAGCCTAGTGGTTAGAGCATCGGACTCCAGACCGGAAGGCCTGGGTTCGATACCACCAAATACTCGCCGAGTACAAACGAAGAACGTGCTTGTTAAATCAGTGGGTCCAAATGGTGTCGCCATATATCGTGTTGTGTGAGCAAAATCGTACTGTCACCTCCTTGGGGGCTCAAAGCTATGCCTTACGACAGATGTGCAATCTAGCCCGATGCTATGATGAATTTCGTGGACCTCGATCTGATTACGTCAGACAGGTGGCATTAGTAACAACAACATATGTAATATGGTCAAATATTCGCGCAGTAGCGTAACGGAGAATATTAGCCCCTTCCCCCTTTTAAGTCAGGTTTCGGTTCCCAAGCCGGATCTTACAAATGATTGCAAAACTATAATATAATTTAGGCTTTGGTCTCCCTAGAATCCTGGGAGCCCCCACAAAGCGGGGTTGTACAATACGCCAATGAATCGTCTTTCTTGCAGTCTTTAGATTGCTTAAGATTTAGTTGATCGAAATACAATTTCTGTCTTTTCAGTAACATAAATGTGTTCCCATTAATCTTAAAGACTTTTTAAAAAATTTATTCTGTTACAAAGTTTAAAGATCGCAAATATTGGATGAAAATAAAGCTTACGAATTTTATCGAAAGAAAAAGAAAAAATGCAGGTTTCTTTTATATTTCTTTTTATTGAGAATGTTTAAATAAAATGCTTCTTTTTTTGTATGTATTTTTGTTTAATTTTTCCCCACCTTCACTCAGTTTAAATTATATTTAAGAAACTAGATCTATTACACATTTCTTCCAAATCTCTTCTTTCTCTTTCTTGTGTATTTCCAAAACCCAGTTATCCTCTACCAGGATCATGAAGTCATATGCTATATAAATACCTAATGAAGCACAACCTCGTGATCTTCAGAGGTAGTAGTAAATAAACTTTGATTTCTCCGTTTGTCATGCGAATGTAGTAATATATTCCTAGAGGGATCTAATAATATGCCTATCTCTATCGATTCATCTTTAGCATAGGATTGTGAATAAGTCCACTGTTTTCATGACAAAAGCATCTGTTGTTGTTACTTATGCCACCTGTCTGACGTAGTCAGATCGAGGCCCACGAAATTCCTCATGGCATCGGGCTACATTGTACGCCTGTCGTTAGCCGTAGCTTTGAGCACCATGCAGGTGACAGTACGATTTGGCTCGGTTCCACCCCAATTTTGATTGAGAACACCCTAGGAGTGGTCAGGAGCTTCCCACCTCTCTTCCCCTTCCACCAACCTCACGAGAGGACTTTCGGCTCGACGGCTATTTAGAGTACCCCCATGCCGCGAAGGCACTATACATTTACAAGCATCCATGTCTTCTCCGGGATTCGAACCAGGCCCGGCACAGCAGTCAGCGTCGCTAATCACTATACCGGATGGGTGACAAAGCATCTGTAATTCTCTCTATTCCTGAAGGACATAGGCTGGCGAGTACTGGTGCCACTGAAAACGCCGTGTAGAGGGAGGCTGAAGCAGGTTGAATCTGTCGGGGCTCAAACGTCCTTCCTTTGGTATGGAAGTTAGGAAAGAGGATGCCAGCTCAAGTGTGATCCTCATCGCTTGACCATGGTTCAAAATTACGAGGTCCGTCGCCAATAGCCCGTGTGTTACTTTAGATTGAGATGTTAATAAAAAAAAATGTATCAATTTGTGGGGATCTGTAGTCACCCCTTACATTCGAAACCTCCCGTCTATCTGAAAACCCGGCTAGATGTGTAGGAGGAACTAAATGATGCATAGAGATTATTCCTATGTAAACTGATTTATTAATTCTTATCACTTATTAAGAAACAAAAACAACACAATTCTAATTAAGGTACATAAACGATGGTAGAGTGCAGAGGTGAGATATACAATTGCGGGGATAATATTACAGAACTTCAACTGAATCTAATATAGCTTAAACGCGCACATTTACAACTACGCCACTCTCTTATAATCAGCTTTTACTTAATCAAATTTACAGTACTTTATTTCTTAATGCTTCGGTTCGTTCACGAAGAACTTCAGGCACTATCGTTAGCTGGATCAGATGCCGATGGCTCCATGCTCTGTAATATTTAATTACACTGCTTTTCAATCTTCAATAACCACTTCTCTTTGCAACAATCAAACATATCAACCTCGCTTAACTTGTCAACAACTACGTGTCGACAGCTCACTCTCTTCACTTTACTTTACTTTACTTCACTTAACTTGACCTCTACTTCGCTCTCCTTCAACTCACGAAAACCGAATTTATATAATAATCCTCATTTACATAAATCACGCTTGGTTTCTCGATGAAGGTTGGTTGAAATAAATATTTTGATTTAAAGGGAAATAGAAGAAATTAGTATAGATCCGTCACAAATTTAAAGAACATAATCAAAGCTTCAGTTTCAGCTTCTTTGTTGCAAGCAATGGCCATAAATTGGTGAAAAGAATCAGAGACTGTTTTTTCAAGATAAAAAGTCAAGAGGAAGAAGAACGCAATGAGATAAATTCAAGGAACAGAGGCGCCAAATCGGAATCACGTGATGAAGATACAAAGATTAATACACGTGCCTCGCGTTATTATGCAAAAATTCCTACACTTATATGCTGCTGAGATCATGAAAATGCTCTTAATAATTGTGTGTACATAACTTCTGTTTTATTCTAGTTTATTTGTGTTGTTAAAGTGGCTAAAGCCTCCTGTAGTAGTTACAAATCGTCTTTCAGAATGCACTTATTCATGGATTTTGGTTGATTTTTTTTTTTTTTTTTTTTTTAGTATACTCTTTTTTAACCCTTTCGCGACGAGTATTTTTTTTTTACAACAAAACAATTTTGGTAGCATAAATTATGAGTAAGGCACACTAGAATGCTAAAACTAAGATGTTATATTTTTAGGAAAATTTTAAACACTGATTTAGGACCGGGACATATATGTCCCATCAGTCCTGATTACTGGGACATATGTGTGTCCCTGTAGTCTTCAATGAGTAATTTTGTAAAGAAAACCAATGATTTTCTAGTAAAAAATTTAGTTATTAATAGTATGGTTTGAAACACACACAATCAATGCTAATGGAACATTACACATCGTGCACGTTATTTTAGTGCACGATTCCTTTTTTTGTTGCGCACATTTACGGAACCGCCGTTGTGTTTTTGTTGTTACTGGCAGATGAAACCACAACATTGAGTAAGCTTCAGGATGTTTTGTATGGGCTTCCAGTTCCTCTACGGCTTTGATATTGTGCGTGGAGCTTATCAGACGTCATCAAGGCTTCTGCAAGAGGTACAATGAAATCTAGAAGTGGGGTTTATCGATGTTTAAGTTCGCAGTACGCAATCTATGAGTTGACCACTGCGCTCAACAGCAGGCGAAAAAATACTTTTTCCACCACTTGCAAGATTTTCGATCTAATTCATAGACATTTGCCATTTGGTCTGCAAGATCTACACCTCCCATGATTTTGTTGTAGAATTCGATTGTAACAGGGCACTCAACTTTTTCTTTGCTTCCAACTTTCATGGTGCGATTTACTTTTGCGTATTTATCTTCGTGGCAATTACTCAGCATCATGATCCACATAGGACTGTTGGGACAATGTGTTCCCACTATCCAAGACGAGATAGACACATATGTCCCAATAGTAAAAATGGAAGTAAAACTTTGTCACTTACCAGTTTATTAGAAGTAATCCGCTTCGGAGTATCTGGCCTTAGATTTGTAGAACAATCAAAATTTAAACGAAAATAGGCGTTATTTTCGAAAACTAAACTATTTACGTTCGCACAGTATGGAATGAGCTGCTACAACACTTCCAAAACGCGGGAATTGCATTATGTACAGTAGTACCGTCTATGTTCTGTGAATGAAAATACCTTCAAAAATATTGACAGGACTCGTGGGGAAGACTCCAATTAGAGAGAGAAACGTTTATGTCCCAAAAGAATTTTTTGAAATTTGCTTGGGACATATGTGTCCCGTTAGGCGGGAAAGGGTTATATAGCAGTATACTTATTCATTATGTAAGGTGAACCAAAAGTCCTCACTTCATAGTCAGTTTTTTTTTTTGCTTTACGTGACGGGGGTGCATCTTTAAGAGGGACTCGAGGCAACATATGTAAGCAAGTCATAATTTTCGGCTGAAATGGCTTCGGTTCAAGAGAAAGCGCAATGCATGCTTTGGTTTCATGAAACGAATTCGCCCATGTATGCAGAGGCGGATTAAGGTAGTTGGAGGCCCCTGGCGGTAAAAGGTTTGAGGCCCATGGGCTTAAGAATCGAAAACCTGAAATAGTGAAAAGAGTCGCTTACTTTAAATTCTCAAAATAAAATGTTTTGCTATAATAAAACTCATCAGCTAAAGGAAAAATCTGAACTGTACATAAAAAGAATTAAAAATCTTACTTAAGAGCTTACAGTTTTGCTATACAGTTTGCTTTCTCTTTGGTAAATCCATCAATTATTTTCACCCTATCTATTTTGTCCAAAACATTTTATTCTATATATAATATGGCCATGTTATTCAATTTCTCTTTTCTCCCACAGTACTTCTTAAATTATTTTTAACACGTTTTAAAATTAAAAAAGATCATTCACCTGATGCACTCGATATCGGTATTGTTAAAAATATTTTCAAACGTTTTTCTACATTAGGATTTCTTTTACATCTCGATAAATTTCTATCGGGGTTTTCATTGTATCTTTGTTTTCTTTTCATTTCTTGTTCGAAGGTGGCGTGGTTGGTTTGTAGCTGGCCTTTGCACTCATCAAGCTTGGAGCCCCTACCAGCGTTTAGGGCCCCTGGCGGCCACCAGGTCCGACACCCGCTTAATCCGCCACTGCATGTATGTGTATCATAAATTTCTACATCATTTTGGACGACCTGTTGCTTTGTTGTAAAACCATTAAAGCGATGGTATGAAATATTGCAAAAACAGAGAGCAGTATGTAATTACGTATTAAAGTTCTAGATGTCTCTCTAATAATAATACGGAAGTGGGTTTTAAAGAGCTACAAAAGGAAACATTACCTGAATTTTCGAAAATCATTTTTAAATCAGGGTGTTTTCATAATAATCAAAAATTTTTATATAAAAAAATTTGCTATCAATGTCGCACAACTTTTGCCATTTTACTTCGGCCTTTATACTGCACCACACCGCATTTTGGGCTTAAGTACAGTATAGGAGGGGAGCCCTTTGCATTTGGCGATTTCTATATAGGTATTATGGCGAAATTATGAATTCATTTTGGATTCCGGGCACCTATCGCTAAGTGAAGTAGCTTGGCGATCGATTTTGGTCGCCAACAAAAAATTAACACCTCGCCAACCCCCCTCCCCCTATACTACACTTTAACCGGCATTTTAGAATGAAAAATAATAAAAATATATATGAAGTAAAAACAACACCACACAGAAGTACGAGTTGTCTGTGTTTGAGCTCGACAAGTTATGCTCTGGGCATCCGGACTGTAGTATAGTCCTCAATCCCATACCTTGACTATCTTCGATGGAAGGCACGACGATAGGGGAGTTTCTGCTTATTTGAGTCGTTGATGATTGGCTGCAGCGAGGAGATCCGGGAGGGCGTGCCTATGGTTCTTTTGGATGCAGTGGTGGTGAATTTTTCGGCATGAGTGAGAGCTAAGAAACTGCTCTCTGATTGGTCGGGGCTAACGTGATCCAGGAAGAGTTCCCTTGTATGAATGAGGCTCTTATACCAACGCAACATCAATATTGCGAACTTCCATATTCAAAATAAGCTGCTGTGTAGCACTTTTTGATTTATGCAAATTAAGTTGTAAAATGTGCGTAAATGCGGTTGAGGTAAAACATTATTCATAACTTGTTTGAGATGCAACAAGTTTCTCCATAAATTGATGACATTTACAGCAGCTAGAATAGGATTTGGGATTCACATCAACTTTTTTGTTTGGGTCTCTTGTTTTCTTATTGAATCTAATACAATTAACGCAAACCTGAGTAGAGAGATCGCACTCACTACTCTTGTGTTCTCCAGCACATTTGAAACAGCACAGGCCATTTTCACAGTTAGCAGCCTTATGATGATATCCAAGGCACTTAAAGCAACGGTTAATGGCCAGGAAATCCTCGATTTTACAAACGTTCCAGTTTGCTCTCAGGAAGTTCCTATTAAGGCACAGTTTTCGACGAATCAGACTGACCTCTAGAACCAAATGCAGGGAGTTTTCGAATTTTTTAAGAGTGAAACGAATTTTTGTCTCCTCCCATTATTGTTCTTTCTCTCCTAATTCCGGATTCTGTTCCTTCAAAAGCTGGAGAACTTCATGATCACTAATTTCATGCGGAAGATTTTTCAAAAGCAAATTTGGGTTTCTCTTCCGCGGAGAAGACACTTGAAGCGAATTTCTTTATCCTCTTTTGATACACATTGAACAAGCACTCGATTATTATCGATGGTTCTCATATTTTTTATCCCTACTTGAATTTGTCTAGGGTTTAACTGAGTTCTGATGATTTTTCGCACTTCCTCAGATGTAAAATCATTTTTGTTAGAACATACAATAACATTGTTCATTAAATTACTCTCATTGGGAATGATAGATGGCGCCACGATACGAGCATATGATGGTTTTGTATACGACGCCGGGACATCATCGTTATTTTTTGCATCTCCAGATTTGTTGAAAGCTTTTGAAAAATGTAATTTCAACTTACCCAAAGCAGTTCTTGCACCTTCACGCAACTTTTTGCTTGGGTTTCCAACACAATTTAGTACATTTTCCAAAGATTCGAAGCAATCCTCAAGCGATCGAAATGACGCGTCAACATAAATGGCCGCCATGTTGGCTCCCTCTCCTGTAACACATATTAATTGTTTTTTTATATTATATTATTAATAAAATAATGACATATTAAAATTAATAATGAATAGCAATTAAAAATCTAAAAACTTGCTATGTTCCAAAAAATGCAAGTTTCTTCAACGAATTTCACCGAGCAAGAAACCGTAAAAAAAAACATTTTTAAAAGATAAAATGAATTGAAAATAAATGATTTATAGCAATAATTAAAAATACAACAGTCATTCTTTAAAAAAAATATCCTAGTTTTCACCAATGATATTAGAAATATCCATGTTCGAAAATAGCATTAAATAAAACAGAAGACTGAAATATACACTGGTGTGCAAAAATTAAGGACGAAGTCGAAAAATTAGCATATCAGCTGAACGAAGAGGCAGAGCGGACAGAAAGACCAATCAGGAGATTAAGTGAGGTGATGTACGGTAGCACATGCGCAGATATGCAGGTAGACGTAATGGGGGGAGTGTCTGAGTAGTAAAGCATGTTGTCGGTGTAAGATTAGTATTTCTGACAAAGAGATTGCACACCATATAGCAGTTAAAATCACACCGAGTTGCTGCCTCAGCGAGAAATGGCGAATAATCAATCTGTTAGACGACATCTGGATGCTTTTACCCGAGGTCGAATCATTGGGAAGTTGGAGGAAGGTCGCAGTGTGACAAGTGTGGCTGCAGAGTTCGGAATTGCTCACAGCATCGTTTCACGACTTTGGAGACAATTTCAAAGTACAGGAACAGCTATCCGGGGGTTCAGTAGTGGTCATCCACGAGGAACCACACCCGCAGATGACCCGTATATTGCCTTACAGGCCAGAAGAAACAGGCGGCAGACAGCGGGAGAAATCGCTAGACACACGACACAGGCGACTGGACGACCGATATCGCGTTTTACCGTGGCCAGAAGACTGCACGGTGGTGGTTTGTTTGCACGACGCCCTGTACGGTGTGTACCTCTAACGCCTGCCCATCGGAGAAGGCGTTCTCTGTGGTGCCGGGAATACCGGAATTGGAGAGACAATTAATGGGGACGAGTACTCTTTACAGATGAGAGCAGATTCAGTCTGAGTAGCGATTCTTATGGCATACTCATCTGGAGAGAGCGGGGAAGCCGCAATCATCCCTCGAACATCATTGAAAGGGACAGGTATGGAGGTGGCGGTGTTCTCGTTTGGGGAGGCATCATGCTTGGTAGTCGTACAGACCTTCACATCTTCGACGCAGGTTCAGTCAACGGGACCCGTTATTGTAACGAGATTCTTCTTCCATATGTGCGTCTTTTTAGAGGCGCTATGCGTCCGCAGTTCCTTTTCATGGACGACAATGCCCCATGTCATCACACAGTAGCTGCCGAACAGCTCTTAGAGAGTGAGGATATTGAACGTATGGATTGGCCGGCACGATCTCCGGATCTCAATCCCATCGAGCATGTATGGGTTTTTCTAGGCAGACGCTTGGCAGCTCGTACCTTACCACCAGTAATGATTCCGGAGCTTCGATTGGCCCTGCAAGACGAATGGGCAGCAATGCCTCAACAACTCATTGACACCCTCATTCTCAGCATGGGCAGACGCTGTGAAACCTGCCTAGCAGTCAGGGGAGATCATATCCCCTACTAAAGACCGGATATTTCTTGCTGGACACCCATCACAGGGATGTTTCGGCCTTCAGTCGCATTGCGCTCCATGCTACTTTTTCAATAAAGCTTCTTTTTATCCCTCTGATTTCTCTTTTAGTAAGTGTTGCTTACATTACTCATGTCCTTACGTATTGGGGATCTTACGGTATTAAATGTGTTGATTTGGAATGGTTTTGTACAAAGTTATATTGAAGAAACCTTCTCGTCCTTAATTTTTGCACACCAGTGTAGTTTGATTCAAAATTGCAATGAAAATGGTTAAATTGAAAAAGAAATCGAATTAAAATCGTCTGAAATTAATAGGATTACCGCGGGAACAGAACCAATAAAAATTATTTCTAATATACGTTATCTCCATGTGGCAACCACATCGCCAGACGATAAAAATATCAAGGTAACCATATTGTAATGTTATCGCTCATCTTGGCAAACATAAACAACAACTTGCCATCTGCCCCGTGATATCAAACTAGCACCATAACCATTATTAGATATTTTCGTAAAAAGCAACTTTCACAAGATTCATTTTTGAGGTGCCTTTGATAAGCTTCGATCCAAAGTGCGCAGCCAGTACCACCTGATTTAAAAAACAAAAAAAATTCCCGCGGTATCGCCGGCTCTGCTTCGGATTTTGCTACCAAATGAAGTGAGTGAGTGAATATTAACGTCGCACTGTTCAGCCACACATGAGGGCTTTTGGCGACGACGGACCGCGTCATTTTGAACCATGGTCAAGTAACGCGGACGACACCTGAGCTGGCACCCCCCTCTCCTGACTACCACGCCACACACAGCTACCAAATGAAAGATGTGTATAAAGAATAGACATTAAGGCATAATGGACTGCGTACAAACATTCTATTTTTCTTAAACTATGCTGTGCTATCGGGACTTATTTTGATTTTTCAATAACTATTTAAAACTCAGCATATTTTTTCGACTTATTATAAGTTTTATTTTGAGAAATTCGAAAAATATTTTGCTTGATTAATGGAACTATATCTGGCTTGAGCCGACTGCGTGCGGTGCACACCTGCTAGGATCGTCCCTGCGTGTATGTGGCAAACTAAGAATCAGAAAAATTGGAATTAAAATAAAACACTGCCGACATAGAAAAAGCGGAGTTGAAAGAGCAACTTCGGTGATTGTGCGCCCTCTAATATAAAAGAGTAAAAACAAAAATGTTCTGAAAAAAAATTTAAATATTTAAGAAAAAGATGAAATACACTGCTGGCCACCGTAAATGCAACACCAAGAAAGACAAGAGATAGCACAACAAAATTTATTTTGTAGATAACATGTTGACCAAGTATCAAATGATTAAATTTATAGACTTCTGTGAAGTGTGGTTCCTGCCAGAATCAGTAGCCAGAGTAGCCGCCATTGTTGGAGATCACCGCTGCCACACGCCTCGGCATTGATTCGAAGAGACTTTGTATGTGTTCTTGGAGTACAGCAGACCAAGCAGATTCCACACGTTGCCAAAGTTGATCTGGTGTGACAGCTGGGGGTTTAATCTGGGTCAATCGTTGAGAAACCATGGACCACATGTTTTCTATCGGCGAAAGATCCGGAGAGCGAGCCGGCCAGGGAAGCAATTCAATCTGGTGATTAACGAAGAACCTTTGGACAATGCGTGACACGTGTGGTCGTGCATTATCCTGTTTAAATATGGCTGTGGCCAAGCCCTGAAGGTAAGGAAGAGCAACTGGCTCCAACACCTCGGAGATGTAGTACCGGAAATACCTTCAATGAGGTACTAGAGGAGTGCGAGAGTGATATCCAATACCGCCCCATACCATAATACCCGGTGCAGGACCAGTGTGGCGGTGCATAACGCAGCTGTTCAGCATCCTCTCTCCACGGTGTATCCAGACTCGAATCCGACCATCGTGGTGTTGCAGACAGATGCGTGACTCATCAGTAAAAACAACTTCATTCCATTCTGCCACCCACATCCTTCCTTCTTTAATTTATTAGTGCAGCGGGCCATGACCAGGCCAATCAGAAAGGTCCAGTGGACCACATGCGGGCTGTAGGTTGACTATCGCTGATTCAGATAGTAAACAAAAAATTATCTCGTACAGATTAAATTCCATTGAAAATTAAGTTTCGATCAAAATTAAATAACACCACAGATTTTCCACAGGGTGAGAGAAACAGTTGGTGAATGAGTGAATGAATATTCAACTACACGAAGGCTATTGGCGACTGACCCCTTCATTTTGAACCATGTGCACGTGACGAGGATAATACCTGAGCAGGCACCCTCCTCTCCTAACTTCCAAACTGCAATAACGGGAAGACGTTTGGGCTTCGACATCTTTAACGTGCAATCGTCCCCCTGTGCATGGCGCGGTTTCAGAGGTACTTGGCTCGAATTCATGACCCGCCGACCACGAGTCTGTTATCTTAATCACTAGGCTACCGTGGCCACGAGAAACAGTGAGAAGAGGGTGAAAGGATTATTAATGCCTTTAGCGTAAGAGTGCCTAGGGGAAAAGCCATGAAAAAGCTGTGAAGCATAGCTTATTATGTCTGTGAAAATTCTGGGTGGAAGTCGTATTTAAAAAGAACACGGTAATGAGAAAAGAAATTGAAAAAGAAAATTATGCAAGATGCCGTGATATACGGGGTTGCCGAAAATAGAAGGGGGAAAAGAAATCTTGCAAGGAAGATCGAAAAAGGCAATAAATAAATAAATTAAAACATGTGTCATATTACTGAATGGTTTCACTAACTATAGTACTTAGGAGTATACACTAAAATTCCATGCTACAGATTTAAAATGCATACAACTGGAAAAGAAAAAATGTAGGAATTTAAATTTAAAATGGGAAATAAAAATAGAGGGAAAATTGATTTAAATTTTAAACATATTGCCGCTTCTTACACGAGTAAAATATAGACAAAAAAAAATTTAAAAATTGAAACCTTGCAAAAAATTTTTTAAATAATTAACAAGAAATAATTTTTTTTTGGAAAAAAAACCCATTGATATATATAAGTTAGTAAAAATTACGAAAATCGATTTCCTAAGAAATATCAGGATTTTCTCAACCTTTCGAAGCCTGGAAATTGATCGTTCAACGTAGATCTAGGTCTCAATTCGTATCGAATTGTCATAAATCTTTCGGCAAGAATTCACATTCTTATTAGAAAACACAATTTTTTTAAGAACTGACATTAAATGACCCCGAGTGGATGCGGATAAACATTACTTTGCTTTCGAAATGCGCACGCGCAAATACCTTCACACATGACGTAATACAAACGGGAAATTATCTGAGTAGGAGATAATTCAACAACATTTTTGTATTAATCTGAATTTTACCTTTGTGAAAAAGGCGTATTTGATTTTTGTTACCAATTTTTGGCCATGGCTCGCAAACATACTGAAAACGAAAATTGGACCACATTCTTATGGGAGATTGAGAATTGCTGTCACTTTTGGAATAAATATTTTGGACATATCAGTAGTCCAACATTCGAGGTGCATTCGATAGAGGAAATCTCGTGGAACATCCAATTATTTCGTAGAATTATGTTCGAAAATACGATTATCTGCGATCTGAGCGCATCACGTGTTAGTGGTTCGCAGTACATTATGGTTGAGTATGACTTTGCGATCCTGGCAGAGGATGGTTCAGTTATGCGAATAAGCAAAAGAACAACAATTAATATGGATTTAACGGAATTCAATTTAGAAGAAGCCGACTTTTCCCAAAACACACTGAAGGTTCGTTGTAGGGTGAGGAGGATGGATGGAAAAGCCGCGAAACCTGTTACGTATTTCGCTCGAACTGCACTGAGTGTGAAGAAACGGAATTTTCTGGGGGACATCGAGAGATTCAGTTCCCTCGAACCTGGTATGGAAGTTACTCATGCTTTCAGGTTACATGCAGAAGAGATTGAGATGACTCTGAAAATCGAAGTGAATACAGAAGGTAAGATTATGATATTTATCGATTCATACAATCCGAAAATAGAATTTTTGAAATTTCAGTCATTCATTATAGACACGAATGGAAGTAAAGTAGACTGTGAAAAATATAAAAAATTTTCATGGCATTTTAGGATACATGAAATATGTGTATTGCCTTTCACCCAAAAGTGTCTGATGAAAAACCAACATTTGTATTTGAAAAATGACGTTCTCTCTGTCTATTGCGAATGTTTTTGGTACGACATGTCTTCATTAACGGGAACCATTGAAAGAATCGATTTTGGGATTTCACCTCCCTGGATCAGGGATGAAATTGGTGTCAAATCAAATTCGCAGTGTGATGAAATGCTTGATTTAAAAGAAGACTTGAAATGTTTGTATGATGAAGGCATCCTCAGCGACGTGAAGCTACGTACGACCACTCAAACCTTCCATGCGCACAAGGTCATCCTCTCTGCCAGGTCTCCGGTGTTCCGTAGGATGTTCTCGACCGACATGAAGGAGAAGATACAAGAATGTGTGGATATTCTGGATTTTGAAAACGACACCCTGCGCCGATTGCTACAGTACTTGTACATCAACACCTTGGAGGACTTGCAGTGGGAGAGTGCTTTGAAACTGCACGCTGCAGCTGACAAGTACGAAATCGTCGCCCTTCAGAAAAAGTGTTCTTCCTTTTTGAAGTGCAATCTGTGTCCGAATAACCTGTGTGAAGTCCTGGTTCTCGCTGACATGCACGGGGACGCTGACTTGAAGGAGGCTGCTCAGAATTACATACTTCGTCACGAGCAGGACATTTTCCGTTCTGACAAATGGGCGGAGTTTATCAAGAAAAATGCCACCCTAGCAGCGGAGACAATGCTGCTGATATGGAAAAGGAAAAATTAGGGTGAAACTGTCGAATCGGCCACTGGTCCGCCAAATCAATGGCTTACGTTTCAATATGTTTAGATGCATACAGATGGTGACTTAAAGGAGGCTGCACAGAATTATATATTGACTCATGAGGACGTCCTCCGTTCTGACGAATGGGCAGAGTTTACGAAAAACAATTTAGCCATAGCAGCGGAGACTATGCTGCTGAAATGGAAAAGGAAAAATTAGACAACGAAGCAACGGGTCTGTGTTTCTGAACGAGGCATAATGTAAAGTAGTTTTCTATGACATTTAATTTTAAAGAAATATTCTCGAAAAGTTTTTTAAATGAAATATAAAGTAGGAATGTTCTGGGGGGGGGAGGAAATTTATGATTTAAAAGGCTCTTTGTTTCTTTCATGTTTTCTTCATAGAAGTTTGCTTTCATGTTAAACTTTATTCGTTTTTTAAATTTAATTATAATTTTAAAGTGGACTTGTGATTACATACAATTCTCTCTCTTGTCAATAGACTCGGCAAATGAAAATTATTTCTGTTGACGTGTATCTAAAGATTGCACATCCTAGATTAATACTATTTCGAAATGTCGTAGAATTCTTATTTATGATGTGCTAATATTTAATGCAATGAATGGATATCAATTAATAATGCTTAAATTAATACATGAAATATAATTCGAATATTAATACCAAATTTAATGAAATATTTACTGAAATTAGCTATGGAGAATGCAATATCTGTACTACATATATAATTTGACATGCAAGTGTCAGTATAATATTTTATATCGACTGTAGATGCAATAAAGAATTTTGTGCTTTCAGAATTAAAAACATACTCTAATTGTTTCTTGATAAATGGGTCCAAATATATAGTTTAAATATTATTTGATCCGACAATAGGTGGAATTTTATTTAAAATCATATTTTTATGTGAATCAATAAATTTTTATACTGAGTATTGAAAATTATTATAAATTGTTTTCTTCGTCAAATATTTTACTATATCAATAGCCCTATCTTCTAAAAATGTTTTATTATTTTACGAAAATGATTACTTTCTCAAAGTAAAAATCTCAAATCAAAACAGAAAAATATCAAATTGTTTAAAATTTTTGTTGTAATTCCGAGTCGCAACATTTATCGAAGATCAAAGCTTTGACAGAAAAAATTTAAATATGCCCTTTAGTTTTTTCAATTTCTTTTCTGAATTTTTAATTTTAAGTTTTGGGCCATCTTCTGTTTTGATCTTATATTAACTGTATCTCCTTGTTTTGATGGAATGCATCTAAAATTATTGAACATCTGATCACTCATTAATAATGTTGGGATATTAATTTTTTCGGATTTTTTCGCGATTCAGATTTTATACCTTTCAAATATATAGTTTGTGAGGATTCAATATTTTTTCTTCGTGTTTTTATTTTTAAGTGCAGTGCTTTGATGTAATTTTCTTAATTATTTTGAAATTAATGCTTTAAAGTCAAAATTAACAACTTTTGTAATACGTTGTTCTTTTAAGGTGTAATACAATGAAATACACATTTTTACAATATTTAGTCATACTTGTGTTGCATTATATTATATATGTACTAGTATATTTAGTTCTATTATATATGTTCAGGTACACTTATATTTTCTTAAACAATATGTGTGATTGCGAAATAAAATATGCTTAATAATCAAAATAGCATTCTTTGCTTTGATTTCAAATCTGGAATACATGCTCGTTCCAAAAAGGCACTCTATCGAATTTATCTAAAATAATTTTTAGTCAAAGCGTTCTTTAACCTTGGTTGAGTTTGCTGTTGAATTACATGGTCACGAATTTATTGGCGGCGTTTTCGAACCCTCCGTTCGAGTCCTGTTGTCACTGAAGGCCTGTGGCCACGGTAGCCAAGTGGTCTAAGCATCGGATCGTGACTAGCGTGTCATGAGTTCGATCCTAGTACCACTGAAGACTCACTGTGTAGGGGTGCGATGCACGTTACATCTGTCGAGAGCTCAAACGTCCTCCCGTTGGGGTGGTGTGGTAGTTAGGAGAGGGGGTGCCAGCTCAGGTGTCGTCCGCGTCACTTGACCATGGTTCAAAATGACTCGGGCCGTCCCCAAAAGTCCTCGTGTAACTGAACAGTGGGACGTTAATATTCACTCACTCAGTCACTGAAGGCCCTTAAACCTGTTGTAGCTCATCTCATGTTAGTATGGTGTTGAAGTTTGGAGAGTGAGATGCCTGTTCGGGTGTCATCCTCGCCACCTGACCCCAATTCAATATTATTCTGTTGCCAGTATGTAGCTCTCGCGTTGCTTTAGCACGCGACGTTGATGAACACTCATTCTGCATTTTTGTATTCGAAATTGGTTGGCTGAAACTCCAAAATTTTCTTTTAATTATGTTCATTATGAAATCAAAGGTTTTCCTTAAAAGTAACCCACCTGACCAATAGATGGTGATAGTTTGAAAAATATCACTGTATTGGAAAGAACGCAATTTATAAAGCATATGTTTCAAGTTTGAAGACGCCACTTTGTTTAGTATTTGTTTGACAGCCATCAATAGTGAACGTTTTCAGTGAGTTTGTGAAAATGGACAAAATTGGTCATCGTTATGAGATGCTATACCTTTATCTAAAAGGATTCAGCTCAACCAATATATAAGCTGAACTAGATTCTCTCCTAGGTGTCTGCTCCTTCGTTTAAATCTTGGGTAGTAGAGTTTAAACGAAGCCGTACCAGCTGTGTGAAGACTAACATCGCAGTGGTCGACCAGGTGAGGTGACGATTCCAGATATGGTGAAGAAAATCCACAAATCGGTACTGGATGATCATGGACTGAAAGTTCGTGAGCTGGCAGACATACTAGACATTTCAAAAGGTGAGGCGAATCGCATATTATCTAAAAACTTAGACTCGAGAAAACTGAGTGCCGCGTTTGCTCTTACTCGAGCAAAATCAGTGTCTTGAAGATGTTTCAATTGAGTGTTTATCGAAGCCTCACAGCAACAAAGCAGAACTTTTGTGCCGTTTCGTAACCATGGATGAAACATGGGTCCATCACTTCACACCCGAGATAAAAGAACAAACGGACTAAAAAGGGAGAACCGTCTCCAAAAAGAAGGCGAAGACTGTTCCATCTACAGGCAAGGTCCTGCCGTGGGTTTTTGGATGCGCGTGGCATAATTTTCATTGACTATCTTTAAAAAGGAACAATTATCAATGGCGAGTATTGCGTGAACTTATAGCAACGTTTGAGCGAAGAAATCAAACAAAAACAGCCGCATTTAGCTAAGAGGAAAATGTTGTTTCATCAAGACAATGCGTCTGCTCCCAAATCTGTTATTGCAATGGTCAAAATTAATGAATTGACGTTTGAATTGCTACCTCATACACCCTATTCGCAAGATTTAGCTCCCTCAGACTATTTTCTACTCCTAAACTTGAAAAAATGGGTCAGTGGTCCAAGTTTTCCAACGATGACGAAGTAATGTCGGCAGTTAATGGCTGTTTTGAGGAGCAGGGCAGTTCTTACTATAAAAAGGGTATAGAACTCACTAAACATCGCTGGGAAAAGTGTACAGAGCTAAAAGAAGATTATGTTGAAAAATAAATTTTTTTCCCCAACAAAATTTTGTGTTTTCTTTGTTGGGTCGGGGACTTGGATAGTTTCCTTTAGTGCTTGCTCCATTTAAAATATTTTTTCTTCTATATATTCATCTTTTAAGATATAAACACAGTTATTACTTTGAGTTCTTATTTCGATAATTCTGTACATTTTTCTTGTCTACTTCATATGTTCTTTTGCCCAACAAATGTCTTTTTATTTTATTTTTACTCTCATCGTTATATACTACATTTATATGTCTATTATAGTATATAACTTTACTTCCTATAATATTTTTCAAGCATTTTGCGAAATTTTGTAAGCTCAATAAAGTAAGTATTTTGTATTCTCTTATTTAAGAGTTCCCTTTTTTATTTTATAATTTGTTGTTATACATGTAGTTTTTTCCAGGCCCTTAAACATTTCTATTTTGTTTTTCGCCTACAATTTCTTTTTATTCATTAATTAATTTTATTATTTTGCTGAATAATTTAGGTTTTGAATTCTTTTAGTTTTTAAGATTTGTCATCTGTTTCCAATGTATTTTTCGTACAAAACGTTCGTTACATAAATTGTACCCAAACAAGCACTCAATGGGTTTTTTACATGCCGCATAATCATAGAACATGGATACTGCCGATTTTCTGCGCCATGAAAAGCCACCGACATGAGCCGGGGTCGAAGCAGAGTTACACTTACGTCGCACAATAAATCTGCACGAGTGAGTGAGTGATTGCTGGTTTTAATGGCTCAAGAGCCAAATATGGCAAAGCTGCGCCAAACATTCGTTAAAAAATTAAAAACGTTATAAAATATTTAAAAAATGCCGACAAGAACACTGTTTCAGAAGTACAAGCTAAAATCACAAATAAAATATAAAAATTGAATTCCTCACATAAAACAGCATTAATTTTCGTGGGGAGCCTAACCCACCCTCTAAGTCAGACAAGGAAAAATCAGAAAAAGGCAAAAATAAACTTCGAAATAATATATTTAATATGGATTTAAAATTCTTAATCAGCCATTTGCAAGCAATACAAATTGTAAAATAAAAAACAATTACTTTCTGTCGTTTCGATATAGTGTAAGTGTAATTATGTGCGAATATTATACGGAAATTTCAGTAGAACTAATTTATCCTCATTATATTCTGTAATTTCTTCATCTGAGGTATCTTGTTGAGGTGTACATTTCCGCGGTTTGTGTGGCGTCATTTTTATTTCTATTTTTGTATCGTTTTTTTTTCTTTCTTTTTTTCTTGTCCAAGATTTTGAATTTTGTTTCGAATCCTGTGTTGTAGATGCAGAAGGGGGTTGAGTACAGGAGATGGATGTGGAAGCGGATGTGATTAAGGATGATTTAATGGGGGGTGAACATATTATTGGTGGTGGAAAGAACGGCATTAGACATAGGGATAGGTGGCTGAGGCTTTGACACAGTAGCGGCCATTGAAGATGTGGATGCAAGAGATGTGCTTGGGTTGACGATGATGTGGAAACAACAGGAACAGACAGAGATGTATTTGGTTTTGGAAGGGATGAAAGTGGTTGAAGTAATTTTAAAGGTGGACATACTATTTTTGTTATATTTCATCCATTTGTGTATAATTGCTTAGAGTTGAAGATTTTGCAACCTGGGAGGATGTTTGCGATGTTTGTGGAACTATTAGTTTTCGGGCTTCTGGGGAAGGATATATATTTATTTGTTTGATTTCCTGAATTTGTTTTTCGGTTTTCCATTTGGGGAAGAGTTTGGAATCAGCGGTATGGGGTTGAGAGTAATTAATACATTTAGGCTCTAGAGAGCAATCTGTAGAAGAATGCCCTACAGATGCACACCTAGAGCACGTTAGTTGGCCTCGGCAGGAAGTTTGTGAATGCCCGAACCTTTGACACTTGAAATAGCGCAGAGGATTCGGAATGTACGGTCGTATTTTACAGTTTAAATATCCAGCTTTTATTGTAGTCGGTAGTTTCGGCCTATTGAAGGTTAAAATTAAATGTTTAGTTGGAATAATTGTGGCATCTTTTTTTACTGTAATCCGTCTGACCTGAATTACACGCTGATCAGACAATCCATCGAAGATTACTGCTTCAGAGGTGGTCATCAGTTCAGCTTCAGAAATGACATCTCGACAGGAAATTAAGGATTTGTGGGGACTGACTGTTAAAGGGGAATCTAAAAATATTTTCGCTAACAAAAAAAGATTTGGTTTACAATGAGGATGTAGTTTCTAGAGTCGCCAGAACGTAATTTTCGAACAGATTTCGGATCCCCGCATATTCTATTAAGAGCCTTTTGCATGACAAAGGGAGATTTGCGTGAGATTTCATTGTTTAGCAGGGATAAAATTTTAAATGTTTAGAATTTTCATCAAGGTTTTGGTTGGGTAATACAAAGCCTTTACCCGGGCACTGCAGCATTGGATCCATAAGCGAGAACAGAAATTCGTCTTGGCGTGCCTCCATCCACCACGGAGTACAACAAGGGAGGCAGAGTGCCGGTCATCTGGCAAAAACCAGGCACGGTCCTTACCTGGGGTACACTCAGAATATAGTACTGCAGCTTCAGGGCGAGGCTCTAACGGGTAAACCCGCCACCCCTTATCTGCAGCAATGCCTCTCCGGGGACACCGAAGAGAGGTATCACCAGCCGATTGACAGGAGCGGGCTCACTCCTGCCACCCGTCTACAACGAAGCGTGAGCCAAAGGGAACACAAAGGTATCCCCAGGACACTATTTTTCTCCTTACGGGACGCCACCCATGGAAAACGTATGGGGTGGAAAACCAACGGTGTTAATCGAAAATCAAAATAAGTAAATTTCAGATCAAAATCAATATGAATAGTTTTTATCATAAAAAGTTAAAGTTCTATAAAAAATAAGGTTCAATCGAAATTAAATAAAATAGAAAAATTGAGCAATAAAATGCAATTGAGTTTTCCACAGGGTGAGGAAAACAACGGGAAGAGGATGAAACAAGAAAAATTCTCAATGCCTCATCCTAGGCTCAAAAACGCTTAAGGGGGGGGGGGAAGCCATTAGAAAACTGTGAAGGGTAGCTTATATCAGATAACACTAGCGCAGGTTATTGTGTTAAAACAAAACACGGCGATGAGAAAAGAAATTTTTAAAAAAAATGTAAGATGTCGGATGGACGTGGTTGCCAAAAATAAAAAGGAAAAAATCTTGTACGACTTATCCAAAAAGGCAGAAATAGGTAAAAGAAGGGAAAATCGATTTTAATTATAAAACAATTTACCGCTTCGTACTTGTGTTGAAAATACACAAAAAGAAAAAATTTGAACAAAATTAAAAGCTTGCAAAATTTCTAAAATTATTCAAAAAAAAAAAATTTTTTTTTTTAATTTTGAAGAAACCCTTTGAATATATAAGTTAGTAAAAATTATGAAAATCGATTTCCCAAAGAAAATATCAGGATATTCTCAACCTTTCGAGGGCTGGGAATTGCTCGTTTAGGGTAGATCTAGGCCTCTTGGCAGAGTTACGTATCGAATTGTCAAAAATATTTCAGTAAGAATTCACATTTCTTTTTAGAAAACACTGATATTTTTTTCTGAAAAGCTGACTTTAAATGATGTGCAGCGGTTGCGGATAAACATAACTTTAGGTTTCGAACTGCGCACGCGCAAAGACTTTAACTCGTGACACAAAAAATACTGTTTTACAAAATACGCATACAAATGAGTTAACCAAAAAATTTTTGGAAACCATTAAATCAATTTTTTTTATAAATTGTACCCTGTGTATGTGTCCCCCTTAGCTTTTATTTTAAAGTAACTTTTTATTTTTCTTCTTTACAGTATAACTGTGACTACTGTGACTACCGAAGCCCCACTCAAAAGGGGCTTCGTTGCCACCGAATCACAGTACACCGAATAGGAGTGGGGGTAAGGCGCACCTTGGACTCCCACGGGCGCCCCCTAGCCTATTTCGGTTAGACTGGCCTCCTGATAAAACAACCAAGAAGATATAATTCTATCGAACTGGTAAGTAAATAAAACCGTTACACTCTGAAACTATTAATATTGGATTATTATTAGTGAAGATCTATTTTTACTCAACTTTACACAATGAAACAGTGAAAGTATATTTTAAAAATCTAATGAAAAAAATTTTAAAAAAAAATTAAAAAAATTATGTTATGAAATGAGCGGAGATTAATTTTAAATAAGGAAGAATCTAAAAAAAAAACAGAATAGGAGTTATAAACAAGTAAAAGCAATATTAGTTATTCGTGGGTAATGAATAGTTTTCTTATTCAATTTATTTCTGTCAAGCAGCAGGTCCACCGTGTCGAATTCACCTCCAGGGATATTTAGCATGGAGGTGGTTAAGCAGTGGAGTCGAAAAATGGGCTGTTACACCATCGTGCATAAACCACACGTTCTGGTGCGCAGTGACCTGTACTCTCTGCAGCAATTGTGGAAGAAGTGGGAAGCTTGCATTTGTGATGCAAATTTCCTCTCTCGGAGATCCACATCCCCGCATGCGTTTGACCATCCCCTCGTCTGGGTCATCGTACACCCGATCACTACATTTATCGCGATATTCACCGACTAAACGTGGTTTGCAACCCCATGTTCTCTGGTGATTTGTCAACACCATGATGCCTACTATCACCCCCCTGAATTTGTCGTCGAATTCGGCAACACCCTGTATAAGCGACATTTAAGAACAGAAATAAACAGTGGGATAGAAGAATACCAGAAGACATTTCTATTATCTATTCCAATATGATAAGTAGCAAATAAGGTTTGAGATGTTGCAGATGTTATTTTTGTAAGCACGCGGAATAAAAAATTTTCTGAGTGCAATATTAATTAAAATTTAAAAAAATCCTGATTATCTACGTATAGATATCCAAGAAAAGATTTTACATTATGTATACTTGATAAGAATTAAAAAGTTGGCCATCAATGTAGTTGGCAGTTTTAATTTATCACATTCAATTTAAAAATTAAGGAATTAAATTTAAAAAAAAATAATATTATTCTTCGAATTTCCATAAATTTTATGCAATTTCTTTAAACATATGACTGCTTATCTCTTCAAAAAATAGCAAAAATAGCATTGCGTCCTTTCGCAAAATTAACTAAATTAGACATTAAAATTTTTTAAAGTTCATATTGCTCCTTTTGTATTTTTCGGTTTAAGTTAAGTTTTGAAAGTAATTTTTTGCACGCTATTAATTTAGAATAACACTACGTATTGTTTCGAGTTGTTATTTCTGAATATCTCTGAATTCAAAAGGTTTTTACTTAATAAATTGTTTTCTTTTTGGGTGACAAGAGGAGGAAAACTTTTCCCTCTTGCTCTGAAGATGCTGTTTGGAAACATCATGAACTGCTTGGGCCCTAACTAGTCATATCAGCATCTGTTTGCACAACATCTTATCAGGTCAGCGGCTGTTTGGACTACAGGTTGAGTCATATCAGTCGCTGCCTGGACACCATCAAGTGTACTTAGAGCGCTGCACTTCAGCGGCTGTTTGGACCAAATGTTTGGTCATATCAGTCGCTGCCTGAATACCATCAAGTGTACTTACAGCGCTGCAACTCAGTGGCTGTTTGATCTACAAGTTTAATGCCATCAATCATTGCCTTGGCACCATCAAGTGTACTTAGAGCGCTGCACTTCAGCGGCTGTTTTGACAACATGTCAGGTCATACCAGTCGCTACCTGGATTCCATTAAGTGTGCTCAAAGCAGGACGCTTTTGCGGATACTTTTATTCAGACTACTTTATATATCACATCAAGTGTTCTTTGAAATACGAATGTTAGTTTTATCAGCAACTGTAGGAATTGCCAATAAAACCTTGTCATCTGGGACTTTTTCACAAATTTTATATATATAATTGACTTTTCGAATTATTATTTCTAAACGTTTCACTTTTATTTTTCAAAATGGTCAAAATGAAAAGAAGTAACTCCTTTGTGTTTACTACTTCAGAATGAGTTACAAGGAAAAAGAAGAACACAAAGAAAGTTTTCGGAAAAAAAATCAAAATAGAATATAAGAGAAGTTTAAAGGTCACCAATATTATTCAGATATGGTAAGATACATGAAAACTTTTTAATATAACTTAACAGGAAATATTGACAAAACGAGATATTGAACTGCAATTGGATATTTTAAAAAATGTTTTTTATTCAAAATAATTTTAATTGTCTTTTACAAAACAAGTCATGGATATTTTACGTGTGACAACCATGTGTAATCGAAAAAAATATTGACAAAGAAGGATACTGAAATCCAGAAACACATTTGTAACACCTGAAGTAATCATAAGCTAAACAAGAAGTCATTTCATATGTAACAATACATTATAAGAAATGAGTAAAAACAATTTCTGTGTAAGAAATACTGTTCTTAAACACTAATGTAGATTTCAGATACTGAAATAAAGATTCAAAATGTGTCGTTTCTTTCAATGCATTGCATTTTTTCATTGTTGCTATGATTAATATTTTCTATATCTTTGACGAAAAAATTATGCTTATATGGAAAGAAAGTAGCAACGAAATATCCAAGAATTATATTTGAAGTTTTAAAAAAATTCGTTATAAATATATTAAAAGTAATTAAAAAACATTTTTTAAGGGGGAAAATTTAAAAAAAAAATCTTTTATAAAATGTATTAATTAGGAAACAAAATATTTAAAACAATATTATGTTTATCATATTTTTTCCAAATTAATTAAAAGCTGTAAAATACACCATAACACAAATCAGTTTCAGGATTAATTAATTTAGAATTTTTTGATGGTATTGTGAACCATGAAATCTATTTTAATATATTTTAAAGAGAAATTTGAAATTATCCACCCAAAAGTTTTGGTATATATATAGACTTCATTTTTAACAACATAATGGCACCAAGTGCACTGCTCTCAATGTACATCAATCGTGTATCTATAACTGTCCTTAAATTCCGAGAACCTAAACAACTGATTTAAGCCTAGTAGAACAATTTGGTGAGATTTTGATTTTAAAAAAAGAAAGTATGACACATATTAAAACAAAATATGAATTAAAGATCACAGAAGAATGGAGAAATATCGATGCAGGAGATACAAAAATCTGACTAAATCTATACCAAAACGTTTAAAAGTTGTTGTGGACGGTAAAAATATATAAATTAAGAAAGAAAGAAAATATATATTTAAATCTATGTTGAGATTTTTTGTAAGTGAACAAAGACTTGTGGCGTAATTTTTTAGCTTATTTTCGATCATTTAATTTTTTTTAAAGTAATAGTTATGCTATGTTTTAGAGAATTTGATTCTGTTATTCCATTAAGAACAAGTTGCAGATATGAAAAAAACTATGATTTCGATGTATTAATTTTCATTAGTTGAAATCATTAAATTTTATAGAAAATTTTTGGTGCACGAAAACTTTTGTGATCCACTGCATATTTCTGAATAAAGAAAAAATAATTCGATCATAATTTTCATCGCCCCCCCCCCCTTCCTCATACAACAACAATGTATTGAATTCAATAGCATTATACTTTGACGCTAAAACTACGCGAAACGACTTAAGTGCCAACGGCGTATATAAACGTCTCGCTCAGCCAAAAAGTTGATTTCCCCGGAAGAGTATATATATGTATTTCCCCCCGAAGTACGATCTTTTCTGTGGACTGCTATTCATAAAAAATTCCGAAGGTTTTGGAAAGCAATAAAAGAAATGTAACAATATATATGTATATATGTGTGTGTGTGTGTGTTTGCGAAGGATTTAATTATTTCAGATTATTTGCTTCTTTATACTTATTATTTGCTTCTCCCCCCCCCCCAATACATCACATACGCATGCCTACGTAAAAATAGTTGGCTTTGGGAAGTGAATCACGTAACTTTTGTCAGTTAAGGGATTAATTAAAACCGTACAAATTATCAAGATATGTGTTAATTTTTGTATATGATTTTATATATTACAGCCCCATGATGGCACTGGTAATTATTAAACTTGTTCTTAACTTAGTATTGTTAAATTAACTATAAAATACATTGCGCAGAGTAGTGATACATTCATTAGTGTAATGTATCAGTTTAAGTGTGTTTTTTATTATGTCAGAATGCATATTTTGTTTGTTTACTTTCAGTAAATTAAAATTTTTTAAATAATTTGTTGTTTTCGACTTTTCAATATGCTTGCCCCCTCCCCAGGAGAGGTGTCACACCCACCAGTTTGAGAAACGCTGCTCTAGCCGAATGGTCAGGGTCAAGAACTACTGTCCGGCTTTATTTTTGTCAAGTCACGGTTCGAGTCTTGGTGCCGAAATGTCTTGTGTTTTAAAAATGTAAATAAATTTAGTTGTGAATAAATACAAAAACGGTGAGTTTTTGAAAGTTTTTTTTTTTTATTATTGTATTGTGTTTCCGGGTATCTGAAAGTACTCCTTTTCAGCCTCAAACCGCACGTTTGCTGTCAAAGCCAGAAGTGCAACTCCTGTTTTGTGAGCTAAACACCCATCTAAAAAAACAAACCACATTTTAGTGTATCTAAATTTGAAATCAAGAAATATATATATTTAGTCAGGTACATGCAGTTTTTATGCTTTATTTTTAATGTAACTTAGGGTAATAACTTCGAAGAAAAGATAATAAAAGTAAAATGGTGACGAAATGTCGTTTTCCCTCCTTTGTTAACAAAAACAAAAAATAAATTATTGAATTAATAATTAGCATTAATTAATAAAATAAATTGTTAATTACTAGTACTTAATTAAATTTTACGTTATATATACATAGGATTATCATGAATCGAAAAAAACTCAAAGGCTTTGGGGGGGGGGGTCCGGACCCCCAGGACACCCCCCTTGTGTGTACCACTGTAAAGAGTTATTGGGAAATATTTCAGCTAAGTCTATATGTCGCAAGAATTTTGATTTAAAATTTTTATTAAATTAGTTTTAATTAATAAATTTAAATTGAATTGAATTCTTACGGCATACTATTTGAAAAGGCCTACGGTTACTAACCACTTTTGTTCCACATCCCTCATCATCAAAGGGATAAGGAATCATTATTTATAATTTCAATATTTTTTTATCTTAATATTTTTACAAATAATTACGGTCATCCGGTATACTGGTTAGTGGCGCTGACTGCTGGCCCGTAGGGATGGGGGGGGGGGGCTCTGCGTGGCATTCCAAATATGCATCTAGCCACAAATCCGCTCGAGAGGTTGATGGAATGAAAAGAGCCGTGGGAGGATCTTGACCACCCAAAATTGGGGACAGAACCGACCCAAATCGTACTGTCACCCGTAACAAGCTGTGGCTAACGACAGGCGTAACAACTAGCTCTGTGCCACGATGAATTTCATGGGCCTCGATATGACATCGTTCGATCAAGTGGCATTAGTAACAACAAAATGTAAATGTTTAAATTATGATTGAGCTGAGTTTTTAAAGATAAAATTAGTTTGTTGTACTTTTTGATTAGACTAGTGGAGAAATTTCACCATGCGAGCCCTTTTTCGGCGACTGAAAGGCGAATGATGGGAAATAGTCTCATTTGGCGATAGTACATTTGAGACCGTCAGCAATATATGTGGCGATTTATCGTCTGTGCCACGTTAATCTAATAGCTCATTAATTTTCTCCCGAAAGTAAATTTAATTTTGTAATAATAAGCTAAATCTATATAATGTTTTTGGAATTTCATATTGTTTCTATTCATGTAAGGGATTTATAAACTTTATTGAAATACCGGTCTCTTAGAGTATCTGAAATTTGAACACAATTCTTGCTATCTATTAAAACTTCATGTCGAACTATTATTTCACGATGGTAATTAAAGTTGCTTGGTACTTCAAAGAGGAATTACTAAGACAGTATAAAAGGGTGGAGGATTTTAGCATTTTCCAAAATTCCTTTGAAAGTGTTTAATTTATATATTCAATGAAGGCATTCTTGTTACATCATTTTTTAATTTACCTTTCTTCCCTTTCAAATCAGACGGCTGCTTATAGAATTTCCTTTTATACAATTTGAAAATTGTTGTTACATATCTAGTGCGAAAGACAAATTTCCTGTGTTTTAATTGACAAATTCCTTGTTCGAAAACGCGATAAGGAATACGATAGGAAGGCAAAAATTACCTACAATGTTTCCTTCTACAACGGAAATAAACAAAGTTATGTGTACCCGAGATACATTACTTTTCAATAAATTCACCACTTTGAGCAATCCATTTGGTACAGCGAGCTACAAGTTTCCGTACGTCTTCCTGGTAGAAGGGCTTTGGTTGGTCGTGCAGCTAATTTTGCACTACATCCCATCCTTAGGACAAATCGGCGTCTCAAAGCTTCTTTGAGCTGTCCAAAGAGATGAAAGTCTTAGGGAGCAAGATGTGGGTTGTAGAGAGGGTGTGCAACCGGGATTGTTTTGACGCAACGAAACCTTCTTTGAGAATAGACACTTGTTTCGAATTGCTGATTTCAGTTTATTAGCCATCGAATCACTGTACCTCGCTCTATTTAAGATTGTCTAAGTAGTCGTAATTAAAAGGGCTTATTTCGTAACAGAACATGGTTATTATCACCTTCCCAACCGATGGCGAAGTCGAATTTTTTCGTTCTAGTGGATTCTGGTTGTTTCCACTCCATATTCTTGGCATTTCGATTCAAACTCGTAGTGATGAATCCATTGTCATTGTCCATCCATTGTCATTAAATTCCCCTCACACTTGACCACATATATGCCAACTAAACGCATGCGCATGTGGGCGCCACCAATCTATGCTTAATAAAGTTGTGGAATGAAAAATGGGATTAATTTTTGGTTTACCCTCATATATTGTTACAGAAATTTTAGACTCTGCTTCTCTGTCAAAGTTGACCGGAAACATCATTGGTGGGCAAAAAGAGGTTCAATAATAGTGAAAGAATAAGAATGACCACAATTAACTGAGAGGATGAAGAGAAACTGATGACTTATTTTTTCGAGAGAAAAATCTTAAGAACAATTTCTGGTGTAAGTTAGAGGAAACGGAATCTGGAGAATACGATACAAACTTGAACTTCAATCGAAATACAAAGTACACAATATAGTCTAAGTGATGAAGGCTTCCCAAATAAGGTGGCTGGGACATGTGTTTCGATACAATGATGAAAATCCTGTTAAGGAAATAATTTTAAAAACTCCAGAGGAAAAGAGGAAGACCAAGAACAAGGTGGATGGAAAATGTAGAAAAGTGGTTGAAGAACTTGGTAGTTAACCGATGGAAGAATATAGTACAGTAGAAAGTCGTTTATCCGAACGTTTATTATTCGGAGCGTCAAATATCCGGACCTGTGTTGTTTTCTTGACAACTACATGTACTGTATATGAATACGTTTTCGAACAGTGCAATTCTCAACAGGTGTTTCGCGTGAGGCCAAAAGTGACGGGAAAACCCAAGGTGCGGGATATTTGGGGGATTTCAGCTGTGTGATTTGGTAAACATCTGCGCGGAATATTAGGTCAGTTTGTTTCCAAGTGAGAGGGTGTATATGTGTTCTTTTGTTGAGTTTTGTTGATGTAGAAACCTGGATGGCATGCGATGCAGAAGACTACGGATTTCAAATGCTGAATGATGACGAGATTGTGACTTCCGTGCAAGAAGAATCCGACCCTGTCGACGATGAAATGGATGAAGACGAGGACAACAACAACAACGAAAGTAGCAAGGGTCCATCAAATGCTGACTCGTTTCTTGCGTTAGAGACAGTTATGGAGTGGTACGAACAACAATCAGAGTGCTGTTTTACTCAACTATTGCTGCTCAAGAGAATCAGAGACATTGCAGCGAAAAAATTAAGGTGTGCAATAATACAGCGAAAAATAAGTGATTATTTTCCACAATAAAAAAAGTAAGATTGAGACATTTTGTACCTTCAAGCACGTTTCCCGCATGACAGTATATTCGTATAGTGTGTGTGTGTCCGTATATTACGTATATATATTCAATATTCGTATATATTATTCGTATAGTGTCCGGTTTCATATATTGCATGGATCGCATTCGGTTTTCGGTTATTCGAACAATCGCATATCCAAACGGTGTACGGTCCCAATTGATTCGGATAAACCGACGTTCTACTGTATCGCGAATATATCAAGATGGTGTAAGCTGACCGAGACAGCCTTGGCCGGTAACCAACTGTAATTCTTGGAAAGAAGAATGACCATTGTGATAATATTGATCACCAAATGTCATCAATTCGCCTAATTTGGCGACAAAGATGTATCTCGAAGAATGCAATAAGGTCTAGGAGGATTATTTCACCAGAAAACTCCAGAAGGCCCTAGAAAGTTCTTTCTAGGTTACATTCAAGAGAAGTAACACTAGAGTCAAACATTTGACAGCGACTGTCGAAGACAAAATTCTGATTGCTGTGTTCATTATTAGAGAGATTTTTAACTATGCTATTGAGTATATTTTGCGTGCTGATTATTTCGTGTTAGAAGAAAATCTGTTGTAATCACAATAGTAAATTATGATTTGCTCCGAATGAACCTGCTTGTTGACTGTGGGGATCTTTTATGCATTTTAAGGATGATAAACCATGTAATAACGTTTATTTGTTGTTGCTAATGCCACCTGTCTGACGTAGTCAGATCGAGGCCCACGAAATTCATCATGGCATCGGGCTATATTGTACGCCTGTCGTTAGCCGTAGCTTTGAGCACCATGCAGGTGACAGTACGATTTGGCTCGATTCCACCCCAATTTTGAGGGAGAACACCCTGGGAGTGGTCAGGAACTTCCCACCTCTCTTCCCCTTCCACCAACCTCACGAGAGGACTTGCGGGTCAACGGTTAGTTAGAGTACCCCCATGCCGTGAAGGCACTATACATTTACAAACATACAAAAGTTCCGGGATTCGAACCCAGGCCCTACGGCATAGCAGTCAGCGTCGCTAACCACTATACTGGATGGGTAACAACATTTATTTAAAGATTATAATTGCATTATTTCTTATAGTAGATAACACAAATTTTAAGTTTTATATACCTTAAAATCCGGCGTAAAACGCACACTTTTAACACTAAAAATAAGATCTACATTTACGGGTGAACGTTTTACCCCTGGTATAAAAGTGTAGCTTCAAAAAGTAATAATAAAAAAAGAGATAAGTATAAAAAATTAAACTTGTACGTAGATTGGAATACCGTTTATTTAAAACAAATGACGCACCTCATGAATTTAAAGGGTTTAAGTACACTATTTTTTGAAAAGCCTGGGAAAAACCTGTTGACTTCAAAACAAGAGAATGGCACACATACCTTTTAGATTCTTTTTTAACCCCTTAAGGTATTCGACTGGTTGCGACAACTTTTTTTTTTAAAAAAAAAAAGGAGGTATGGGGATTTTTTTGTTATTTTTCGATTTGTTAAGTGCATTTTAAGAAAAATGAGCTAAAATTAAGAAGAGAAAAGGAGTTATTATGACTAAAAAATGTGAAATAGATAAAAATTGACAAAAAATAGTATAAACATGGTCCATTCTGTACCAAAGGTTTATGAACAAATTGTCAATTTTTTCAATCTAATGTGTTGCTATATTATTCAATTTCGAAATAACCTTCAGGATAACAGATATTTTCTTTTTTACAAAAACTAGAGCACTTTATTCCAGTTATTATATGAATTTGCTTAAAAAAACAGCGATTCTATTCACATAAGGGACTGTCAATATTGTAATAAAACAGTGATGGATAAATCTGAAGGTAAATACACTTCTACTATTATAAAGAACTTACAGAAAAAATTTCAGTTCATTATGTTCAAAAATTTTGAGCAATCGCTGACATCGCTTGATTATTTTCAAGAAATTACATTTCCAGAAAAACGCGTTTTAAAGTATGACATGTTGGTTAAAGTAATGGCATCTGCTTTTACTAAAACACTTGTAGTGTTTGTTCTAGTGAACGGAAAATGATAAACGTGTTTTTTTATAAAGCTTATAAGATGGCCCATAAAATGAATAGACCGCATAAGCGTGCCTATGTGACACCGTTTTTCACATAGGCACGCTTATGCGGTCTATGGGGGGGGGGGAGGCATAAATAAGCAAATTTTTCTCTGAAATAAGTAACTCATTCGTAAGCATGTTAAGGTTATTTTATTACACTCCAAAGCCTTCGGAATAGTTTTTCTGATAGCAGTACAAAGAAAAGAATCGTATTTCAGAAAGATGTATGTATATGCCCGGGGCAATAAACACACCGTTAGAGCGAGACGGATATATGCGCCGGTAGTTAAGGGGTTAAAAAGGGGGAGGGGCGTTATGCGGTGAATAAACCTAAGAATGAAAAAAAGCAGCTTAAAAGTATAGGTGCGAGTTATACGGCGGTGTGCGTTACATAGGTGCGAAAGTATAGGTGCGTTATAGCGGTGTGCGTTATATGCCGGATTTTACGGTATTTTAATAACTGTATTGAGAAAGAGAGAATTCAAAAGATTTTTCTCACCTGAAAGGATTTGTTCGGTTCTTTTGACTCTGCGTGGCTTTTCAGAGGTTGAGACATCTTTAAGAAAAAAGATTCATTTAAAAATCAATTCACACTACTTGCTTATTAGTAGTCATTAAGTCTAAAAATGTATTAATATCTTTTATTTTTTTTTATTTTTTTTTATTTTTGAAAAATATAAGATATTTTTCAACAAAAAGGTATTTGAGAATTCAAACAAGTATTATAAGATTTTTTAAAACGTCTTTTCCAATATATATATATATATATATATATATATATACAGTAGTGGCCAATATTGCGGACACTTTTTTCAAAATTGTTCGGTTTTTTAAGTTTGAATTTTTATAGAAAATGTTACGTTGCCCAAACATCACTGTTTTTTATATCATTTTGAAGAGAATTCAATATTGAATTGAATGCAAAAAAAAACAAAATTCAATATTGAATTAAATACAAAAAAAAAAAAAAAAATTCAAATACTTGCAACGCATAAAAAGGTTATGCTTCAATAACTATCGATATGCATTAGATATTGATGATAGCAGTGAGTTATCAGTGCTTAGTCGGGTAGCCTCTATTTTTAATTACAGCTTTACATCCATGTTTCATTGAGCTGAAAATAGTTTTTTCTAAGTTATTAGATGATACCAGGAAACAATTATCTCCTCATTTAGATCCTTTTTTCTTTCATGGGTACTTCCTTCGGACAACTGTTTTCAAAAGGTGCCACAAGTTTTCGATAGGATTGAAGTCAGGACTGTTTCCTGGCCAGAACAACAACTCAATGATCTTAGAACGATACCGCTCTTTCGATTACCCCTTACTGTGTGGCATGGAGCAGAATATTACTGAAGAACAAATAGGAAGCATTGTTGGTAAATAGAACCATGATGAAAGGTAGAATCGTAGGTTCTGGAATAGTGTAAAGGTATTTCTGACATTCATTGTTCCATCGATGATATGAAGGTGACCGATACCATCTGCAGATATGCATGAACAAATCATAAAACTATGTGGGTACTTCACAGTTGCCTGGGTGCAGTTAAAATGTAGCATTTCTCCTATTCTAAGTCTTGCATATTCTTGACCATTACTACCGAATAACGATATCCTAGTTTCATCCCCCCATATAACTTGTGACCACTAATCATTTGTTTAATCAATGTGTTCCTTTGACCACTACAGTCTTTTTTAGTGCTGTTGGAAATTGAGATATATAAGGCTTTTTTCGTAGAATTCTACCTTTTTGACTAACATCTGCTAATCGTCTCCTGATTGTTTTTGAACTGATAGAAACACCAGTATCGTTCAGATAATTTCTGTTGACAGTTGATGACTTTCTTTTATCTTGAAGACATAGTATTTTTGTTTTTCTGTCTTTAATAGACGAAGTCACCTTTTTCGGCCTTTTCCTGCTCTGTGTTTTATTAAGTTTGTCTCCTGATATCTTAAACAAAACTTTCAGACTCCAGATGTAGTCATTGAACCATCCACATGTCTTGCAATTTTAACATAGAAAATACCATTTTCTTGTGACACATCTCTTTCTACGTGTTCAGTCTACTCTTTCATTTGATGTCATTGCTTCTTGACTAAATATCATTGTTGTCCTGGTCAGAAAACAGTCGTGACCTCAGTTTTATCGAAAACTTGTGGCATCGTTAAGAAACTCTTGTCCAAATGAGGTACCCATGAAATAAAAAGGAACTAATTCAGGATATAATTATTTCCCGGCACGTGTAATAACGTAAAAAGAGCTTAAACTATTTTCAGCTCAATGAAACATCGATGTGAAGCTGTAATAAAAAATAAAGTCTACCCCACTAATAACTCTTGATATTAGTGGGTTCTTATAACTAACTATAAAATCCATTTGGTATTTCTCACTGCTATCATCAGTATCTAATGTATATCGATAGTTATTGCCGCAAAATTTTTGCGTTGTAAAAATTTGAATTTTTTTTTTATTGAATTCAGCATTGAATTCTCTTTAAAATGTTATAATAGTTTGTGCAACATAACATATCTATAAGCACACAAAAGTAAAAAACATAAAAATTTTAAAAAGTGTCCACAATTTTGTATATATATAATAATATGTATTATAGTGTATATATATATACATGTCATGTTTCCGAGTAACATCAAGGCATTTTGAGAAAACGATTTTTATTCAGCGAAGATATTTTGGCATCTGCTTGCTAAGAGAGAAACGGACACGCGTTAAGTATCAGAGTCTGCGGCCACTTAGGCAGATGTTTCTCAATTACACCTCTAATTGAAGAGGTATATTTGAAAGTTAAGGATGACACAGGATGTAATAAAAATTAATATTCGGAGAGAAAAGTTCTGTTTAGGGCTACGTGTTCTTCAAGAGGCAGAAATGAGTAACAAATTTAATACTTGAAGGTGTAACGGAATATAAAAGTTAAAAGTTGTCTAGGGGTTTAATTTTAGATATAATATAATAATCCTTATATATATATATATATATATATATATATATATATATTATATAAGCGTGTTTTTAAATAAACTGCATTTTATTTATTTATATGCCTTATTACTGTTGACAAATGTGTTCTTTTTGAAAGGTAATTTTTGCAAAAATCAAAAGTTGGCAACAGCGATACACATGAACTGATTGACTGGAAACACGTGAATACTTTTATCGTGTGACCATGACGTCACATGGATATCTTAACTAACTGGAAACACGTAATAGTAGTAGTTATGAAACTATGACGTCACATGAATTCAGCCCATTAATAAGGAAAAAAGCATAAAGGAATTAAATTTCATTTATAAACGTTATTTTTCTTTGATTTTCAAATTTAAAACTGGCGAATAAATAAATAAAATAAGAGTGCTGTATTGAAATTTTAATTGAAATTAGATTAATAGAGCTTTAACTTTGAAATTTAATACTCATGAAAAAAAAAGGCGTTTTTCTTAAAACTTTTAACATGATAAATTAAAATCGAGCACAAACCTAAGCAACGGAAATAACTTGCATCTGTGTAACATCCAGAAGGTTGTTGCCATTCTAGAACTTTTCTCAGAAATTCTGGTTTGTTGAAATCCACGTAACCCCACAATCCACACAAACCGACTGGAATATATAAAATGAGTATAAAATTCACAGTGAATTAAATTGAAAGTAATATTTTCATTCCTCTATCAGTGTTTTTCAAACTGCATGCATTTATGCTTGGGTATACATACAGGGTGATTAAAATTAAAGTTCCACTTTCAAAATGCTGTAAAAAAAGAACCACTGGTCAGAATGATTTGAAATTTGAACTAAATATACTTGAAAATGGCGAAATGGTATGGCATAAAAAGTTCCAAAGTATTTCAATAGATATGGTTTGTCTCAAGCACAATTAAAAGCCAAATTTTCTCATCCAATGTGGCACGACCTTTCACTAACAGTGCCACAACCGTTTAATATGACTTCGATTATTTAATTTTTTACAGTCTGTTGCATATTTTTACTCTTTTTATATTTATTTATCGTTGTACTTGTTCTTCGTGACAGTACTACAATTGTGTTTTTCGAATAAATAACCTTAAATTATTCTTTCAACAGCTGCGTTTTATTCAGGTAACACGGTGCATGTTTTTACAGTTAATCTTTATTTGCTTTAGATAATAAATACCAAGTACAGGATATGAAACGCTGGCTATTCTGGATGGCAACGAATGGTAGGTAAATGAATTGTGCTTGGGTACCGTATTTGGCTCCTCATAATAAATGACTATTTTCTGAATAGTTATTATAAATAAGGGAATGCAACGAATTGCATAGTCAAGATTTGTTTTGTCAAGAATTATGTCAAATATTTCGATTTGTGTTAAATATATTGTGCATATATATATAAAAATAAATAAATGATTAAAAATCTAATGCACAGGATGTTGTCGAATTCAACCGACGTATTCAGAGGTGCTAGTAAGCATAGGGACAAGAAATACCAATAGAGCATGGGGTCACAAACCTCGTTTAATCGGGGAAAATCGTGATAATAGTAGCTGTCTGGAGAACAATGAGTCATAAGAGAGGAGTAGCCAAACGAATGAGGGGATATACAGATAATATCCGAACACCTCAATGGTGCAAAGTACCTTGTTTTCTACAGCACGTCTTCCCGGTGTTGCTGCAGGGAGTAACGGTTATTGAACATCAGAACGTGTGGTTCACGACGGTGGACCAGCACAATTTTCGATTCTGGTGCGTGATCACCTTCCTGATACATTTCCGGGAGGGGGATTGGACGCCGTGAACCTGCTACTTGACCTCCAAACCTCCACGCT
The DNA here is from genome assembly GCA_019973975.1 of Trichonephila clavata. Lineage (NCBI taxonomy): Eukaryota > Metazoa > Arthropoda > Arachnida > Araneae > Nephilidae > Trichonephila > Trichonephila clavata. The sequence continues at coordinate 294,845 of BMAO01012710.1, forward strand.
CCCCGGACCTTGATCTCTTGTATTTCTTCTTCTGAGACCACCTGAAATCGCTTATATACGAGATTCCGGTGGCTACAGGGGAGAATCTCGCGGCATGAATCGTCGTCGCTTCAGTTGATATCGCCAGCACTCCAGAATTACTTCAACGCGTCCAAAAATACTTCGTCCATCAGTGTCGACTGTGTTATACCTACGCGGCCGAAGCTTTGAGCATTTCCTGTAACAATCGTTGGTCATTGAATTTCTGACGTCGAAGTGTGTTGTATTGCTCGTATTGTAAACATACTTTAGCTCTAATAAATGTATTTCTTACTTCTTATCGGCCTTTTTCATTCCACTGGTGCTCACATCCTTCGTAAATATTATTGCGACCCCATTTTCTATGGTGGTTTGTCCTCTCCATGCTGCCTACTACAATCGCTCTGAGTTTGTCGGTCAAATTCGGCAACACCCGGTATTGAGTTTTATAAAAAATGAGAAATTTTCCAAACTCTGTTCTAAAAATAAATCAGCCAGAGGCGTCGGAAAACTCATTCGTTCTGTCATTTCAACATCTCTCAAAACATTTGAGCAAAGTCTGTCTCGGATGTTTTCCGGTACTTCTTGTATGCACTGCCACTGAAAAAAAAAAGGAAAAAAAATTGAGAATTATCTAATGATTTTTAAATACAACACTTTGTTAGTCATGCAAAATATCTGCCATTAGTAGAAAAAAAGCAGCTTTTTCTTTAGCCTTAAACAAGATAATGCAGTGTGAAAAGGAAAATATAGAATTTTGTGTGGATTACAAGGTGGCAATTATGTTCTTAAAAATACCCAATCACTGTGAATAGAGATTTCCAAGATCTGCAGGAAGAAAATAGATAAATTGCTGAAAATAAAGAATTGCATTTTATTGCAGTGGATCATTGCGGATACAGCAGAAGGTTGTTTATCCGAATCAATTGGGACCGGACACCGTTCGGACACGTGATTGTTCAAAGAACCGAAAACAGAATGCGATCTATACAGTATGTGATACTGGACACTATACAAATATGGAAAATCATCCCATGTGGGAAACGTGCTTGAAGAAAAAGCAAAATAGGTGCAAAATGTTGTAATTTTACCTTGATTGTAGAAAATAATCACTTATTTTTCGCTGTACCATTGTACACCGTTTTTTCAATGCAAGGTCTCTGATTCTCTTCAGCAGCAGTAGTTGAGTAGGACAGCACTCTGATTGTTGTTCATACCACTCCATAGCTGTCTCTAACGGAGAAAACTCCCCAGTGTCTGATGGACCCTTGCTACTTTCGTTGTTGTTGTCCTCGTCTTCATCCGTTTCATCATCGACAGGGTCGGATTCTTCTTGCACGGAAGTCACAATCTCGTCATTATTTAGCATTTGAAATCCACAGAGTTTTGCATCGCATGCTATCCAGGTTTCTACATCAACAAAGCTCAACAAAAGAGCATGTATACACCCCTCACTTGGAAACAAACTGACCTTATATTCCGCGCAGATGTTTACCAAATTACACAACTGAAATTCCACAAATATCCCTTGGGGTTTCCCGTCACTTTTGGCCTCACGCGAAGCAACTGTTGAGCAATGCACTGTACGAAAACGCATCCGGAATTTGGTTCGGATATTTGACGCTACGGATAATAAATGTTCGGATAACGTTACTGTATATGGAAATGAGAGAGCAGATTTGCTCGCCAAGAATGGATCTCAAACGACGCAGCCAGATCCTTTTCTGTCTTTGCGTAAAGCGTTTTAAATCCAGTACCCTTAGATCCAAACGTTCCAGCCTGAATAGAGATAGGGAGTTAGAGATGAAATGAAGCTCCTTTATGAAGACGTCAATAACAATTTTTTTCCTTGCCTACAGCAATCAGCGTGGCTGGTCTTAGACTTGTTCCTGATCATGACTATTTACAGGATTGTTGTTGTTTCTAATGTCTTTCGTTGTCTGACGGTGTCAAATCAAGACCCACGAAAGTCTTCGCTTCAAAGGGCGAGATGTACGCCTGTCTTTAACATCAGATATGCATGATCATGGCTTTGGGCATCATATTAGTGACAGTAAGATTAAGTTTAGTACACCCCAATTTTGAGGAAGAATAAATACCTTGGAGGTAGTCAGGGGCCTCCCATCTCTCTTCCCCTTCCACATACCTCACCTGAAAACTTTCGGCTCAGCAGTCATTTAACAAGTACCCCCCCCCCCTGTAATAAAAGCACTATACATTTACAAACACCTGTGCCTTCTGTCGTGGATCGCTTCTCAGTAATCCCTAAAGGGAAATATGTGTGAACCTTCCCTAACTGATGGGGGATTTGTGATCATGGCTTACCCATGACTGTGGATTATCTGAAAATAAACCTCGCTGTTTTGAACTATATTCACTTAAATGTTGTTGATTGTGACTTAGATAACTTTTTTACTCATTCGATATTGCATTGGGCAGTTCGACGATCTATGGCCGATATGTCGAAGAGAGGTATTGGACGAAAAAAAAGTTTTGAAACCGAGAATGTAATTAATTTTGCATTTATTTTATGTAACTTCCTCAGTATTTTAAAGCGGAGGGTATTAACGGTTTTTTCCTCTTTAATTTCATAAACAAAAAGCACCTTTAACTAAGACTGAAAAATCTTAATGCTTTTTAAATAATCATGTTAAGGAAATTTGGATTTATTACTTAGTTAAATATATACAGCAGAACCTGTTTTTATGCGGTTTTTTTTTATGCGATTTTATTATTTTGCGCTATTTTATATTTGTGGGTTTTTTATGCGGTACATGAATCTCAACGGCTTTGACGCCACTCTAATGTTTTTATCATTGCACCATTGGCGACGGAGAATGTTATCAACCCCTCCCCATCTACAAAGTCAGGCTTTGCCTTTAATACTTTATAAATTGGGTAAATACGAACTTGGCGTTAGCCAGGCATTGGGCCCTTAGAGTCCTGCCCCTCCCGCGAGGAAGGAGTAGCGGGGGTGTACGTTACATCACAGCAAGGTACATACATACACTTCAAGACGCTCTGTTCAGTTGTTATAAACAGTCTCCCGACAATGCACGTTCAGTTGCTTTCTCACAACGCGCCAACAGCCTGCGCTTGAACGCCGGCAGCGAGACTTTCAATGGCAGTGACATTATCAATAATTTGATAGATCATGAAGACGGCCAAGAAGAACTGGATTCTTTGAGAGCGGATAAAATATATGCAGGGATACACAGCTTTCCAACAAATTCGAAAAGCATTTTCTAAAATAGATACCAATTCCGAAAAGCCCAAGCAATTTCACAAAAAGAGCTTCGATCATGCATATCTGTTTATGGTGATATTAACAAGCAACAGACCAACCGGCCTTCGTCGTGAAACTTATCTCTTACTTATGGTGCCAAACAATAAATCAATTGCAATTGTATGTTCAAGTGAAGGAAGCGATTTTGTGAACTTATTCATCATGGGGAGATGTGCGCTTTGGATTCCGATTAGCAGTGAATTATGTGTGTACATCTTGAAAACTTCTAAGCGTATACAATGAGAAACTAAATGTTTTCAAAAATGTTTCCATGTGTAATTCCATTATTTATTTTGTTATGGAAGTACTTTCTCACATAAAATTCGCAAATAATTGGCGTATTTCGTATGTGCGATTTTTTTTATGCTGTCCCACTCCGCCGCATGAAAAAAAAATTTCTGTAGTATTTCGACGAAATTGTTTGTTGTATGTAAGAATTTATGAAATTTACGAATATGTTTTTTTGTTTATTTATTTTTATGCGGTCCCTATCCAGCGCACAAAAACAGGTTTTACTGTATATCAACGTCGCAATACACGAGGACTCTTGGCAGCATGTGAAGAGGACAACACCTAAGCTGGAACCCTCTCACCAAACTTCCACACCACACTAACGACAGGACTTTTAGTCTCGAGAAACTTAAAGTGCATCAGACCCTCTACACGTAGGGTGTTCAGTGGCACCAGAGCTCGAACTCATGACATACTGGCTACGAGTTCGTGACCATAACCACTAGGCTGTCGTAACCCCAATGAAATCTGAAAAAAAAAATACTGAAAATTAATAATTACCATTTCCGCTAGCTGCCAAAATAGCACTTGATGCGTCAGTACATAATCACGTTGTCTTGGCTTGGATTTATCTTCTATACACCATTCACTAATATGGCATGGATTGGAATTGTTTGATCTGTAAAAACACAAATAATCATTTTCATTTATGGGTAGTTTTTCCGTGAGAATTTAATCCACAGTTTAAAGATAAATATTTAAATCTATGTCACTAATTAGCTTTTACCCTCCCGCTTCTCTGGGTATTTCATTATGTTATATGTGAATATATACTCTGTTTATATATATATATGTATGTATATGCAGATAAATTATATATATATCTTAGAATTAAGCATTTGATTGTATTAAAAAACATTCTCCTAACCCTCCCATCTTGGTTTAAAAAGGACAGGATTTCTAAAATTAACCCGGCATCTCACGCGCGAAAAAAATGACCTTAACTTCATGCGCGGGGTATCTCATACCCAAGAGTGTTTACATTCTGTTTTTAATGCAAAAATTTGCATACAAAGGTGAAAAAGGAAGAAAAGTCGGAAATACAATATGTTTATTACACTTTTCGCGCGTAAATTTAGTTGTTCTGTTCTTTTTATTATGGCGTTCAGTGCATTGTTTGGGATGCGCATGGAATTTTGTTTTTTGACTACCTTGAGAAAGGCAAAACAATTAATAGTGAATATTACATGGTATTATTGGATCAATTGAATGAAAAAATAAAGAAAAAACGTCCATAAATGCAAAAGAAAAAGTATTGTTTCACAAAGACAATGCTCCATGCCACAAGTCTGTGAAAACGATGGTCAAATTGAACGAATTGCGCTTCGAATTACTTTCCCACCCACCGTATAGTCCATATCTAGCCCTCGGTGACTACTGGCTGTTTGCAGATTTTAAAAGAATGTTGCAGGGAAAGAGGTTTGGTTCAAATGAAGAAGTGATTGCCGAAGTAGAGTCCTATTTTGAGAGCAAAGACAAATCGTTCTACGAAAGAGATACAAAAAGATTAGAAGAGTGCTGGGGTGCATGTATCACTCTTGAAGGGGAGTATTTATAAATAAAGTTCAATTTTGCAGAAAAGTTGTTGTTGTTTTATTAGTTAGATCCGGGACTTATTGAGTGATGTGTTAATTCAAAGCTTAAATAAACTCACCGAGGTCCATCTAACTCACTGAAACAGTTATCAGAGTTGGTTCCGTTAAATAACGATTCTTCACAAGAGATTGGTTCTTCAATAATTGAACTGGATGTAACTCGACTCGGATACCAAAAAGGATTGGCTGCTGCCCTCATTAGGAATCCCATTTCTGAAATTTGTAAATTCCAACGATCAACTTAATTATAATAACAAAAGGAAGAAAAGGAAACGATAAGCTCAAACGATAATCGATTTAAAAAAATCATGCAATAATTAGTTTTTAAGAATTAAACGATATATTCAATTTTTTTAAAAAAAATCATGAAATAATTAATTGTAAGAAATCAAACGATAATAATCTCTTTCAAAAAAATTCATGAACAATTAAAAGTTAAAGATCAAACAATAATAAATTTTTAAAAAAAATCGTGCAGTAATTAATTTTTAAAAATTAAAAGATAGTAATTTTTTTTAAAAAGAAGTTCATGCAATAATTAATTTTTAAGAATCACAAACGCTAATTAATTTTTTAAAATATTCAATTGATAAAATGAAACAAAATCGATTCTCTTATAAAAATTATTTGATAAAACAAAACGATATTCAATTAAACGAGACAACTGAAAGAAGAAGAAAGAATTTTCATTGTTATCTAGTAATTAATGTAGATTAATAATTTTGTAATTTTGATAGAAAGTAATTGGAGTTAATATTTTGATTAATATATATATATATATATATATATATATAATTTTTATTGAAAACTTTTATTCTTGAAATCCAGAATTTTTCAATAAGTAATCAGAAAGAGGATCATAATGCATTATTTGTGCCTCAAACTTTATAATTATACAGAATTTAATAATTTAATTTGCATAAAAATAACACATTACTCAATAAGTCCCGGGCCTAACATATAGATGGCGCTATCTTCTAACTTTGCTAAGCCTAACCGAGTAGTACTAACGTTCAAACGACACGTGTCAAAATTTCCAGAGAATATCTTGTTTAGTTATAAAGTTACAGTGGTTTTTTTGTGGCAACTGTTTGGAAACCATGGATGAAAAAGAATTTCGTGTGCTAATCAAACATTGCTTTCTGATGGGGAAAAATACTGTTTAAGAGAAACAATGGCTTGATAAATATTATCTGAACTCTGCTTCATTGCAAACAACTGTTAAAAGATAGTATGCTGTCTTAAAACGTGGTCGTACAGACACAAACGACGTTGAACGTTCAGGTCACCCAAATTCTATAGTTGTTCCAGAAATCATCAAAAAAGTGCATGAAATCGTTTTAGCCGATCATAAATTGAAGTTGCATGAGATAGCAGTTAATTTAAAGGTATCAGAAGGCAGTGCATTTGCTGTTTTGCATGATCATTTGTCAATGGGAAAGCTGTGTTCAAAGTGGGTGCCGCGTTTTCTCACTGTTGATCAAAAACAACAACGCATCGACGATTCAGAAAGTTGTTTGGAGCTATTTAAGCAAAATAAATAGGATTTTTTACGTTGATAAGTGACAGTGGATGAAATATGGATAAATTACTACATGTTTGAATGAAAAAGATCATCAGCTGAGTGGACAGAAGTCAGTGAAAGAAGTCCAAAGCGACCAAAAACTGAAACGTCAGCTAGCAAGGTTATGGCGTCCGTCTTTTGGGATGCTCATTTGATTTTGATTTTGACTACCTTGAGAAAGGCAAAACAATTAATAGTGAATATTACATGGCTTTATTGGATCAACTGAATGAAAAAATAAAGAAAAAACGTCCTCAAATGCAAAAGAAAAAGTACTGTTTCGCCAAAACAATGCTCCGTGACACAAGTCCGTGAAAACGATGAAATAATTGATTGAATTGCACTTCGAATTACTTTCCCACCGACCGTACAGTCCAGATCTGGCTCTCAGTGACTACTGGTTGTTTGCAGATCTTAAAAGAATGCTGCAGGGAAAGAGGTTTGGTACAAATGAAGAAGAGATTACCGAAATAGAAGCCTATTTTGAGAGCAAAGACAAATCGTTCTACGAAAAAGGTATTAAAAATTAGAAGAGCACTGGGCTGCATGTATCACTCTTGAAGGGGAGTATCTTGATAAATAAAGTTCAATTTTGCAGAAAAGTTGTTGTTTTATTAGTTAAGCCCGGGACTTATTGAGTGATGTGTTACTTTGATAAAAATAGAATTTAATATTTTTTCCGAAAGAGACTAATGCAAATTAAGAATTACGCAGAAAAATCTGTAAGACATTGAAGATATTCAAACACTTAACTATTCTCAAAATGTTTTATATTCTAATATCGTTTACAGGCATTAAATAATAGAATTCTATTCATTCTTTTAAAAAAGAATTCTAAACTCTCTTATCCTATGTAGCTTCTCTACGTCTTATGAATTGCCACATAGATAACTAAGCCTACTTGACGTAAATATATGCACTCGGCTTGAATTCTTAATCTCCTGTTAAATTTAAAGTAATAATTTGTTTTGTTTTTTTAAAAAAATGGCAGCATAGTTAATTTAAAAAATACCATATACAAAAGCATTGTTTTTGGTAACCGTTTCATGTGGCTTTTATAGCAGTGAGTTTTAAACTCTAAAAAGGAATTATTATTTTACACTAAACATTTTTCCAGCGCACTAAGAAAGAAATTTTTCACATAATAAAGTAATTTATAATGTGGTTTTAATTACATAATAAAATTATTCTTTTAGGGGACTCTTACTAATTGAATTATTACTGGTAATAAAATTTGAAATGAAAGCGTTTTTTCACGATTGTAATAAAACAGAATGATTTTTTAAAAAGTTTGTTTTATCTTATTTTAAAGTCGATCACTGTTACAGATTTTGCACCACCCAGGGAGCATGTGTAGCGTGGCATTTCCTTAGCTCCTGCAAAAGTTGTCTTCTTCATAGACTCCCAATACACCAACTGACTGCCTTAACACAATTCAGTATCGAACTAAAATCGCGGAGCTAATCTCATATGGCTGGATTGTGGCCTTACAGTGGGTCCCAAGTCATGTTGGAATCCCAGCAATGATAACACAACATTAATTCCCACATTTAAAGTCGTGCGACAGGCATTAACGCCCATGTAAAGATAATTAATTTCTGCATGGTGGTGTCACTGTTCAATTAATCAATAAATCAAATACTATACACATATATTGCTGCAAATTTAGATGGGTGAAAAGTAGCCAACGACTCCAATTATTTGAATTATAACTGATTAATGAATGGACAAGGACAAACAGATAACAACACGAAGACAAATAGACGTAAAAACACAAAGAAATATTATAAAAGATTATTTACAGTAACTGAAAATGCACTCATTATAAACAAGCTTTACAGAGATTCAGAAACGTCTCTCTGGAGTGAGTGAGTGAATATTAACGTCGCACTGTTTAGGAACACGAGGGCTTTTGGCGACGGACCGCGTAATTTTGAACCATGGTCAAGTGACGTGGACGACACCTGAGCTGGAACCCCCTCTCCTTACTACCACATCACACATCCTCTACCAGGAACTTAGATGAAATCTGTCTCTTTTATCGCAGTCAACGTACATGCCTGAAGTGAACTGAATTGACGTTTGTCTGGTCCCTTAAATAGCCTCGTAAACATTTCCAGAAAGGTCGACCCCAGAGACCTCTCGATGATTCTATGGAGATCAGTCGCGATCCTCTTTATCTGTCTTAGTTCCACTAGCAAAGCGATACTCAACCTGTGGCCCGCTGGGCTTTTCTTAGTGGCCCGTTCATGGCCCATTGCCCTAAAAAAATCAATTATGTAAGAACAATGTATTAAAAGTTTAGCTGAAAAACCCTCTCAATCAAGCAGTCAAATCGACCAATTTTGCTGTCATTGTCGTATGGGTGCGAATTGTAAGAATTTTTTTTTCTATTTGAAACTGTAACGGTTAGTTATAACAAATAACAGTGAAATAGGGAATAAACTGGAGTAGTGACCATTTTACGGGTGAAATTGATTTTTAATTATAAACAAATAATACTGATTTCAGTCTGGAATTCAGCCAAAGCTCCTCTTGGCTGCCATTCTGCATTTCATAAACTAATGTTTGAAATAAAAATAAGAGAAGCTTTGTCAAAAGAAAGAGAATCAAATTATGAAACTGCTTTGCAGTTTTGTTTGTTTGGTCCTGAATGAAGGAGAACCAAAACTACCCCATAACTCAGTAAAAACTGGTTAAAAAAGAATTTTTTTATGTGTATTTGATAGAGATTAATATATAGTATAAAAGCCAAAAATGATTTTTAAAATTTTGATCAATTTTCCGCCTTTTAAGTGTTTTCAATATTGCCTTGGTCTTATGGTGTTTTTTCCATTAATCCTCATGTTGTGGCATGCGTATTTGCCATATGTATGTGGTCTGGCGGGAAAAGAGGTTGAGTTCCTCTGCTCTAGCAGGAACTCATAGATAAAAGTATGTCTCCTTTATCGAGTCAATATGCATGGCTGAATTGAACTGACTCGATCATGGTCTCAAAGGTCTCTTACATAGTCTCATGAAAATTTCCAGTAAGGTCGACCCCAAAGACCTCTCGATGGTTCTATGGTGATATCATTTTCACCAAATTAGTAGCAAAGGGGCATAGAGTCAACAATCTGGTGACCCTGTTTCCATCTACTGCGGTTGGCATAATCTTATTTTTCTAGTTCGTGCTGCTTCGCTTTTTAAATTTATTTTTCTAGCAAGGAGAGTACCGCAGGGAAAACAACACACGGGGTTGTTTCAAAATTTATATTCAATGGTATAGCTCTATGGTGGCTAGAAATGTTGAGATGCAGCATGCTTAAATAATATGCCAGTAGAACAGAAAATAATATGTTTTTAAGTCCTAACTAACAAACACGTTTTTGAATGGATTTTTTTAAAAAAGTCCTTTTACACCTGGATGTTTTATTTGAGAGAAAATATTTTTTTTCCCTTCATAATGTAAATATTACTTGAAAAATATTCTGGCTCTTTCTTTTCTATGGATAGTATTCCTTTGTCCGCAAGTCGTCCGGCCTTATCTTCAAGTACTAGTATTTGATGACGGATTCTTCGAAATACTTGCGGTTCATGTTTCAAAAACGCTTGCAGCTGTTCTGAAAAAGTAAAAGATAATAAATCTAAAAAGAGCTATTTTATTTAAAAAAATGTTCTTCATACAAAGGAGAGAAAAAAAAAAGAGAAAGAAAGAAAATTATTGAAAGTGATATATTTATTATATAATGTTTCAAATTTTGTGTATAAGTTATTTTGTATAAATTTTGAATATATTTAACTCTGATGTTGTTGTTTCTAATGCCACCTGTCTGACGGTCTCAGATCGCGGCCCTGTCGAGGCCCAAGGGGCGAGGTGAACGCCTGTCGTTAGATTTTTAGCTTTTGAGCACCATGCAGGTGACAGTACGATTTAGATCGGTTCATACACGATAGATGGTGACACCATCTATTTCCACCTCCACAATTTAGGCATGGAACTGGAGGGGAAGGAAATATTCTCCAGCCCCCTGCATCCATGGTTTCTGCTATAACCACCCACAAGACTTTCGGGTTCTCAATGTTCCACAAATGTTCTCAGTAACAATAATAATAAAAACAGACAGTATGGGGAGGGGAAGAAGTATTTATTAAAGTCGCACTATGAAGCAAAACTCGGGCCACTGGAGATAGACCTCGTAGTTTTCAGCCATGGGAGAGTGACGAAGACGACACTTAAACTGGCACCCTCTCTCTAAACTATCACATCACGCCAACGGGGTAATTTTAGCCACTATAGATTTACATACGTCAGCCCGCTCTACACGGCAAATCTTTAGCAACACCAAGACTCGAACTCATGACACGCCGGTCACGTAAACTGATAATAGATACAAATTATTTGCATTATTTGTCCAAAACTGTAGAACAGGGGCGGCCAACATTTTTGGAGCGAGTGATTATTAACAACGCACTGTTCAGCTACACGAGGGCTTTTGGGGACGGACCGCGCAATTTTGAACTATAGTCAAGCGATGCGGACGACACCTGAGCTGTCACCCTTCTCTCCTTGCTACCACATCACACCAACGGGAGGACGTTTGAGCCCTCGACAGATTTAACGTGCACAGCTCCCCTACACGGCGGGTCTTCAGTGGTACTGGGCTCGAACTCATAAGACGCTAGCCATGATCCAATACTTTGACCACTTCCAACATTTTTGGAAAGAGTGCCACAATTTGATTTAAAAAAATCAGGCGTGCCACTTTCAAATTTCCAACAAATATGCAGAATTGAAATTTTTTTTCTTCTTTATAAGCTTATTATGAGATTTTTAAGCTAATAGCTCGTTTTTTAATGCTTATGAAATCGAAGTTTTAAAAATAATATTATAAATAAGACAAAAGTACCAACTTAGGTATTATTCTTGATATACTTTTTACAAGTTAAGTCAATCAGGTTAGTTTTAAAATAAAAATGAGCTACTTAAATCATTTAATTTAAAATAATTATTCAACGCTCAGTATCATCAAGTTTTACCAAGTCATCCATATTAGAATTGGCTCTTACAGATGCTAACAAATTTAGGTTATTATAGATGCACATTAGCTAGTTCTGATTGATATTTACATTACTGGCCACCGTAAATGCAACACCCTGAAGGAAGCACGCAAATAACATGAAATTTACAACATGCATTAGCGGAGGTGAGATATGCAAATGATTAGAATTTCAGCGCAGACACACATCACGCACCCCTGTGGAGCCACCTCAAAGCGCTATTTAAGGCTTGGAGATTTCGACGATTTCAAGTTCGGCAATTGTGTTTTTCTTGTGGTTTTTTTAAAAAACGATCAGTTATGTCTCGTAGAAAACAGCTATCAGCTTTTGATCAAGTATCCGAGTTCCACAGTGGAAGGATAGTGGCCTACCGAGATTGTGGATTATTTTCCAGGGAAATCCGTAGTCGCGTGTTGGACGAAACCAAACAACTGTAATGCGGATATGTGACCGTTGGATGCAGGAGGGTAAGACGGACCGACGTGGTCGATCGCATCCACCTCAGGGCACCACTTCACGTGAGGACAGTCAAATTGTGCGCATGGCAGTGACGGATCGCTCAGTCACATCACGAACCATAGCACATCACATTGAGTCTGTAACGCATCATTCAGTGTCTGCGTGTACCATTCGACTCCGTTTACAGCAGAGTGATCTGTCCGCAAGACGTCCATTGCTTGGTCTACCCCTGACGCAGAACCACTGACGTCTCCGCCGCCAATGGTGTGAAGAAAGAAGGATGTGAGTGGCAGAATGGAATGAAGTTGTCTTTACTGACGAGTCACGCATCTATCTGCAACACCACGATGGTCGGTTTCGAGTCTGGAGACACAGTGGAGAGAGGATGCTGGACAGCTGCGTTATGCACCGCCACACTGGTCCTGCACCGGGTATTATGGTTTGGGGCGGTATTGGATATCACTCTCGCACTCCTCTAGTACGCATTGCCGGTACTTTAAACAGCCAGCGCTACATCTCCGAGGTGTTGGAGGTAGTTGTCCTTCCTTACATTCAGGGCTAGGCCACAGCCATATTTCAACAGGATAATGCGCGACCACACGTGACACGCATTGTCCAAAGTTTCTTCGTCAATCACCAGATTGAATTGCTTCCCTGGCCGGCTCGCTCTCCGGATCTTCGCCGATAGAAAACATGTGGTCCATGGTTGCTCAACGATTGACCCAGATTACACCCCCAGCTGCCACACCAGATCAACTTTGGCAATGTGTGGAAGCTTCTTGGTATGCTGTACCCCAAGAATACATCCAAAGTCTCTCTGAATCAATGCCGAGGCTTGTGGCAGCGGTGATCTCCAACAATGGCGGCTACTCTGGCTACTGATTCTGGCAGGAACCACACTTCACAGAAGTCTATAATTTTAATCATTTGCTTCTTGGTCAACATGTTACCTACAGAACAAATTTTGTTGTACTATCTCTTGTCTTTCTTGGTGTTGCATTTACAGTGGCCAGCAGTGTATTTTATTCAGTTCAATTCTGCAGAAAAAATTTATTCATAAGCATATTTTGATTTAAATTTTGAGGTTTTTTTTGTCTGGGACAACCCTACTTCAACAAAATTGTAAAAAAAGGGTTATTTATCATCGTTTTTCAAATTTTTTTTGAAGTTTTCAGTAAGCCTTCGAGTGCCACACTATGCCATTCGTGTCACGGGCTGGTCACCCCTGCTGTAGAATTATCCTGTAACAGAGATGGTGCTACAATCGTGTTAAGGTATTCGGAATGTTGTATTGAAAAAGAGTATAAATGAATATTTCCCCCCACATTTTGTACCACCTGAATTAGAATAAACATATAAAAATGTTTTAAGAATATTATTACTGGAAAAAAACTATTTCAAAGCAAAGTTTTGGCAAAAAACGAAGAATAGCATATTCTAAAAACTTACTCCTTTAAAGGAAAATGCTTCTATAGTAATAATATTTTGTCTATATATAGCTAAGCCATCTACACAGAGCTTCAACTAGGAGTTTTGAAATATATTATTTAGATGTGGATTTATCCCTATTAGAATGCATCAGAATAGATAAATTTAAAAGAAAAATGCAACGGTTATTACTTCCACACATTGTTTGTAATTCTGAAAAATACTGTGATTTTTTCAAAAATTCTATTATAGCTATATATAGGCAAAATACACTATCTGGCCAAAAATATCCGGACACCCAGTGGTATGGACTTAGAGCGGCCTGAGGCACTTATTAATATGATTAATATTTTGCATGGATGACAGCCTGCACACGTTTAGGAAGACTTTCCACCAATTTTTGATAGGTGACCATAGGAATTGCTTTCCAGGCGTCCATCACAGCTGAAGTGAGTGCTTGCAGTGAGGATGGTCGATTTGGCTGGCTACGTAATATGTGCTCTAATTCATCTCAAAGGTGTTCTATGGGATTTATATCGGGGCTCTGAGAAGGCCAGTTCAGTTTTTGAACACCCATTTCGTCAAAGCACGTCTGTGCAAGCCTCGATGTGTGAATGGAGCAGTTATCCTGCTAGAAGATAAATGGGCCTTCCCCGAAAAATTGCCATAGATTTGGGAGTGCAGCATTGTCCAGGATGTCCACATACATCTCAGAGTTCATGTTTCCAATCACAGGAACTAACGAACTCAGGCCAAACCACGAGAAACACCCCCAAATCATTATGCTTCCACCACCAAACTTAACAGTCGGCACAATGCAGTCACAAAAAAACATTCGCCAGGCATCCGCCAAATCCAGACGCATCCATCCGACTGCCAGACTGTAAAGCGAGATTCATCACTCCAAAGAACAGTTTTCCACATGTCCGCAGTCCAATGACGGTGAGCTCTACACCATTGCAATCGATGCTTCGCACTCTAGGGAGTGATGTTTGGCTTGTGAGTGACTGCACGACTATGGAATCCCAAGTTTTTTAACTCTCGATGGACAGTCCTGCCGCTAACACTAATTCCTGATGAACTTTGGAACTCCTGAGAAATTTCCACCAACGAGGACTTGCGATTTTGTTTCACTACCCTTTTTAGAGTTCTGCGGTTGCGTTCACCAAGTACACTCATGTCCATAAATTAAGGGTTATGAAGTTCAGGCAAAAAAAAAAGAGACAGAAGCAAAACAAATTTGACTTATTTGTAAAGTCTATTTATTAAACAAAAGGTAAAGAGCAAAAAAGATGCTATATGTTTGACATAATTAATAAAAATTGCGATTTTTACTCCCTGGAGCAAATTTCAAAAAAGAACCTATTTACAAAAAACAGTATAACATGGTTAGTATGATGGTTAATACGGAGTATGTCTCCTGGACGATGCAATACAGGCCTTACAATGCCTACGCATGCTGAGTATCAAATTATCAATCTGATCTTGGGGAATATTACACCACTCATCAAGCAATGCCCTCTGAAGTTCCGGTAGACAGGTGGGAGGGGGTTGATGGGCTGCAATTCGTTGGCCAAGCATATCCCACACATGATCTATTGGATTCAAGTCCGGTGAGTATGCTGGGCAATCCATACGGGTGATATCCTCCGATTGAAGGCATTCATCTACAATGTTTGCACGGTGAGGACGGGCGTTGTCATCCATAAACAGAAATTCAGCACTCATGGCGCCCCGAAACAAACGTATATGCTGTTCCAGAATGACATCCCGATAGATGTGGCCTGTCATCGTTACACTCTGAACATGCAGGTCAGTTCTGGAACCAAGAATAATTCCTCCCCAAACGAGTCATCCTGCACCACCGTAACGGTGTCGTTTAAAGGGGTTCTCTTGGTGGTAACGGGTACCTGGCGCTCTCCATATGAAAGTGCGGCGAGAATCAGACTGCAAACTAAACCTGGACTCGTCAGAAAACATCACACAAGACCACTGTTGCGGTGTCCACAATGCATGCCTCCAGGTTAATCGCAGGCGACAGTGAGTTGCGGTATGGGGAACACATCTGACAGGCTTACGAGCATATAGACCAATGTGCCCTAAGCGTCTGTACACGGTCTGCCTTGAAACTGTCGTACCGGTAGCTGAAGAAAGCTGACGGGATAGGTCTGATGCTGTGCTCCGTCTGTTTCTTTTGGCAGTAACTGCCAAATACCGGTCCTCATTCGGCGTTGTAACTCGGGGGCGACCTGTGCTGTAACATCTACTCACATTACCATCATCTTGGAATCGTTGCCAAAGCCTGGAGATGACACTCTGGGCGATTCCACGTTCCTCGGATACTTCCAGCTGGGTACGTCCACATTCCAGTCATCCGATAATTCTTCCACGTAAAAAATCATCCAAATGCTTCCTTTGTGCCATAACTATGCGGTTATTGCACTAATAGGCTTTTAAAGCGCTTGTGAAAAATTTTACTTTTTTGCCACCATTCCTTATATACCCCTCTCTTACACTCTCGTTATTGTGACGTACTATCTGCGCCATCTGGTGGTTTCCTGTAATTTGCATATTCTTCTTCAAGATGTGTGTGATAATTCTACAGGTGAAATTTTTATTTTAGAGTTCTATTTCTGTGTGATTCTGAATTATCCTTAATTTATGGACATGAGTGTATTTTCGGCCTACCGGTTCGTTTTTCTGCCGTTTCACTGCCTTGACGTTTCCACTTCACAATTACATCACTTTCAGTGGATTTAGGCTTCTGTAGAATGTCCGCAATCTCACGAACTGATTTCCCACAAAGGTGGCATCCCACTATACTGCCACGATCAAACTCAGTAAGCTCCTTTGACTTACTCATTGCCTTACAAACGCATAAATAGAATCTGACAAACCACTACCAGCACTTTTATAGCTTTCAATTACGTATCAAATTGCGTCACTCGCAAGAACCACTTCTTTAAGGGGTGTCCGGATACTTTTGGCCAGATAGTGTATTATTATTATAGAAGTATTTTCCATATAAGGAGAAAGTTTTGAAAATACGTCATTCTTTCTTCATTTTTTGTAAAAAAAAATTGCATTTAAATAATTTTTTCTGGTAAAAGTATTCTTAAAACATTTTTATATGTTTATTCTATTTCAGGTGATACGAAATATCAAGAAAAATATTCCTTCATACGCATTTTTAAGACCACGTTCCGAAATACTGCATCCATATAAATGTTGCGTGTTCTACGAAATGCGTGAGCTTCTAATTTAAATATTGTCTATCGCATCCTGTTATATGTTTAGACTACTACTGAAAACTCAACCACGCATGCAGATGAAAATATGACACATCATAAGCTATTTTTAAAGAATTAAATGGTATTTGTAATTCTTTTTAACACGCTTTTATAAGTTTCACTTGTGTGTAACGGAATCTTAGAACTCGATTTTTACCTACTCTAAAAGATCGGATTAATTCGAAATTTTGCACACTTGTCAAGGACTGATGACAATACAATAATTCTATAATTTTGTTCCATTATCCTTATCAGGATCATCAGGAACAACGATAATCAGATTTGGCGATAATTTCATGTACCACTACCAAATTTGGTAACTTATTGCATATACAATTTTCAAATTTGGCGACTAATTCCATATACCATTTTCAGATTTGGCGACTAATTCCATACACAATTTCCAGATTTGGCAACTAATTCCAGATTTAGCGACTAATTCCCGATTTAGAGACTAAAAGAATAAGGTGTAACCCTAAAGCGAGTGTTTTTATTTTAAAGCTAATTATATGCAAATGTAAAATACACTTGTGGTTATTACAAAAAAAAACACACAAACAAAAAATGTGTTCTTCATGTGAAAAAGTGGAGGGTGGCGTGTGTTAGCAATTTTTTACCATAATATAAATATTTTTCTGAAAATGAAAATAAAAAAAAAAGGCTCGTGCATGTGAAAAAAAATAATTTATCACTGCTAAATATTTTTTATTTTCATAAAGTAATACGTTTAGAAGTAATGATACGAATCAACATTATAGCAATACGTTTAAAAGGGGATAATACGATTGACACTTAATACACACACACACCATGCTATTATTAACTCACTTTCTTGAATGTCTGTCCGGATGGAATTTTGTAATTGATTAAACTGTGTGACTTTCCGATGAGTTACAGATTTGAAATTTGGACCATAGCTCAGAAGTAGATGACAATGCATAAAAATGTGAAAAAAGAAAAAAAAAAGAAAAAAAAAACGAAAAGGGGAGGAACTTTATACTTTTTAAGTCCGTTATAAAAACATGGTACATTAAATTTTTTTAATTCAAACTTTTTCTACTTAACACACTTTTAATTGTTTGACCTGTTCTATAGAGACGGAATCCCCCCCCCCCAAAACAACAACGATACGGGACTTATCCGAGGCCCCATAAACGGAAAGAATAAATACACTTCAGACCCTTTAATTAATATCCATTGAAGAGCGATACTAATTCCATCAGCCACGTAATTCCGGCTCCAAATATCAAACTCAAGGATAAATTCAACAATGAGAATAAATGATAATTTAAAAAAACTAAAAAACACGCTTTTATTGTAGATCGAACTAAAAAATGAAAAATAAATTATAGTTCAGAGAAAAACTAAAGAGCACTCTTTTATACTGATTGGAACTAAAAAGTAAAAAAATAATTCTTAATGTAAGAATAAAATGATGAACGCGAAAATTAATGCCATTGGGGTAAAAGTGCAGGGTGCTTTGTACTACATTTTTACACTTTCTCAGCATTTCGGATGCTAGGTTTAATCTTCTTTATTGAAAAACATTAAACTGGAATAAAAACACACACAACAAGAGGATTAAAAAAACCTCGAATCAAAAGGGATTAAAAACGGAAAGTTTTTTTTAACTAGTTAATTTTAAACTAAAAAGATTTTTTTAAATTTAAATTTAAACTGGAACTATTTTTTTAAAAAAAAATTATGAAAGTTCTGAAAGAAATTAATTTAAAATTCACATTTTGCAATAAATTTTTTTCTCCAAATATGTTTTACTCTGAAATGTAAATATATATATTTTTATATAAAAATTCTTATTTGTTTGAATTGTTGCAGCGTTTTATCTTGCAATTGTCTTTGGATACTTTTCTATTTGCCTTGCAAATAAAATAAAATAAATAATAAATAAATAAATAAATAAAACAAAGAAAATAAACAAATACAAAATAAAATAAGAATAAATAAATAAAAATAAATAAAACAAAGAAAATAAACAAATACAAAATAAAATAAGAATAAATAAATAAAAAATAAAATTAAAATAAATAAATAATTCTAAAAAAATTACATTTGAAGTTTAAACTTCTCTATTTCTTACCTTGTGCTCTCCGGACACAAAAAACACCATCCAAATTTAACTCTGAAACTTGATTTTCTATATACTGCAAAGTGAGTCCAAGAGAGTACAGTGTCCGGTCCAGCAGGGACGGTCCAGTTGCTGCGGACATGCAGATGCCGGACCCCATTAAAACCAATTGGAATGATAAGAAAATCATCTGTTTCTTTCTGCATCCGTTTTTATTGTGTCGGAAACAGAGTGAAATCGGACTTCACTCTAAATACGTTAGCGCATGCGTAGAATAGACACGGCAGAAGAATAATTGAAAGTCCGAACTCTGAAACGATATTCTGCACGTGCAAATTCACACACACACACACACACACACACACACACACACACACACACACACACACACACACACACACACACACACACACACACAATAATTATCGCTGAAAATAATTGTAGTTTCAAACATTAGCAACATGTTTTATCTTTTTAATGTAGAAGCAGATCGAGACAAATTGATAAATAATTATTCTTTTAGTAAGCAGTTTAATAGGTTTTAACGTTAACGTATAAAAAATTCAGTTATTTTATCCCGAATACCTACGTATCTCTCGAAATAGCTATACAACAGATTAACAATTGCACACGTTACCTACTTAATCTGCGAAATACCTAATTATTCTATACCATAAAATCCAGCATATAACTCACCCGTTTAACACTAAAATTAAAATCGAATTATACGTCGGGTATAAAAAGTATAGCTTTAAAAATAAAAATAAAAAAACAATATGAGTATAAAGAGAGTATTTGACTTTCACATAGATCGAAATACTGTTTATTTTAAACATATGGCTTACTTAATGAACTTAAAGAGTTGTAATTCTTGAAGTACACTATGTTTTCAAAAACCTTGGGATTATATTTCAAATAAATGACTTCAAGACATAAGAGTATTTTTCATGTATGTTTCAAGTTTCTTCGTAAAAAAAGGAGGTGGTGTTATAGGACGAATATGCCTAAAAATTAAAAACAGCTTGAAAATATATGTGCGCATCAAATACGCCAGATTTTAGGATGTATTAACTAATCATAAACCATAAAAATTAAACAGTTTGGCAATAAGACCGGTTCGTTGTTTTATACATTAATTGATAACAAATAGTTCGGCCCTGTGGACAAGTTTATTTCTTAAAACTGATAAATAAATGAATAAGTAATAAAGAAAAACACAATATATTATATAATGTATTTGGTAGATTTGGAAAAAAATAACAGCATACGGTGCTCGGAGACAGGAATTTTTTTTTCAGTGGCGCAACAGCCCATGAAGGTCAAGGCCTAATTTATCCATTTCAGTAAAAGTGACCATTAGGCGCTTAAGTGCATGAGCAGATGTCCCGTTCAAGTGCTCAGTCTGAAGCGAAACCCCCCAGTACTTAGCCTCCAAGCAAGCCTGGTATTCAATTACCGACCCACTGAAGAGACGAAAGTCTGACCCGAGGATAGAGCCTGGGACCTCTGGTGTGAAAGCGCGAAACATTACCACTCGACCACAAGGCCTGACAACAAAACATAAATCTAACTATCTAAAATATAAATAATCCCCCCCCCCTCCTCGCAGAGGGCCGCGGTAAAATTGTCAAACGCTGACCAGCCCGCGGCTATAAAAAAGATTGGACAGCACTGGAGTAGAGTGCTACTGAAAATTGTACCGAGTGTCAAATGTAGTACGCGTGGCATAAGTTGCCAACACCTGGTCTAGCGAATTATCTAACTTTTATTTAACAGATGTGTTGATGCGAAAACTGAAACTAGAGCACGTGACGTCTGCTTTTTATTCTGACGCTTAACAGCGGAGCCTAAGCAGTCTCAATTTACTTATTCGAACTTTTCAAAAGTTTCATACAATATTATCGGAACTTATATTCGCGATAGGTTGGACTGATTGTGAGGGCTAACTGCAAATGTCGAATTCGCGTAAATCGGGGTTTAAATCTTGTATATAAATGGATATAAATTAATTTTAATTGGGATCAAATACGAAAGAAAGTAAAAATTTAGAAGAAAAAATTTCTGATAAAATCTTAGAGAGAAAGATAGCACAACTATAAAATCACAACCAGAAGTTATTTTGGTGTAGACTATTCTATAAAGTCTGCCGGCTCAAAGATCTTTTTCTCTCCCACAAAATTTCCTTGTAGCGTGATAATAATTTTTTTGTTCCTCGTTTAGTTCAAAAGATATGCTCTTTGTTGTGAAGTCAGTTTTTTTCTAATATTAGTAACCCTTTTTCAATTAAACTGACCGTGTAGGGGATGATGCACGTTAGATATATCGAGAGCTCAAACGTCTTCCGTTGGTGTGGTGTGGTAGTTAGGAGAGGGGGGGTGCCAGCTCAGGTGTCATCCGCATCACTTGACCATGGTTCAAAATGACGCGGTCCGTCGCCCAAAGCCCTCTTGCAGCTGAACAGTGCGACGTTAATATTCAATCAATCAATCAATTTTGAGGACTTCTGTCAAATTCCCAACCATCACATTCGATTGAAAATACAAAAACGGGGCTAAAAAAGTTTTGAAAATAATGAACTGAAATTTTTTGTGTATGTCCTGTATAATAATAGAAGTGGTGTTTTAACTTTCAGATTTATCAATCACTTTTTGTCTTACAAAATTTACAGTCTCTTATGATAATATAATCACTGTTTTTTTAAGCAATCGCATATAATAGCTAAGATGAAGTGTCATAGTTTTTGTGAAAATAAAAATATCTCTTATCCTAAAAATCTTTAAAAAAAATGAATAACATAGCAACACATCCGAGTTGAAAAAGTGAAAATTTGTTTATAAACATTTGGTATAGAATGAGCCGCGTTTATGTTATTTTTTGTAACTATTCCCCCATTTTTTACCCATTTTAGTAATAATAATTTCTTTTTCACTTCTTAATTTTAGCATATTTTTCTTAAAATGTACTAAACAAATCTAAAAACAACAACAAAAAAAATCCCAGTATCTCCCTTTTTTTATTAAAAATTTGTCGCAAGTAGTCGGATACCTTTTGTTGCAAATGAGAAACAATGAAAATGAGAGGACATATTGCAAACTTTCAAAATGTAATGGAGATTATTAAGTTTATCATCGTTTGGTAATGGATGTGCACAGTTCATAAAAGGACTTTTAAAATGAGGAAGCTTGTGATAAATATTAAAATTGGTGAAAAAAATTTGGATTTCCTACAATAAAACACAAACATCTGTTTTAAAATATTAATACAAATAAGTCTTCACAGCATTATTTCGAAAAAGACCAGAAAAGGTTACAACATCTAGTAACAGAAATGGTTACAAAAAGTTCAACATCTAGTTTATTGCATCTTGTGATGCAATTTGTAAATTCAATGTAGGAACCGAGAAAAGATGATAGCAATAATTCAGAGAATTTTCGAATGCAAAAAGGCTTTCTTTTAAATGAGCAATAAACGCCATTACTGCAGGGTTTATCAAAGAAAAACAGATTGCAAAAGCTGAAAGAGCAGTATTACGAAAAATTAAACAAAAAGCTTTAAAATTGTAACTGAATAGATTACATAACCGCTGGTGTTTTTTAATAATATTTTTAATAAAATTAGAGAGAAGAATAATATTAACCTAAAATGAAAACTTTTAACTGAGAAAAACAAATAATAATGCACTTCATGCATACTGTAATAGTTTATTCGATTATTTTTAGAAAAATTATTTTTATTTTAAAATGATACACGTAAATTTATTTATAACGTGTGCAAGAACGAACAATATGTTTAAATTCTTCCATTTATTTTATTAACTTTTACAAATTTAAACAGCATTTCTTGACCTTTATTATTTTTTTCATGTAGAGGTTGAGTACAAATGATAACCCCGATTTTAAAAAATCATTTTTGAAACTAATGCCTCTATTAAAATGAACGATACATAAATATAATGTCACGTAGATCGGGGTTAGAGGATTTTATGCAAATGTCGCAAACAATAAGACAGCTCTTTAAGAGCGATACGAATTTATTGTCGAAAATCAATCCTTAAAAATACAGGATTCAACAGCAAAATCCGCAGAATAAATTTCAGAAGGTCTTCACACCTTCAACAGCACTCAGATACAATTATCAGTATCTAAAATTCACAAGCACAACCGAGCTAATCACGGTCAAGGCAAGTTTACTAGTTGCTAGTCAAAACCATACTGACTGTTACGAATCTACGAAAGGTTTTTCGGGTACATGGGTTTCTGGGAACCCTCAAACCCGTATTTGGCTAGAAAGTTCATTTGAAGACAGGAAGCATTGCTATTCGACGAGCGGCGGCGTGCCGGTAGGCGGGACTTTGAGGTGAAGATCTTAGTATCCAGGTTTATTTCGTTGGCAGGAATCTGGTGGAAGAGAGAGCTTCTTCATATTGGATGTTGAGAAGTGAGGATAATGGCTCAGAATGGCTGCCCAAGGGTTACGGCTGTAAGGATGACTGTTACGGCGAGTATCGTTCTATTTATAGCCGTGGCGGAAACTTCGAGAAAGATGCGCACTCGCCAACATGGTCACCAATTTCGCCAAAGTCGCCAACTTGGTCGCCAGGAATGATGCCAACTTGGCTCTATCGCCAATATTTCACCAATTTCCTATTGAAACGCCATTATAACGTAAGTGACGGCATTGCTTGTGAATATTATAGATTTAACATAAAATAAGTATAACATAGAGTAATATAAATGCCTTACACATCGAAATACATATTATTTACACTATTTTATACAAAATTCGTAACAATAAATAGAAATATACCAAGTTTTATTTCCACCAACTATCAACATCACATTCAAGATCACTGAGGTTGAAATCCAAACATGGCGACAATGACAGAGAAGAGTTTATGTGTATTAGATTATGCACAGGTTTTTTCAGTTATTTCGGTGTAAGAGCATTTAGAAATCGCTACGGGAAAGAAGCATAACCCGACAAGAACATTCTGCTATGGTAACATTAATTCTAGAAAACAGGTAGCTTGTGTAAAAAGAAAAGCAATGGTCGGTCAAGCATCTCGGAAGAAGCAGTGAAGAAGGTGAGGCAGGGTTTTGTTTGAAGTCCAAGGAAGTCTACGAGAGTTGTTGCTATTGAAATTGGAATGTCCCAGAAAATGGCATGGAAAATTTTACGAAATAAATTAAATTTCAAGTCTTATCAACTGACACAACAAATAACAGAGAGCGCCAAGCAAGCATTACAAATTATTGATAGAGTGATGCTACAAAATGTATGGAACGAACTAGATTGCGATTGGACAAAAGGGTCAAGCATTGAACATTTGTAACAGAAAAATAACTTCGTACATTTTTCTTTACATTCATGTATCACTTATTGTAATAGTTTCAATAATATGATTTTTTGAAACCGGCTCCATCATGTCTACTGTTCTTGTATTTAAAACACAAAGGGATTTTTTTTTTGTAATCAAAATAAAGTTTTGAAACTTTTTCTGGTTGTTTTGTGTCATACACACTTGATAATTCTATACATGGAATAAAAATTTAGGCGGACAGTTTTTTGTCCTAAAAATCCACAACGTGCACACTGTTTTTCTACTCCTTTTCACAGTTTTATTTCTTTTGATTTTAACTCATTTACTTTTAGGTACTGTAGAACGTCGTTTATCCGAATGTTTAATACCCGAAGCGTCAAATATCCGAACCGAAGTCTGGATACGTTTTCGAACAATGCAACACTAAAAAGTTGATCCGTGTGAGACCAAAAGTGACGGGAGAATCTAAGATGAGGGATATTTGGGGAATTTCTGCTGTGTGATTTGGTAAACATCTGCGCGGAATATTTGGTCAGTTTGTTTCTAAGTAAAGGGGTGTGTACTTGCTCTCTTGTTGAGTTTTGTTGATGTAGAAACCTGGATGGCATGCGATGCAGAAGACAGGATTTCAAATCCTAAATGATGAAGAGATTGTGACTTCCGTGCCAGAAAAATCCGACCCTGTCGACGGTAAAACGGATGAGGACGAGGACAACAACAACAACGAAAGTAGCAAAGGCCTATCAAATGCTGACGAACAACAATCAGAGTGCTGTCCTACTCAACTACTGCTGCTCAAGAGAATCAGAGACCTTGCTGTGAAAAAACGAAAGTATACAATGGTACAGCGAAAAATAAGAGATTATTTTCCACAATAAAGGTTGTGCGACATTTTGCACTTATTTTCTTTTTCTTCCAGCACGTTTCCCGCATGTGATGATTTTGAATATTCGTATGGTGTCTGGTTTCATATATTGCATGGATCGCGTTTGGTTTTCGATTATCCGAACAATCGGGTATCCGAACGGTGTCCGGTCCCAATTGATTCGGATAAAAAGCGTTCTACTGTATATGGTAATTTCGGATGGATTTTGCTTGTAAAATACATAATATAATTTGAATTATAATATGTATCAGAATGAAATAGAGATATACTTTAATTTCTCTATTTTTGTTATTGACCTTCAAAACTTTAAAATGTTTTTTCTCAGATTTTGATACTTCATAGTAATTATTTACTTAAAATGCTAAGGGTTTTTTCGGAATTAAAATAAAGTTTTGAAACTTGTTTCTGGTTCTTTTTTATAATATATTTGCTATTTCTGTGCATGGAATAAGGATCTAGGGGAATATTTGTTTTTAAAAATATACGGCAAAGCGTTTGATATAGGTGTTATTTTACCACTTTTTATAATGTCTTAGAAGAAAAATTGTATCAATGAAGCAATATACCAATCGAATGCTCCAATTAAAAAAAAAACATTTCTAAAAATATTAGAAAAAAAATTGGTTCAAAAATATTAAAATTTGTAGAAGTAGTAAAAATTTTACAATATTGAAATATTTTTTAAAGAAGTTTAAAATAATTGCTTAAAAATAATGTGTTTCTTTTCAAATGAATATTTCAAATGTGTTTAAGGGTCGTGGGTAGCCTAGTGGTTAGAGTATCAGACTCCAGACCGAAAGGCCTGGGTTCCATGCCCGATGCCACTATTCCCTCCGATTACACATGGAGCACGTGTTCGTTACATCAGTCGGTCCGACAGTCTTGTGAGTGTTCACAGCAGAGACCACGTGTGCCGAGGACTAGAGAATATTTCCCTCCCTTGCAGTTCTATGCCTAAATTGTGGAGGTAGAGATAGGTGGTGGCCCCATCTATCGTGTTAAGGTCCAACCTTTCTCAGGCTCTGACAACTTTCTTCATTCCTTCAGACAGAACACATCAACAAATGTGTTCAAACAGTGTACATGTGAACTTCTTTTCATAAAAATATAAATAACAAAAATGCTGTATAGGGTACCATGTCCTTTTAGTTTATGATGGATTTATACGTGACCTTCAACTACTCCTTTTGGGTATTCTTTTGGGCCAGGAAATTTTAACCAATCTTCTTCTAAAAGAAGGAAACGTGATATGCAAATTTTTTTATATATATTCCTTCTTCTCGACTAAAAGAACTATTGAATTGTGAGTGGATTAGAAGTGAATAGTGAATAGTTAGTAAATTGGCAGTGAAGAGAATAGGTAAACTGAAAGTAAGAAAGTCAGAAGTTTAGCTAATAAGAGGTGACAAGATAGTTACAAGGGGAAGCTTACCAGAAATGGTTTAAAGTCCTTGTAAAAGATTATAACTAAGAAGTGTTAGAGTCTAGTTGGATTGAGTAGAACACTGCATATATATATATATATATATATATATATATATACAGGTACTGTCACCTTATATTAAGTTGATGTCTAGATTGTTAAAGTAGTAGTGAGGACATTAAATACGTAAGCTCTGTGTAAAGTAATATTAAGGAAGAGCCACATGATTGAACACATTCTCCCCAAACGCGAATCTTGTCTCTTCTCTCCATTGCTTGACTGAATTATCCTATTTAAAGTGTTATTTGTGTTTGAGTCGATTATGGTGAAATTGGAATTTATCATGCCGAATGATCGTTTAATTCCTTTTACGCCTTTAGCTGGGTCACAGGGTATAAGGGATTTAAACTCTTTTTAAATTCCTTTAAAAACAGGGAGGGGGGGGGGTGGACATCGCCCTGTTCTGTTTTTTTCTTCATTATTCATATTTATAACTAAAAATAATGTGTTCTACTGGTGACTATTCAAATGAAAATCATGCAGCAATTAAAATAATTTTATTAAAACGGAGATTAAATTTTTGAGTGAGTGTTAATTAACGTCGCATTATTAGGTAACACGAGGGCTATTGACGATGGACCTTGTGATTTTGAACCATGGTCAAGTGATGAGAAGGTCACCTGAACTGGCACCTAACTCTCCTTACTTTCACATCCCACTAACATGAGGTGAACCTTCCAAATCTTCAATCCAACCTCTGCAAACTACTACATCACATCAACGGGAATACTTTGTTCCATGAAATAATTACGTGTATCATTTCCCCTATACGGAGGGTCTTCATTGACATTAAAGTTGTGTGACGGATCTATACGCGTTTCTACTAATTTCTTCTTCCTTTTTTAAAACAAAAAATTAATTTCAACCAACCTTCATTGAGAAACCAAACGTGATTTATGTAAATGAGGAATATTATATAAATTCGGTTTTCGCGAGTTGAAAGAGAGTGAGGTGAGAGGTTAAGTTAAGTGAAGTAAAGTGAAGCAAGTGATCTGTTGACTCGTAGTTGTTGACAAGTTGAAGTTGATACGTTTGATGTGTGCAAGTAGAAGTGGTTAGTGAAGATTGAAAAGCAGTGGAATAAAAGATTACAGAGCGTGGAGCCATCGTCATTTGATCAAGCTAAAGAAAGTGCCTGAAGTTTCCCGTGAAGGATCCGAAGCATTAAGGATTCAGGTATCGTAATTTGATTAAGTAAAAGCTGATTATTAGTGTGCCACGTAGTTGTAAATGAGCGTATTTAAGCTCTTAGATTCAGTTGAGGTTCTGTAATATTATCCCCGTATTTGAATATCTCACCTCTGTACTCTACCATTGTTTATATACCTTAATTAGAATTGTGTTTTGTCTGTTTCATAATCTTTAATAAGAATTAATAAATCAGTTTAGATTGGAATAATGTCTGTGGCTCATTTAGTTCTTCCTACACATCTAGCCTGGTTTATTGATAGACAGGAGGGTTCGGAAGTAAGGGGTAACCAGAGGTTACCACAGTTGGAACTCAGGATACGCTGACCATGAGTTCGTGACCATAATCACTAGGCTACTGTGGCCACTCTACACGGAATAAAATTGTTGAGAATTTGAATGACAGCAGGTAGCATTTTAATTGGTAGGCCCATCTCTAAAACACATTCTACGTACTAAAATTTTAACCCTTCTTTGCGTGATTTTTTCTTTTTTTTGTGAAATAAATCAGAGTGACATAATTTATGTCCAAGATTAAAAGAAAAATGTGAAAAAACCTAGCATAAACATATATAAAGTAATTAAAAACAGTATGATTGAAATATCTATCATCGTACGAATTTACATGCTAAGCTCAGTACAAAAAAAAATTAAAAAACAATTAATACAAAAATTTTTTAAGTCAATTCTTACTTAAGTCAACAAATAAACCTTTTATTTTAGTTACTTTTTATTAAATAGTTACAATTAATATATAAATATGCATATACATATGAAAGAAGTACAATGTTAAGTGACAATTTGAAAGCGATTTTCCTTGCCATTTTCCATTTTACTTTCTATATAGGGTATTGGACTATTTTTGTTAATATTTATTCATTAATTATTCTAATAAAGTAGTATAGTAAAAGAAATCACATTCTCAGAAATATTAGGCCATCTTAAGTGGGATCTGAACCCACGACCTTTGGATTAGAAGTCCAGCGTGCAATCCATTGCGCTACAAGGATGTGACGAACGATTTCCTTTCTATACTGCTGTCGGACTATTATTTTTGTTTGTTTCCATTTATTATTTTTTAATTTTATCAATGAATTAATATTTGAAGAAACTGTATTATCATCAAGTGTCATCCACTACAAGTTTAAGAGAATGTATTTGAACTTCTGGAGCTGTATGGAGCTGGAACTGTATGGAGCTGGAACTTCTGGAACTGTATGGAGGAATAGAAAGTATTTTATTAATGATTGAAAATTTGGAGAATATATGTATAAATATATATATAGGGAGAGAGAGTGAACTAATAGTAGGAACTCAATAATATATCTTGGTATCATTTTTATTCCCGATTGTAATTAAAAAAACAAACAATGATGATTATTATTTCATCTGCATCACAAATTTTCGTCATCAGTGCCATCTTCTAATAGCTAATCGCTTTCTAACTGGTCAAAATAATCTTGAATGTCCCTCTTTTCTCAATTTCTTTACAAAAATAACATTACATAAACACATAATAAAAAACAAAAGAAGTGAAACAATTGCTTAGGGATATAAATTTCTGTCATATCGTTTTGGGAAGATTATTTGGGGTATTCGATATAATTGCACAGAAAATAACAGAAAAATAAACCTTTTTTTCCCACTCGTTATTGTTTTTCTTAGCAAGAAAAAAAAAACTCGTTAGGTATAAAATTTTTTTCAAGAAATAGCACGTTTCTTTCAGCAACAGCAAATAGCTGAATGACAAGTTCACACCCGCTGTAATGCTTTTGACATTTTTTTTTACAGCTACGTTCCTAAAAACGCAATAGTTGTGAAAAAGAATTTCCAGCAACAACCGATTTACAATACACCTATTTTGAGTAAAAATTTTTGTTCACTAAATGTTATGATGGAAATTTCCATCACCCTGCAAAAAAAGGTTAACAATCTCTTCATTGACTCAGGCTGAAAAAGGCTTTCTTTTTTATTTTGTTTATCATCATCAATATAATTCCGTTTAAATGCTTGGAATAAATTAATATTAATGTTTTAATAAATTAATTAATGTTAATGAGTTTTTAATGAGAGCTTTGTGACGGATCTATACGGTCTTTTACTAACCTCCTCTATTTTCCTAAAGATAATTTTTTTTGTTTGAACCAATCTTCACCGAGAGCTGGGCGTGATTTATGCAAATAAGATATATTATATAAGTTCGGGCTTCGCGAGTTAAAGGGTTAAGTAAAGTGAAGTGCTAGGAAGAGAAGTCAAGTGAATTAAAGATCGAGACATCAGCACGAAGTTGTTGACAATCGTAGATAGCCTGTTAAGTGTGGAGTTACGCAAGGAGAAGCGGATTGAAGATAGAAAAATCCTTATTACAGAGCGTGGATTCTTCGCCCATTCTTCCAGCCATTAAAAAGGGAGAAATCACGAAGGAACAGCCGATGCAAAATATAGTGATTTTATTTAAGATATTGCGAATGTTCGTACGTGGCGTAGCTGTACTTGTGTGCGTTTAAGCTTTCCTAGATTCAGTTGACGTACTGAATATTCCCCTAGTAGTAGTAATTCCCCGTTTCGTACTCCACTCTTATTTGTTTTTCTTAATTGAATGGTGTGTGTCTAACTTATGTGTTGATTAGAATCAATAAATCTATTTGATTTTCAATTATGTCTTTTGATTATTTAAGTCCGCCTACACATCCAGTGGTATTTTCAGATAGATAGGGAGACAGTAGTGTAAAAGGTGGCTTTCAGTCACGACAGCTTTCAAGTTCAAGATACTGAAAGCAATAATTAAAGAGTTTTAGTCATAACAATGAAAACAATTAGTCAGTGTTCTCATTGAAAAATAAATGATTAAAATGACAGATTTAAAACTAATGATGTAAATATTAAAATTTCAGTGACTAAGAATGGAGTGAAATTACAATAGAGCAATTAAGATTCATTCATAATGACTTCTTTACAAAACATTACAATGTATCACGTGACATTATTTCAAAAAGGAACAAGAAGGAAAATGATATTTTTGTGCAAAAATTATAAATGACATTGTTTTTCAGGGAAGAACTTATACTGAAATCACTCTGCCACGCATAAAATTTTTTATTGAGAAATATTTAACGATCTATCTTCCTCTTTCAATATATACACTAGTCATTACACACCAACTTCGTTGATAATTCATCATGTTGCATGAATATATATATACAGTCGACTCTCGCTAATTGAAACCGAAATTCGAAGTATATGCTCAGTCCCTAGAAAAACTCTTGATATTTAGAACTAAATACGTTTTGGTACACTCAATAATTCAAAATAAAATATGTAGCTAGACAGACTACAACACGCTATAATTCGAAGTTATCTTACAAAACTCTCGACAACTCGAACACTCACTATCTTGTGCAGTCCTGTAATAAACAGGTTGGCGCTTACAAGTTTTGCGTTGTGTTACCTCTGCGTGTCTCTCCTGTAACGTAGCCCCTTTGATGGCTATCTGTCTGCTCAATCTTCTCAGTGTTTTCTGGTTCCTCAGGCGAGAAGACACATTTATTGTTTTCTTTCTTCAAGTGGGCTACAGACCGACCGTACCTGTCGTCCATATTTTACGTTTAACACGTGATCTTGCTACACATGTGCTAAGAAAGGATGGTCCGCTGTTGTGAAAAAGAGATTTATGGACAGCCCTGCAAGATTCATGGTGTCAATTACCTACAACACTACTTTAGACATTAATCGAATCCATGCAACGTCATGTTGTGGATTCTGAGTGCTCGTGGGGGCCTTACATGATATTAGGCAGGTGTACCAGTTTTGCTGGCTCTTCGTGTACATTAATCTTCAGATAATGTTCTTTTCCTCTCAGGTGCCAGGGATCTGCATATTTCACATCATTTGCAATGCTCACCCACCCTGAAATTTGCATAATTTTTCGGCCCTTTTTCCCTGGTGTTGTATTTTATCAAAGTAATAGACATATATGTAATGATTCAACACTTTAAATTTCTCTCAAGCAATTTTATTTTACAATAGTCTTGAGCCCTTCAAGACTTACCTTGATAATTAATTTTTAGTTTACTCGCCGAACTGGAAACACACTGTTAACCGCAATTTTATCTCCCAAAAAAGTGCCACGTTCACGTTTTTTGGGAGATAAAACCAGTGGCGTAACGTGCACCCTCGCACTGCGGGCGGTCCAAGGCTTGTAAGGGGCCCAAAGCCTGACTGACGCCATGAACGTAGATTTTCCCTAAGTTCGCTTCATATTTTTCGAAATCGAATTTTTAAGAGATTTTCCAATCAGCGATCAAACGTCATTCATCATCAAAACTTTCACACCCTCATTACATATTTTTAATCCTATAGCCAAATCAAAAAACTTTTTTTTCCATTTGTTGTAATCCAGACAACGAGAGATATCTTTTCTTGAGTGGGTTTTCTTTTTAAACCTTAATTCCTAACAAATAAAACAGTCAGACGAAGAATTGGATAAAATGCTAGGAAGATACAAACATTTCAACACTGTTATTAAACTGTATACATTACATTAGCAGTAGGGAGGGGGGGAGACATTATTTACTTTTTAAGAAGCAGCAGAGAAAAACTTTGGCGTTTTTAGTCCTCCCCCCCCCCATGTGTCATTTAGCAAAGTCGTAAATAACTTACATCTGTTATGCTTTTTTTTAAAGCAAAATAGTATTACGATACTTGGAAAAGCATAGAGAGCATTTTAAAGGAGGGCATTTGTTGATAGATTTATGAGTATTCAATCAAATGAAGCATAATGAGAAGAAAGCATAATGAAATGCATCAGTTTTTAATTCATTTTTATGAAATCATTTTTGCTTCATACAAAGAACTCTCCTTATTAAAAGTTGCAGTATTTAGGCTAGAATTTTTTCGAACTAAGGTCATATTCATCCCAGGATTCAGAAATGAAGAATCAGGTAAGTAATACTTTTTAGCGCGTTTTTCACGTAGTGTAAAAAAAGCGCTATCAGGACGCAAATTTCGTCCTCGTCTTCGTTCCATATTTTGTCGTACCTTTTTCTCAGCCAATAAGCAACCAATCGACCTCGGGTTTTTGGCATTGGGTCGCATTTGTGCCCTAGATGAGCCGAATCATATTTAAATTTAATAATTTTTAATTAAATTTTTTTTTTTAAATTATAGATTATTTTTTGTTAGTAAAAAGTTCATTAGTTGCATTATTGTAAAATACAACATGTGAAAAACGCGCTAAAATTACTTGGCCATGCCAATGATTGATATCTTGTTTTCTTCGTAAGAATTTTAAATCTAAAATTATTTTAAAGTGTTCGTGTCTTTCTTGGTGTTCGTTTTTATTCAAATTCCCAGGTTATCTATCTATAGAGATTTCCAGTTTTAATAAATATTATAAATACTCTCTAATGTTATACATTATTTACTTCGTTTACACAGACTCCGGTTGATTTTGCATTCAGAAAAAGTTTAATGATAAATATTTTTACGTGATGTATAAAGGTACATTATGTTATGGTTTGGCAATCTTTTGTAAATATATATATATGCATACATTTGCTGGAAAGGAGTGTTCTTAGGGACGAATGAGAGAAGATAAGCTCTGAAGAAACCACTAGACTTAATAATTCAATGCCGAAACGACTTCAGGAAGTTTTCAACACACGGGGTTATCCAACCAGCTATTAAATTGTAGCTCATTATCCTTTTTAAATAATTTTTATAGTTACTACTAAAACAGTGAACGCAGACTTTTTCTACTTGATTTTTGTTGGTATCGCTACAAACCTGTCCTTGTTTTCAAAGCTATGAAAGCAAACCGAGTTCACTTTTGTTATTCTCAATACGGAATGAACTAAATAAAATATAATTTTAGAAAACTTTTAAAATTCCGGTTTTAAAATTTTTTTTTGTCGTTTATGTAAGCAGTACTAGGCGAAGCTGACTTTTCTAGCAAGTATATATTTCTAAGATCCGGCTTGGAGCCCAAGACCTGACCTTTCGGGAGGGCCCAATTATTTTCCGTTACGCCACTGGATAAAATCAAATACGCGGATGATTTCTTCATCCGCGTATTTTGACCAATCACAAAAGACCTTAATGGAAATCATCCTAAAAGCTTCCGGTTGAGGAAACAGCTGAGATCTCCTAAACGGGAGGAAAAAAATAATGATTTTGTGTATCGTCTTTATGTACAATAGTATTTGTGTTTCGTCGCTGTTTGTGTTTTAATTAACTAAATAGATATGCGTCTAAAATAATAAGAAGTCTCATCAATCTTTCAAAGACTGCAGCAACCAGATAAAAGATTTTAATTCCCAATTCCCATGAAATTACACACACACACACACACATAAATATATATATATATATATATATATATATATATATATATACGTATACTATACGAAAGAGTAAAAGATAATTCTACATCAATTTTAAAAACTATTATTTGAAACTTCTGTCCTTTTTAAATCAAGAATTATAAGAATATTTTTGAATACAATCGAATTCTTAATGTTAAGATATCAATAATTTATATATACTTGCTATTCGAATAAATTGGTACAAGCATTTCTGTCTTGTCTGAGTTGGTACGTGATTATTAGTGAAGTCCCAAACCCCCTCAAATCGGTTATATTTGCCTACAGGTAATATGATTGATCAATCCTGACTGTAATTTACTCGTTTGATTGGTTTCGGTGTATCAATTGTCCTGTTGTGAGTCCGTCAGTGGGGCAGCTGGTGGTCATAATTTTGCTTTCTGTGTAACGTATTACTTTTACTTGTTCTGGGATGGATATTACACACTCTAAGGAACCATTCTAAAATAACCACTCTTAATGAAAATAATTTCTTTGACCATGAGAGATATAGCTACGGTAGTTGGTGTGAAAAACTCAAGTGCTTAAAAATTTTAAGAACATTTCAAGATTCTGGAATATGGTCTCCAGAAAATAAAGGGAAAATGTGGGCTTAGGCTGAAACCTACTCCAATAACTGATAAAATTCTAATAAGAAATAGCAAAATAAGTCCAAGAAAGAAAAGCAAAGACCTTCGAAGGGTTTATTGGATTTGGGTGTTGAAGTTATCCCTTCAACTATTCGGAAAAGGCTTCAGCAAGTTAGCCATAAGGCAACAAGACCGAAGAAAAAGCAATTTCCTGTTCAGAAAAAGATGAAAAAGCGTATAGATTGGGCCCAAAATTACCGATCCTGGATTGTTAATGACTTGAAGACGATAATATTTTTAGTTATGAAACATTTATTTGTGTTCAGGGATGCAAATTAGATGCAGTTAGATGAAATGAAGATGAAACTCTACTATTAGATCATACCTCACAGACTGTAAAATACCCTTCTAAACAAATGTTTTGGAGTTTTTCGCAACAAATGAATCTAGAAGCTTAGTTCCTCTTAAGCCCATGATGAATTCTGTCAAATACATGTAAATATTACGCGGTAGAGTTATTGCATTTATGGAAACATTTGATAGAACATTTCAACAGGACTTGGCTTCTTGTAGTAATTCGAAATTGGTTCAGACTTTTATGCTGTAAAATAAAATAAAAGTGCTTAATTGGCCTGATTATTCACCATACTATTAATTCTATAGAGAATATATGGCATATTCTCACGAATCTTTGAGCTAAGATGAGTTACAAGACAACAGAACAAATGATAAAAAGTGCTATACAAGTGTAGTTCCACGATGATGAAGTTAAGAACATATGTGCTACGCAAGTAGCACACACAAAATTTTTTCAAGGGGGCTGTCCGTGGTTGAAAGCCCTCAAACTCATATCATACCTCTCGACAACACCAATTGATTCTTCTGATTTTGTTGATTTTGTTAAAAAAACAGTATAAAATGAATTATTGAATTAATAATTAGCATTAATTAATAAAATAAATTGTTAATTACAAGTACTTATTAAATTTTACGTTACATATGTATAGGAATATCATCAATCGAAAAAAACCTCAAGGGCTTTGGGGGGGGGGTGTTCGGACCCCTAGGACACCCCGTTTGTGTGCGCTGCTGTGATGCGCTAATAAAGACAATACCAAGACGAGTTCAAGAGGTCATTTATGCAACAGGGGACATATTTCGTACTAATATAGAGTTGCTTTTGTCTGCTTTGGGTATGTAATGATTAAAAGTTAAGTTTTTCGAAAAAATCGTTTTCTTTCCGTTTGTCCCAATTAATTCTAACAGTACAGTATATTGTTATGGTGACATATGACAGATTTTAAGTGCTTCATTTTAGAATATTTAGGACTTAATAATTGAAGTATACAATACGATTTTTTTTTCCATGGCATTAAATTTGTGAAACGCTAGAAAATGTTCCACATTTGTCCTATCTATCAAAGATTAGAACTCTTTTAATGAGATGCCAAAAAACTAAGCCATATTTCATCTAAAGTTTGTATTATACGTTTATGATGCAAAGTTTGTTTGAAGAAAAGACAGCTGGTGTAACAGATATATATTTTAGCCAAACTCACGTGAACGCTGTTTTGTTCATAAGTAGGAATTGATGTTCATCTACAAAAGTAATTTTTTTATTAGACACCGATTGAAGAATTTCAAGGCGATCTGAGAACTGCATGAGAGAGAAAAAAAAACCTCAAACACACAATTGCTTTTAAGGTATCCGA
Source organism: Trichonephila clavata (assembly GCA_019973975.1). Classification (NCBI taxonomy): domain Eukaryota; kingdom Metazoa; phylum Arthropoda; class Arachnida; order Araneae; family Nephilidae; genus Trichonephila; species Trichonephila clavata. The sequence goes on from BMAO01012710.1 coordinate 331,440, forward strand.
CTACTTGCGACAACTTTAAAAAAAAATGAAGATATGGTGATATTTCTGTTATTTAGTATATTTTATGAAAAATATGCTAAGAGAAGAGGAAAAGAAATTATTATTACTAAAATGGGAAAAATGGGTAAGAATTAACAAAAAATAACATAAACGTGGCCCATTTTGTACCAAAAGTTTAAGAACAAATTTTCCCTTTTTCAACTCTGATGTGTTGCTATATTATTCTATTTTGAAATGACCTCCAAGATAAAAGATATTTAAAGTTTTACAAAACTAGAACACTTTATGTTAGTTATATGAAATTGCTTAAAAAAAACAATGATTATATTCACATAGGAGCTGTAAATTTTCTAATAAAACGGTGATTAATAAATCTGTAGGTTAAAACACTTCTAGTATAATACAGAACATACACAAAAGATTTCAGTTAACTATTTTGAAATCTTTTTGAGCAATCGCTGTCTCCTTTTGAACATTTAAAAAAACACATTTCCAGTAAAACGCATTTAAAGTATGACTTAAAGTAAGGGCATCTGCTCTTACTAAAATACTTATAGTTTTTGTTCTAGTGAACTGAAAATAACAAACTTTGTATTTTTAATAAAGCTAATAAGATGGCCTATAAAATAAAATGTTAAAAAAAATTGTAAATTTTTGGCAAAATTCACAATTTTAGGGTAGTCGTATACCTTAATTTTTGTAATTTTATGAACTTCTTTTTCGTTTTGGTGTTTTTTTTTCTAATATAAAAAGGCACAATAAATTAAAATAATTTTAATTAAATATGACATAAATTATTTTGCAGCGCAGTTTAATTTTCTTGCTGAAAAAGATACGAAATCATTATATTAATAATTATTTGAAGAGATAGAAAAAAAGCAGACTCTATGGAATTCTTAACTTTCTTTTTACTCTAAGCTAATTCTCGGATTTGAATGTAATGAAGGGCGATCACACACGCACGCACAATTAATGTTTATCAAAAATGATCAAGAACCAATTTTGCATTAAATGTATACTTATAATTACACTGATGAACACCGTAAATGCAACACCCTGAAGGAAGCACGCAAATAACATGAAATTTACAACATGCATTAGCGGAGGTGAGATATGCAAATGATTAGAATTTCAGCGCAGACACACATCACGCACGCCTGTGGCGCCACCTCAAAGCGCTATTTAAGGCTTGGAGATTTCGACGATTTCAAGTTCGGCAATTGTGTTTTTCTTGTGGGTTTTTTTCAAAAAACGATAAGTTATGTCTCGTACAAAACAGCGATCAGCTTTTGATCAAGTATCCGAGTTCCACAGAGGAAGGATAGTGATCTACCGAGATTGTGGATTATCTTTCAGGGAAATCGGTAGTCGTGTTGGACGAAACCAAACAACTGTAATGCGGATATGGGACCATTGGATGCAGGAGGGTACGATGGACCGACGTGGTTGATGGTATCCACCTCAGTGCGTCACTTCACGTGAGGACAGCAAATTGGGCGCATGGCAGTGACGGATCGCTCAGTCACATCACGAACCATAGCACAGCACATTGAGTCTGTAACGCATCATTCAGTGTCTGCGCGTGCCATTCGACGCCATTTACAGCAGAGTGGTCAGTCCGCAAGAGGTCCATTTCTTGGTCTACCCTTGACGCAGAACCACAGACGTCTTCGCCGCCAATAGTGCGATGAAAGAAGGATGTGGGCAGCAGAATGGAATGAAGTTGTCTTTACTGACGAGTCACGCATCCGTCTGCAACATCACGATGGGTCCGATTCGAGTCTGGAGACACCGTGGATAGAGGATGCTGTAAAGCTGCGTTATGCACCACCACACTGGTCCTGCACTAGGTATTATGGTATGGGGCGGCATTTTTTGGATATCACTCTCGCACTCCTCTAGTACGCATTGCCGGTACTTTAAACAACCAGCGCTACATCTCCGAGGTGTTGGAGCCAGTTGTCCTTCCTTACCTTCAGGGCTTGTCCACAGGCATATTTCAACAGGATAATGCGCGACCACACGTGGCACTCATTGTCCAAAGGTTCTTCGTCAATCACCAGATTGAATTGCTTCCTTGGCTGGCTCGCTCTCCGGATCTTTCGCAGATAGAAAACATGTGGTCCATGGTTGCTAAACGATTGACCCAGATTACACCCCCAGCTGCCACACCAGATCAACTTTGGCAACGTGTGGAAGCTTCTTGGTCTGCTGTACCCCAAGAACACATCCAAAGTCTCTTTGAATCAATGATGAGGCGTGTGGCAGTGGTGATCTCCAACAATGGCGGCTACTCTGGCTACTGATTCTGGCAGGAACCACACTTCAGAGAAGTCTATAAATTTAATCATTTGATACTTGGTCAACATCTTATCTGCAAAATAAATTTTGTAGTGCTATCTCTTGTGTTTCTTGGTGTTGCATTTACTGTGGCCAGCAGTGTAATTACTGAATAAACATTTTGTTTTTCTTTGTCGTATATATTATTTTAATTATTATTGAAAATTATTGTCATAAACTATTTTACAATGTATATTACAGATAAGAAAAATTCTTTTATTGTTAGTCGCCTCCAAATATTAGAAATTTTTAAAAGTATACCGTAACGGAAAAAAGGTTAAGAATCATTGGCTAATAGTACAAATCCATAATAATTTGGAAGATTTTTTTAATCAAAAACCAGTTAAGTTATTCTTAGAAATGTAAATGGTATTCCATAATACTCTCCTTTCCTCTACGTAATTAAATCAAATCTCAAGCTTTTAAATGAGTTTTTTAGAAATCATTATATTAAATTCAAAGTATGGGGTTTCAAAGTGTAATACTTACCATAGAGCGGAAAAGTTAATACAAAGAAATGACTGTTGTCAGTGATAAGAAATGTGGAAATGGAATTTTTGCACACCGAAATGAAGGTGTCTTCTTCAATTCGTGACTGTGAGATTTTGAGCCATGCCATAAAGCAAAGAACTAACATAGAAATTGCTCTTCCGTGTTTATGTATCTCACTCCTAACATTTTATCAAGTTAATTTCTACTTTTAATATTTTCTAAAGTAGTTTTAGATTCTCGATCGTAAAATATAAATCATTACATGAAGCAATTATATGCAAGAGATGTTTTAGATTTTTAAATAAAATATTTAAGAGATAATTTTGTAAAAATTAATGCAATAAAAAATTATTGGAAAATATATGTCAATGTCATTAAGAATATAATAATAAAAGTTAAAAATGAATTAAATAATATAAGAGCTACTTTTTTAATAAAACATTTTCCTATATATATATATATATACATTCATTTTTAACCATAAAAAGTACATTAGGCAGTACAAAAAGTTTTTATATAATTATGGTGGTGGTGGGACTAATCCCCATCTGGTCTCGTGAAACTAGACCAGATCAATGAGTCCATAAATCTGCACAAAGTCTAAGAACAGCAGGAGGGGAAGCAACAGCCTCCTCACATGAAAATACCAGACTTTGCAAAACGTGCTGAGGAGAAAAAGGACTGATCTCACATTTGGTGCAAATTGGGAAGCTTTCTTTGCCACCTTTAAAATTCATTCATCTCAGGTGACCAGTCGAAAATCGCGAGAATGCCGTCTGATACGATCTGAAACCCTTGAATGATATGGCGGATCCAGGATGTCTTTGAAAATCCCATGGGTGTACAGAAGGAACAACCAAGGTTCTACATATTAATTCTTTAGCCCTGGAGTAGATCTCGGTCGACGTAAGGACCATGTGGTCTGCCGGATCCACAGGATCACTGGCAGCCGCCTTCGCAAGATCATCCGCTTCTTCGTTCCCGGGCAGGCCTGTGTGAGAAGGGACCCACTGTAGATAGATAGGGCGCAGTTCTGAAAGCTGTTTAAAAAGGTGTAGAATACTCCTGCTGGTGCTGTCACCAATAGATGGCCAATTCGATGAATGTTGGATGGAAGATCGGCTGTCTGTCAGGATCCAAATTTCAGAAAAGGCTTGGCCTTGTATGTTGTTAATTAATGAAAGACCACACATGATAGCTATTAGTTCTGTTCTGAAGACAGAAGCGTGATCAACATTTCTTCTCTGAATTTTGATGATGCGGCCAGGTAGTTCAATCAAAACTCCACTGCCAGTAGTGTTTGTTTCTATCTTACTGCCATCAGAGAGAGTATAGATCTTCTCTACATCCAGTGAAATCCTATCAATCACCTCCAGAGACAATTGCTTAAGAAGTTCGGGGTGGTTTATTGACACTTTATTGGCATTGGTCCTTAAATTAGTATGGAACGTGACCCCCTGGTGTCCAAGGAAAGGTTTAATAAAGGAAATCAGGCAGTGGTGTACCACATTAAAACTCAGGTATTGTGCAAGTGCTTGGGAGAAGGGACTATTACGTTTCAACCTTTGATTATCTGTCCAATTTTTTAAGTATTGAGATGTTCTGTGTTGATCACCATAACTGAGCAGTTTTTATATAATTATTCAATGATGCATACAAAGTGATTCGCTACCAGACCTATAAACCTGCAGGGTGTACAGGGGTACAGAGTGTACTCGGAATACAGGGTCGCAAATGCCGTACTTGCGAGCTATGGTGAGAAGAAGCAGAGAAAAAGAACAGAAACAGCAGTAAATTAATGGGACAGAAACATTTTATTGAAAGGTTGAACAAAAACAGGTACTGGAAGTTATTAACAGATGTCGTCTGGCAGACCTAATAGTGGTGCCGAATGGAATTTTTTACCTTCTCGAAGATTCCTGGCATGTGACATATCCTACTGGAAGATGCAGATATTCGAAACGGCTGTCTCGTACACCAAACTCTTCAAGGAACCTTCTATTCACACTTTCAATGATCGTGCGATGTGGAACACGTCTGTTCGTTCGAGTAACGTCCCTGGTACAACAGCCGAGTGGCATGCCCCTTTGAATCTCCAACTCCATACACGATCAAAATATCGACCGTTTGAATGTGAGTTCATTCTACTACCTCAGGAAACGGATCACAAATGACTACTTCCAGCAGTATTCGTTTTCTCAAAACCTTCCGTTCAGCGCCACCTACAGCAAGAATGGCCGGAGGAATCTTCCAGAACGTAAGGAACTCAATGCAGCTCCGCTGTCAGTCCTTCTAGACGATTTCTGATCATAATTTCAAACACCTGTTGTTGTTCAACCTGTGATGGATTTTTTCGGTTCCTTCCACCAACCCCTTGGGGATTCCTTCTGGGCCATTATTTGTTCAACCAACTTTCTCCGAGGAAAGAAAGCGTGATTATGCAAATTGAATTTAATATATATATTCAGTATTCATGATTTTGGAAAGTTAGTGAAGTGAAGATAGCTTGGATATGAAGTGAATAGATAAGAATCTAGCAAACCGGCAGTAGTACGTATACGTAAACAGTGTACGAAGCGAGAAGTTGGTAAGTCGGAAAGTGTTAGTTCCACTATTGGAGAAGTGTTTAAGGCCACGTCTAAAGGATTTCAAGCGTTCAGGTACTGTAATCTTATTTCAAGTAGAAGTTAGAGAAATTATTAGCGCGCTTCTTAAAACAAGCTTTGTATAAGTTATCGTAAGGACAGTTTTGCGTGATCGTATATATTCTCCCCACGCCATCTTGTCTCACCTTCGTCCTCTAATTGATCAAATTTATCTTAATTAGAGTGTTATTTGTGTCTGTGTTGAATAAAGAGATAAATAGATAATTGAAGTTCATCATGTTGTATGATCATTTAGTTCCTCCCACACATCTAGCCAGGTCCCAGGGAATACGGAATGTAAATTCTTTACAAACCTTTCAATAAAATGTTTTCTGTCCTTTTTATATGTTATTTGGACCATAGCTCATGGCTATGGCATTTGCGACCCTGCATTTCTATGTGATTCGAAATAGTATCTACCCGCCCCCCCCCCCTAAAAGTTTTTCCATCTGGTAGAGAATCATCCAGTATTGAAATACACACAATTTATGTTCATTTAACATTTATATTCAATTCAAGAAACATCTGAGTATGGTCAACAAAGGCAATGCGTCTTTTAGCAGACAATGCATGTCGTGAGCGATGCAGAAAAACTAGAACATTTTCACATTTCGTAATTCTCCTCAAGGGGAGAGTGTGAGCTCATTTTCTTGTCTTTGTTAGTTTGCTTAGATTAGTTGTACATAGAACTCGAAATGTAAACACAGCAGCCACGTTCGCAAAGTATCAAATTATTTACTTATAAATCATTTCTAATTCATGCAATAATCTTTTATTTATAAAAGTTGGATATCATTATTACTTATGCGAGAAATGAATTGAAATTTCGACAATTTAGGACTACAATTCAAATGTTAAACAAGATTAATAGGGTAAGAGGTACTTTTTTCTCTTCATTAGAGTTTTTAGAACAGTTAGTTTTTTTTTTGAAAATTATAACAATACACACGTGATATTAACCGCATTACATCATTGATGTAAGTTTTTTGAACGTATCGAATTTTTTCAAATCCACCCTATTCTCCCGACCTCGTACCAAAAGACCTTTTCTTATTTTCAGAACTCAAAACCCATCGCGTTGTTGGTTGTTTGACAATGCAAATGACATCATTCGCAGGATGGAACAATGGTTTTCGAAACAAGCTGCTGAGTTCTACAGTCTAGAAATGGTGGGTTAAAAATGCAACTTTGTATGGAGACAATATATAGTGAAATCTTAAGAACAACGAATAAAAATTAAGCTTAATGTTATGTTATTAACTATGTTGCTGGTCATTTAAGGTGAGATGGGTCAGCTTCAAACTTGTGGTCATCCATGTTGTGTTGTGTAAATAATGTTAATAAATACCAAATTAAAAAAAACTCACATTCATATGATGTGAAACACATACGGCAAATACACACTTTAATACAATATTTACAAACGTATTTACATTGGGGTAGTGGTATGACATGAAACGATAAGGTTCTCAAAATTAAGTAGAACTTTCCACTTACAGGGAAAGGCGGTTCCTCGGGCACACCTGTTGTATTTGAGTTGCAAACTGGTTTTAATCAGGTGTCTCTTCTCTCGATTTGGGCTAAGGATCGAAATTGAACATTCACGCGTTTTCTTTATTTTTGCTAGAATTTATTCTCCGAAACGAACTGAAAAACGATATTCAACTATATTTTATAGTAAAAGAGCAATGAAATCTTCGAATCATCTCCAACATCTTCAGAATTTTCTCTTTGGAGGGGAGAATAGTCAATCTGAAAAAAAAAAAAAGGTGTTTTAAATAAGCAAACTTTTTAAGTGCGAGGACAATTCAAAAAATTTATGACAGAAAAAGAGAAGAGAAAAAATAAAGAGAGAGAAAAAAAAATTTTCTCGGAGAGAAAAAAAAAATCTGAAAAAATATTTCTGAATTTAAACACATAAACTACGTACAGTCAAAATCGTTTGATACGAAATTCAGGGGACTGAAATATTTTTTCGTGTTAAAGGATATTGCAAAAGAAAAAAAATATATTCAATAAAATTAAGAGTTTATCTAAGTACATTTTATTTGCTTAGATATGTATATAAAAATGTATGCGATATGGTACGATGTACGCAAAAATTTTTAACTTAAGGATTTTTAAAATTTTTTTCATTGCCTCCTATGTGTGTATACTATGTAAAACAGATTTTGTGTGCTCAAAATTTCATAAAAAGCTAACCATTTAATTTTTTAAGAGAAAAAACATAAAATTTTGAAAGTGATTTTAAAATGCTACTCCTCCAACAAAAATTTGCGTACTCGCTTGAAATTTGATTTACAAGTATGTCAATCTATGCATATCAAAAGTTGGTATGGGTTTCGCGATAGCATGATTGGTATTTGTACAATGCTTCTTTTCATGAATGCTTATTGAAAATTACTTAAAAATGTACAAATTCTGAGTTCAATTATTTTTTAAAAAATAAGTATTGCTTTGATTCAAAAATGCATACCAACTTTTGTTACATGTACCATTAGCAATAGGTAAAAAAAATTCAAAGCATTAGGCACAATAGAAAAAAAAGTCTTAGCATTTTAAAGGAAGACAAACTAGTTACTTTATCTTTCTCCGAGATAAGTAAGTTTAAAGTTTTGATTTGCCATAGGGATGAGAATAAAAACGAAAGCTAAATCCATCACAATTCTGTGTTTTTTAAGTTTAGAGCTTTTAAATTTTGCCAGGTTACAGAAAAGTATATGAAGAATAATTTAAGTTAAAAAAAATTAAATTTGATTTTTTGACCGATTTTTATGAATTGAATCATAGAAAACTGAGAGGTATTCTCTGAAAAGCCAAAAGTATAACTTCAATAAGTAACTTTAAATAATAGCATCATTTACGCAGTTTTATTATCTGATATATATTATTTTAAAAAACCAGGTTTTGATTGTAAATTGAAGAGTCTGAATCAAAAATACAGACATAAGTTTCAGAGCCCTTTAATAAAACAAAAACAACCTAAAACGAACACATTAAAAAGGAACATAGTAACGAATACAGAAACAATTCAAGTTGCTTCTTTTTATAAATGCTTTCTGAAAATTCCTTAAAAAATGTATAAATTCTGAGTTCAATTATTTAAAAAAAAATAAGTATGATTTTGATTTAAAAATGCATACCAGCTTATGTTACATGTACTATTAGCAATAGGTAAAAAAAAATTCAGAGCATTAGATATAATTGAAAAAAGGCCTTAGCAATTTAAATGAATACAAACTAGTTATTTTATCTTTCTGAGATAAGAAAGTTTAAAGTTTTGATTTGCCATAGGGATGTGAATAAAAACGAACGTAAAAGCTATCATAATTATGTGTTTTTAAGTTTAGAACTTTTAAATTTTGTGAGGTTATAGAAAAGTATATAACGAAAAATTTAGGCTAACAAAATTAGATTTGATTTTTTGATCGATTTTTGTCAACTGAATAGTATTGTGTCCCCTTAATAAAAATCAATGAAACAAAAACAGTCACAAGAACTTAATGAAATGTAATACAAAATTTTCAAGTTTTTTGAAAAAAGAAAACATTTATCGAGTTTCTGGAATATAATCTGATATTTTTCTTTGCATTGTCTTTTTTATCATCGAATTGTCAACAAATTTTTCGATGTTGTCCAAGCTGTTATTCATTTCACCTTTAGAATGTGCGTCTAAATAACTGTGCATACTTTTCATGATGTTCATCATTTCGGAGGAAATGGGAACAGGAGCTGATTTATTCATTCCTTTTCAGCATTACTCGTTTCATTTTCGTCTATCTCGTATCAATGGTATTTTTTTTTTTTTTTTAGCTTTCAACGAAATGTCTTTGTCAGCCGTAATTTGGGCTTTACACACATTATAATTATCTACTGCAAAATTACTTCTTCTCGTGATACAGTAGGGCAGTCCAATAATACAGAAAAATAATGTGCGAAACCACCTCTTTTTTATTTCATACCCCTCTTAATCTCTGGGTTTCTATATTTTGTTCATTCCCAGAAGGGGGAAATCTTTTCAGTTTAAGCGATTATCGTTTCGCGTTAAGAGAAAAATAATGCATGAAAATACGTAGCAGTTTGTCGGAACCGTTGTATTATTTCATGTTAACCGGTTCTGTCTGTCTAACCATATTTCTGTCGTAAGGTATCCGACTACTTGCGACCTTTTACTTTTAAAAATGGAGGTATGGGATTTTTTTGTGGTTTTTAGGTTTTTTTTAGAACATTTTAAGAAATTATGCTAAAATTAAAAAGGGAAAAAGAAATTATTATTAGTAAAATGGAAAAAAATTGGGAAAAATTGACAAAAAATTACATAAACCATTTGTTCCAAAAGTTTGTGTTACAAATTTTCAGTTTTTCAATTTGTATGTGTTACTATGTTATTCATTTTTGAAATGACCTTCAGGATAAGAGATACTTTAATTTTTACAAAAACTAGAGCATTTCATCTAAGTTATTATATGTAATTGCTTAAAAAAACAGTGAATGTATTAACATAAGAGACTAAATTTGGTAATAAAACAGTGATGGATAAATCTGAAGGTTAAAACACTTCTACTATTATACAGAACATACACAAAAAATTTTAGTTAATTACTTTCAAAGCTTTTTTAACAATCGCTGTCCCCGTTTGAGTATTTAAAAAAAACACATTTCGAGTAAAACGCGTTTTAAAGAATGACATATATATCTTGCTTAAAGTGATGCATCTGCTTTTACTAAAACACCTGTAGTTTTTGTTCTAGTGAACGGAAAAAAATACACTTGGTATTTTTATAAAGCTAATAAAATGGTCTATAAAATAAAATCATAAAAGAAATTCGTCAATTTTTGGAAAAATTCACAATCTTAGGGTAGTCGGATACCTTAAGCATTTTCGCATTTAACGTATTTTACTGTAGTTAGGATCCGGTAGGTATTAATTCTCTGCATAGTCAATGTAAAAGACGAGGTATTTGTCACATATTGAAATCAGCAAAAAGAAATCAGCATCAAATTCATAGAATCAAGTTAAGATGGCTTGCTGAATTTCGATGATGGTTCTGAGATAATAACCTCTATCTGTGCTTCTTCACTAACAACGGGCTATCTACGAGGTCTACCGTCTCTAACTTACGGCTCTTTCCATCCAGCCGAATCGGCACTTTGAGCCAGAACAACTCAACGCCGCCAATGAATGTCACTTAGATTATATGGACAATATGGTTTCAATTATAGTTGCTTAATCCTAAACTACAGTCTCTATTAGAAAATCGCTCGGGGACGCATTTCTGAGGTTGCATTTCATTTTAAAGATAAGTACGCGTTATTTCTTACTATTCGATTTGTCTTGTCATCGTTAACGTTAAATAAATAAAAATGAATTACTAGGAATATCAGAGGCGATCCTTTTGAGTTTGATTTAATGTAGAGATTCCCAAACTTTTTGTCTCATAGACCCCTTACCATGTTTTTCGTTTTTTGGTAGACCCCCTACTTATATATACCTAATAATGAATTTTTGCAAATTTATCAACTTAAATATCTTTTTGACAGCTGGTATAGGGCTATGCTTATTTTAAAATATTTAAATTTCTAACTGTCGTGAAGTATAGCGTTTAAAACATAAGACACACACATGTTAATGAAGTAAAAATTTAATTAATACTTAAGATAACTGTTACATAAAGTAACTGAGCAACAAACAAATGCTTTTAATGGGAGATATGAATCAAGGGCTTCGTCCATTCTGGTGTTTCTAAAATTGCTGATATCCATTTCTAAATTTTAGTTTAAGTTCTTAGTGCCTATTCTGATCAGTTTCTATTGTAATATGACATTTGATTTTTCTGTCAATGTGATATATTAATTAATTTCCTATTGTGGTACTACCATATATATAGTCAAAACTTTCTCAAACCTAGTTTCAAAGTCTAAATAAAGGACATTTACATGTTGAACGTAAGAAAACGTCCTTTTCCTGGAAGATTGTTTGTGACAAATTGGAACTAGAAAAATTCGGGACGCCCAATATTGTACTCTCCTTAGCTTAATTATTGCAAGAAATTCCGAAATGTTGGTCCTTGTAACTGCAAACTAACTTCATTAAATTTAGTAAATAAATCTGTTCAATAGTAAATCTGGTTTCCACTTGATCAAATTTTCTTTTAAAATTGAAGTCATGCTCTGGTTTACTAAGAGTCACTAACGTAGACCCCCATTTACACCTCATGGACCCCCAAATTATTTTTTCGCTGACGTGGACCCCCTGACTGTTGTAATAGACCTCAGGGGAGACCACTTTGGGAATCACTGATTTAATGGCTTCTCAACCCCTACTGGAGTTGGATCTCCCCTCTTCCGAGAACCGCATCTATCAGAAGAAGCAGTCAATCGAAAGCAGGTTTTGAATTGAAATCACTTGAGTCCCTTCTAAAGTTCTAAACTCCCATTCCCTGATGTACCACCCAAGCACTCGAAAAAACCACGTTCTATTTCTCGTGTGTTGACTCAACTAAAAGGATATTGTGGGAGCTAGGATCTTCATACAAGGCTACTTGTGTATTGAAAATAAAGAAAACTTTTTATTGCACCGATGAGTTCGGCACTCTCTTTTCAGTCAATTTTATTTCTGCGTGTGAAAGGAATTCTCCTCTTCTCTTCATACTAGAGGATTGATGACTGACTTAAAGTTGCCTCATGTGAAACCAGGTTACCGCCTCACTAGCTCCCTCTATAGGAAGCGTTCAAATGATGGGATTATCTCAGCTGTCCAGATAAGGAATTTAGATTGTACAGACACGTCTGCGTTCTTGTTATCATATTTTTATAAAAAAAAATAGCTCGTATTTGATAAATATTCGATGAAATATTATACTTTTACATTTTTATGTGTTCAGACATGAAAATCATAATACCTTAAGTGATATGTACCAGGAAGTTGCCCATACATAGTTCCAGGCTGAGTGCAAATACCGGTTTCTTCTAGAAGATTCAGTGCGTAGAATGAGTCTGGGCTTTGCCCTTTTGCCTGAAACGAAACACAGTAACTTATCATTACAATTCTAAATGAAATGTATTAGAATAAAACGTCTGAGTTATTGTTGTTCTTTCTGATGCCACCTGATCAACGGTGTCGAATTAAAGCCCACGAAATATTCGATGAGCCGAAACACCTCTTGAGAAGTTAGTGGCAGGGGAACAGAGGTGGGAACCACCGGATCCCCCCAGGGTGTCCTCCCTCAAAATTTGAGCAGAATGCAGTGAAATCCTTCTGTCAACTGCATGGTGTTCGAAATATTGTGACCAAACGACAGACACAATCTTGGTTCTCTTGTCACGAAGAATCTCGTGGGCCTGGATCTGATGTCGATCAGGTGGGATAGGTAACAATATTTGAGCAATTTTTATTTGGAACTAGTCCTATAGTTTTAATCTCATTCAAGCTTTTTAAACTTCTGTATTCTAGAAAATTATTCAGTTTTCTTACAATCAATATACACAGATGATGAAAAAATGTATACACTCTTTAAGACTGGGTAATATGTTAATGCCATAAGTTTGAAATCGCATTGACTATTGGATTAAGTTGTGAGAGTTGATATTAACAGTGGGTATTAGTGTTTCGACGTGTTCAACAATAGTTCAGTAACAGATGGTGCTAATGTTTTAGTAGGAAAGTCAGATCATGGTGCAAATATGTCTGACTCTCGAGCTACGAAAAAGTATTTTGAAATAGTATTTGAAGTTCAAGAATATAATAGTGAAAACGACATTAAAGGCAACAATGGGAAACGGAACCACCAACACGCTTAAGCATTGCTCGTTCTTTGCGATAAGTTTTAAATTGATAGAATAATAAAGACTATGCATAAGGAATGATCTGGCCAGCACGCACATCAACAAGCGAAATGTATTCATTTGGAGTGTTAGATCCCTTCTCATGGTCACCACAAAAATTGACATCTCAATGTCTACGTGAAACAGGCAAGAGTAGATGTAGCGTAGATTGTATTTTGCCAAGAGCAAAATGGAAAATTAACATACCACAATTGTTACACACAATGAACGAGGATAATCCAGACAGAACTCAGTTATGTGAATGGTACCTCATACAGGGTGAAAATGAAACAAATTTTGTTTCCTAAATGATGTGATCTATTTTACTACTGGGGTTACCTCAAGAATGTGGTGTACAGCAAGAAACTATGCACACTAGGGGAACTGCGCTTTCAAATGGAAACGGCTAGTCACGCAATTCCTGTAGCTACTCTGAGACATGTCACCAGCAATGTAAGGCATCGTGCTTAAAAATGTTTGGAAGTGGGTGGATTACAGTTTGAACACTTATTGTAACTTTGTAACTTTTATTCCCAATTATGATAATATGTACGTTTTTCTTCATCAAAGTGTGTATACACTTTTTTGATCACCCCTGTATTCCCCTAATCTTTTAGATATAATAAAATTTGAACCAATGTTTAAAAATTGATAGAAGATAAATAATAATAAAATAATCTCACCTTGGCTTCTTCTATGACTTTTTCAGGAAGGTGAATTTTTGGAAAGATGAACGTCGCTGCTGTTTGAGGTTTACATTCGAAGCCATCAATTTCATTTAAATATTTTATTAGTATCATTGCCTTTTCGTTCAGTGATTGCATCACATCTGTCCACTCCTAAGCACACAAAAAAATCAGTTATCTTAATGCTATTTATCGTTAACGCAATATTTTTGTAATAATTGCTGCCTTGTATTTGTAATCCATTAGTTAAGCAAGAAAATCCTTTCGTTGTTGAACCGAGGGAAAGTAATCGAGTATTTTTACAAAAAATAGTTTCATTCGTCAAAGTATAAAGCCTCATACTGATAAATGCATTCTCAGCGAGAAAATAATTCATAAATTCCATTTTTTCATTGTTTATTTCCCTACCAAAAAAAATCCTATCTTCAATTTTTAATCACTAAGTGTGTGACGGATCTATACGGTTTTTCTCTAACCTCTTCTTTTTACCTTTAGTTCAAATTATTTATTTCAACCAACCTTCATTGACAGCCAGGCGTGATTTATGTAAATAAGGAATATTATATAAGTTCGGTTTTCGTGAGTTGAAGGAAGCTAAGTAAGAGGAAGTGAGAAGTCAAGTGAATTAAAGATTGAGAAGTCGACACGTAGTTGTTGACAAGTTAAGCGAGCTTGATGCGTTTTGATGCGTGCGAAGAGAAACGGATGTAAAGTATTGAAATTCACTATCACGGGGCGTGGAGTCTTCGTCAATTCATCCAGCTAAATAGAGTGCCTGAAGTTCATCACGAAGGAACCACAGCAGTAAAATATAAGGTTAGTGACTTTGATTAAGAAAATCAGATTATTATTGTGAGGCGTAGTTGTAATTGTGTTCGTTTAAGCTGTCCTAGATTCAGTTGAAATTCTGTATTATTATCCGCTTGTATTGATATCTCACCTTTGCACTCCACTCTCGTTTATTTATCTTAATTAGTATTGTTGGTAGGGTAGTGGTTAGAACATCGGACTCAAGACCTGAGGGCCTGGGTTCGATGCCCGATGCCACTAAAATACCACCGAGTATAGACGAAGTACGTACTCGTTAAATCAGTGGGTTCGAAATTCTTGTGGGCGGTCGCAGCAGAAACCACGAGTGTAGGGGGCTGGATAATATTTCCCTCCCCTTCAGCTCCATGCTAAAATTGTGGAGGTGGAGATAGGTGGTGTCGCCATCTATCGTTAAGAAGTTCAACCTGTCTCACAGGCAATGGCAACTTTCATTCCTTCCCTGCGGGAAGGACACGACAACAACAACAGTATTGTGGTGTCTATTCATAATATATTGATAAGAATCAATAAATCAGTTCGAATCGGAATCATGTCGTTCTATCAATTAGTTCCTCCAACATATCCAGCCGGGTTTTCAGATAGATAGGAAGGTATTAGTGTAAGGGTCACCATAAGTACAGGTCACCACAAGTGTTATTCTGTATTCATTTTTTTCTATTATCTGCGAAAGAAATTTTAGATAAACCATGAAAAAACATTTTCACCTATCGTGAATTTGCTTTTTTTCTTTATAGTTTTCTTCCTCTTGTAAACATTTAAGCAGGAACACCATTTGAAATTCAGTACAATGGAAAATTTAACATCAGAAAAGGCGAGGTTTTAGAAAATTATAATTAAGTAATATGAACTTTTTTTTTTTCAAACTCCTATTCTGAAACTCACTGTTCGAAGCTTTGAAGAAAAAATTTTGTGGAAATGGCTTCTGAATTATATTTTCAATATAATTCTTTTACAAGAAAGATACAGTTATTATTAATAAATTAATAATAATTCAATAAACTTCAAGTAAGTCAAAAAGAAAAATAATAAATTTCTGATATAAAAAAATTTAGGGAAATAATATCATTTGAGAGATATTGATATTTAATGTGGAGTCCAATTTTAATTTCACAGTATGATTAAAATAAATAGATATAACAATAATAATAATAATAACATATATGCAATTAATTCTTTATAAACTTAAATAGTTGCTCCAAAACTTAAAATCAGCAAGAGCATGTTTCTCTTTCTGATTTAGATTTCACACCAAAAAAAAATGTCTGATCCCTTCAACGCAAAGTGCTCCAAAATTTTATAAAGAAACAATAAGTTCAAAATACATTTTATTCTTATTAGTAATTTTTTTTACAAACTGAACAACGATATGAAAAAGTACAGTAAATCACACAATAATTTGATGTTTCTGTTTTGAGATGAGCATTTTAAGAAATAGTGTATAATCAACAAGGACAAAGAGAGCACCTCCAAATGACACACATATATAAAAATATTGCAATGAGAATTTCGGCAGTGAAAAATTAGCATTCGCATTTTTGAAGAAACTGCAGAAATCAAACTTTGAACATACGCTTTTGGATGCTGATATTGACATCAGGATCAACAATTGTAAAAAAAAATACTTTACAATAAATCTTTACAATTAGAAAAATACATATACGTATATACTGAATTAGAGATAGACAATGCTGCGTAAATTCTGTAAAGCTGTGACGGATCTATACGGCTCCTTCCACTAACTCCTTGGGGATTCCTTTAGAGAAAAAATTCTTTCAACCAACTTTCACCGAAGACAAGAAAACGTGATTATGCAAATTAGGTTTGGTATATATATTCTGTATTCGCGAGTGTTAGAGCGTTAATAAGTTAATAAAGTGAGAATCGAAGATTAGTAAAGTGAGAATTGAAGTTTACTGAAGTGAGGATAGCTCGGATGTAAAGTGAATTAATGAGAAGCAAGAAATCCGTCAGTAGTACGTAAACAGTGTAGGACGTGTGAAATCAGAATCTTTAAGAAGGGCTCAAGTTCATTATTAGTGTTCAAGGCCTCGTCCAACGGATAAAGAATTGCAAGAATTTAGGTACTGTGCTCATACTTTAAGTAGAAGTTAGAGAGTTAAACTGTTAGTGCACGTTCGAGGTAAAAACGAGCTTGTATAAGTTATCGTAGGAATATATTTGAATGCTCGTATGTATAATCTCACGCTATCTTGTCTTACCTCAGTCTTCTAAGTGTTGATCAAATTTATCTTAATTGGATTATTATTGTGTCTGTGTTGATTATTGTGACAAATAAACAATTGTAGTGAATCATATCGTCTGATCAATTAGTTCCTCCCACACATCTAGCCGGGTTAGAGGGAAGAAGGAATAATAATTCCTTACAAAGCTGCTCCTCTTTTATGCGCATGTGAAGATTAGCTGTGGTAAGTGCATATATAACTCGTACTGTGGTTGTTGTTACTTAGTTGTTTTAATCGCCAGTATAGGTTGAACATGATTTAGTCGCCTTTGATCGTAGACAAAATGGCGCTCGACGCATGGGCCATTAAACTTTAGAAATCGTCACAGAACACGAATTTTCTAGGTCTGCCTTGTCAAGGGTATACGGAGAATAGACAGGGATTAAGGGGGAAGGAAAGTAATGAGCAGGAAAACTGCAATTAGATTAGAAAGAGCAAGTTGTTAGCCTAGCCTTAAAGTACGTAGCTAGCGAAGAACCAAACCTTAGTTCAAATTACCATCGTTGAATCATGACATCGATCGTACAGTCATTATTCGGACGATGTAACGCTTGATTCTCCGTATGGCAGTCGGGAACCGTAGATCTACGAGGGTACCATTGCTCAATGGTCGTCATTGGGTTGCAAGAATTGAATGCGCAACAATACACAGAGAATGGACTCTAGAGCAGTGGTTATTAAACTTGCCAGCGCCGTGGCTCTCCTTAATGTACCAGCCCTACATAGTGGACCTCCAAGATTTTGAGCACCCTTGCCTGACTCCCAGTATGTCGCTCAATATTAAGACTGCCTCTGCTATTTACACAGACTTTTTTTAACACTTCTATGTGTTTCTAACATATTTATGAAAATATTACTTTGTAGTACGGATGTGTAGTTGTAAACATTGAGAAACTGAATTATTATAATATTCTTCATCGAAATATATGTTCTAGTAGAGTTTTTTCATTGGTGGGGGGCAATTTAGTGATTTAGTCCAGCATGACACATCTTTCAATTTTTCCAAGTGGCCTTTCAGAGTCTGTAAAAATTGAATGAGAAAGCGTTGTCTACGGAATACAGTTTAAAAATTGCTGCTGTAGAGAACTGGAAATGAGTAGCATGGAGTGATGAGTCTCGATTCTGGCTACTTCATGCTGATAGAAACTAAGAATATGGTGTCAGGATCATGAGAACATGGATCCTGCATGCCAGTTTGGAACTTTACAAGATCATGACGTCTCAACCAGGGTCTGAGGTGTTTTCTATAGGCAAATTTAGAGATCTTTGGTTTTTCAAACCTCCCTCAATACGATTCGGTACGTAAAGTTGCTGGGGGGATCTCTTCAATCCATTTATGTTGTACTGTTATCCACATGGAAATAGAGTAATCTAGTAAGACAAATGTACCTCTCACAGGTGTCGGTTGGTTACTGCAGGGTTAGATGATCATTCTTCTGACTTCTTTGTAAAAGGCTGGTCCCCTAGAAGCCCAAACGTAAGCCTATTGGAGAAAGATTTGAAACCACATCGTTCAACATTGCACTTTATCGAATATGGGACAGATTTAGCTGGTGTTTTGAAAGTCATTCCTGAGAAATGCTTCAGCAAACTTGTTGAATTTATACCTCGTCGAGTGGCAGCAGTGTTATTAAGTAATGACGAAGTTGTGACGGGTGCTTACGCGTTTCACTAACCTTCTCTCAAATTCCTTTAAGATTGTATTTATTTTAACCAATCCCCGCTGAGAGCTAAAAGTGGGACTTATGCAAATAAGATAGTTTCGGGTTTAGCGAGTTCGAAAGAGATATAAAAGGGAGAAATGAAATGAAGAGAGGAGGATGACTACGTGGTTTGATAGAGGAGTTAACTACGAGGTTGATTAAGAAGGTGATTCTGAGAGATTAGTTTAACTAGTGAAGCTTGTTAGCCGTGGGAAGTTTATTGAAAAAGGTTCATTAATTCGGTTCGGACGGAACTGAAGATATCAAGGATTGAAGCCGCTCTTTAGATCCTTCAAGTATTAAAGAATCCTGCCTTAAAAAGATATCAGGTCTGTTATTTTCATAAATTAGTTATAAATGCGTAGTTTGATTGTATGCGTTATTCTCCGTAGTTTCAGTTAGTGTTCCGTCGTTCATAATTGAATTCTTATCTCACTCCACTGTAAATTGTTGTTCTTAAGGTTTGATTAATATTTGTGTATTTCTATCATAAGAAAGATTAATAAATAATATTGATTTATCAATTAAGTAGTTGTTCATTATGAATCCAACATACCCGAATTTAGATAATGTGCAAAGGGGAGTTATTAATCATAGGGGGAGTGAGAGACTACGACAAAGTTCAAATTCGTTATTAATTTGAGCTATCTAATTCAGTGGCACTTCAGAGCTTTTTTTTGTGTTTAAGCTTACCTGAATAAATGTTTGGTATGAAGGCTGTGTTGGAGAAGGAGGACAAATCATGCAATCCAAAGCTATCTAAAAAAGAAAAAAAATTATGGCTAAAAAAGTTTATTCTTCCATGATAACGAGAACAATCTAGTAAGAAATTTGAAATGTCTATGAACTTCTAAAAGATCATTTGTCTTAATAATATAATCATTTTGCAAATATTTATCAACTACAAGGTCCCTCGACGATAGTTCACCAGTTGAGTTAGGACGCGACATTAACACAAATAAAACCAAATACGAGGGCTGTTTTTTAAGTAAAGTCCGTTTGTTTTTTTTAAAAATAACAACAATATTTTGTTTCAAAAAACCTTTATTTTAGGATTGTACTTATTCTTGCCTATTTTTCTACATAGTTACCGAATTTATTAATGAACTTGTCACACCTTAGAGTTAAGTCTTGAAGACCCTCTTCAAAGAAGTCTGCCGCCTGATCGGCCGTTTTCACTTCTTCGTTGTCACTGAAGCGCTTCCCACCAAGTCTGTGTTTGAGGCACTGGAAAAGGTGGAAGTCTTTAGAGGAGCTGGGTCGGGGCTGTACGGTGCACGGTTCAAACCCTCCCAGCCAAAAGATTCGATTACGTCCCGAGTCACTCGAGAAGAGTGAGGCCTTGCTTTATCGCGGGGAAGCAAAACACCTTTTGACAGCATGCCACGCCGTTAAGAAGTGAAAGCGGCCGTGAACTCTTGGCTGTCCGACCAGGTGGCAGAGTTCTTTGAAGAGGATTTTCAAAACTTAGTTCTAAGGTATGACAAGTGCATTAATAAACTCGGCAACTATGAAGAAAAATAGGCAAAAGTATGTACAATCCTAAGCTAAAGGTTTTTAAAACAAAATAGTGTTGTTATTTTTAAAAAAACAAACGGACCTTACTTAAAAAACAACCCACGTATGTAAACATTTACATATTGCATTTATGATGGTTATCATCCTAAATGCAATGATAAATTATAACTGGCTACACAACTATACAAGTTTAGAAGCGGTTAAATACACATTGATTTATTGATTTTTTATTAAAGTCATATTCTGAAGCAACAAGAGGGCGACGGGCTCGCAATTTTGAATCACCTTTAAATGACAAAACCGAATCTGAGCACGCAAACTAATACCGTGTTTTTGTTAAATATTTCTTTATTTGTTCAAAACATTTTACATAACAGAAATGACACATAAGAAAGCTATAAGGTAGCCAATTTTTATATTCCATATTCTACTATTCTTTTGTAAAATTTTGCAGAATTACAAGAGCTGTATTTTTTTTATTATTAAAAATATAAGAATGTACGAAATGTAGATATTAATTAAACACTCAAACAAAATGGTTTCTAAATACTCAGTTCAAAAATGTTTCGTTATATGTTTATCAAAAAAAAAAAAAAGAAGTTTTGATTGTTGAAATTAGCTCAATGGAAACAGAACAACAGCAACAAAAAAATGTTAAAAAGTTTATTTCTAAAATGCCTGAAAAAGGTAGATGCTTTTTAGAATATGAAAATATTATGGCAGTCACGAGTAAATACCCTTTTTGAGACAATTTTTAGAAAATTATTATAATAATACCAAAACAAAATCCATTAATTGAATTATATGGTTTCTACAAACAAATTAACATGATAAAATGCAAATGGTATTGGCATCCACTCAAAGACTTTAAACCGAAACATGTTTAATTTTTCAACTTAAATTTTGCAAACAATAGTTTTAACGGACAATGGACTATAATTATGTATATTATTAAAGAAAAATGGTTCAATCGTGAAAAACACCAAAAAGGGGGGGGGAAATGTCTTCTCTCTTTCACGATATATAATATATTTTTTAAAATTAAATTCATTGTTGATGAGAAAGCAGGCGTAAACTTTACCATAAATAAAATTGAGGTAAACTGAAATATAGCTAAATTAAGATAAAACAACTAATTCTCTTTTTTGGATAGACAAATCTTATTTATCGATTAAATTCTAGAAACTCTCTATAGTACTATATATTTAACTAGAAAAAAATGCTTACTTGTCCCACAACACCAGGACACATCTTGATGCAAATGGATTTTTTATAAACTTTTACAACATCTTCTCCTAAATTGACCATTTCGCAGCAACCGCATCGAAGGCCACATCTACAGCAAAAAATATGTTTCAACAAAATTAAAACAAAAAGAAAAATATAAGCAGTATGATTTGTTTTCATTAATTTTTTTTATCTCAACTTTAGTTAAAGCAAACACTTTTATTTCATTTCAAAACAAAATCGCATCAAATTTCCAACTATAGTGTGTATTAAAATTTATACTCTCGTATATAAACACGTAGAATCCGACAGAGTGCTTTTTGAATAATTTTTAAAAAAATTCTATAAAACAAACAAAAGCTAATTTTTTTTTATTGAAACAAAAAAAAATTGAAATTTTCTACATGAAAAATAGAGCAAAATGGAGCTTCTCCCGCTGTGTTACATAAAACAAGATTGTGGTATCTCGATAATGGACCCCAATTTAGGTAATATTGTTTCTACGATGACTTTAAAAGTATCAGGCATGCATTTATTCAAAACAAAAGAACGAATTCTTACTCTCCCAGAATACCGGCCGACCCTGAGATGAAACTGATGAGCTCCAGATTGCTGTAAGGGGGCCCCAACTGAATCATGGTTTTCTTGAAAGACTGGAAGTAGCAGCCTTGTGCATAAGCATTAAACTGGTAGGCCTGAAAATCAAACCTTTACCAATTACTTTATGCGTTCTTCAAGAATTATTAACATTATAATACAAAAAAGAAGTCATTTAAAAAATAAATTTAAAAAAACAATAGTTATGTAAGTTTTTTTTAAAAAAAATAAATAGATTGTGATTATTATGTAGTACAGAACTTTACATCATTTAACATTTTCCCTAGAATGTTTTTTCTTACCTTTTAATATGATAGAAGTTACATATTTTACTATATTTTTTTAATAAACGTCGTTTATCCAAACGTTTTTTATCCGGAGCGTCAAATATCCGAACCAGTCTGGATCCGTTTTCGAACAGTGCAATGCTCAACATTTGTTTCCTGTGAGGCCAAAAGTGACGGGGAAAACCCAAGGTGAAGGATATTTGAAAAATTTCAGCTGTGGTATTTGGTAAACATCTGCGCGGAATATTAATTCAGTCTGTTTTGTTGTCAGGAGGGGGGGGGGTATACGGGCTCTTTTGTTGAATTTTGTTGATGTAGAAACCTGTATGGTATGCGATGCAGAAGACTGTGGATTTCAAATGCTAAATAATGGCGAGATTGTGACTTCCGTGCAAGAAGAATCCGACCCTGTCGACGATGAAACGAAGACGAGGACAACAACAATGAAAGTAGCAAATGCTGACGCGTTTACTGCGTTATAGACAGCTATGGAGTGGCACGAACAACAATCAGAGTGCTGTCCTACTCAACTACTGCTGCTCAAGAGAATCAGAGACCTTTCACCGAAAAACCGAAGGTGTACAATGGCATAGCGAAAAATAAGGGATTATTTTCCACAATCAAGGTAAAATTGCGAAATTTTGCACCTATTTTGCTTTTTCTTCAAGCACACTTCCCACATGTGATGATTTTCAATATTTGTATAGTGTCCAGTATCATATACTGCATGGATCGCATTCGGTTTTTGGATATCTGAACCATCGCGTATTCGAACGGTGTCCGGTCCCAATGGATTCGGATAAACGACGCTCTACTGTATTCGAAAAGTGTATATGCTACACTTCCAAATTTTAATTACAAATAAACAAGCAAAGGCAATTTACGTTTTCGTATGTTCCATACAAAAGACATTACAGTTTTTTTTTTTTTTTGCGAAGTTTTATTGCACAATTTAAATGTGCGCACTTATAGTTGCGTGCAACTTTCTGTGAAACATTGGTAGTATCAACACATTTTTAATCAACATTAAAGGGCTGCTGTGATTCGATTTTTGAATTTATAAGTGTTACGAATTGGAGAGTGGTAACAATGTATTTTCTCAAGAAGAAGTCCGAAGTTGATATGTCCAGAGATCCATGTGGTCTAAGTGCTGGACATCCTCTTTCCATCAATTGTCTGGAGAACTTTTTCTCACTTTCAAATTATTGTGTTCTGAACATGTGTGTGCTGCAGATTAAAATTCGATAAACTACTGTGTAACGCATTTTCCCTGCGGTGAAGCTATTTGAAACGAGAATGTTGCAAATGTGGACAGTGCACCGTCTTGTTTGTATTTCATTAAGCAGAAAGTTTAGTTTTCTTTATGGTAAAGCTTTCTTTAATTTCTCTTTTTTTCTAACATAAAAAACTGTAAATGAAAATCTTTATTTATTTTAATTCACTTTTGAAAGTGTAACCATACTTCACGGACGCCTTATACAACTAACAGAATTATAATTTATAGTGGTATAATTTACAGTACTCCGTCTATGATTTATAGTACTTGATATTTTTAATAATACCAGAAAAATAACAGTAAAAATGTATGTTTTTTTTTTTTTTTGAAAAACAAGTATCAAATTTTTTAATTTTGGAAATGAGTAAAATAATTGATTGAAAATAAACAATGCAGTTGAACTTCAAGTATTGTAAAATAATTCCTTTATAACTAAAGAGCCTTTCTTATATTTTCCAATACTCAAAATGGGGAATTTTCTGAACTATTGTTATTCAACTCTTGCTGAAAAAACATTCATTGTTCCCTTCGGACAATATTTTTGAAGGGAAAAAAAAGAGTATTTTGGATTATATATATTACTAGCTGTTACCCGCCCGCTTCGCTGGGTATTTCATGATGTTTTATAAATTTTTACTGCTTATATATATGTATAAATTATTGATATCTAAGTCCTAGCATTAAGAATTCGATTGAATTGAAAGATATACCTGTAGATAAAAAAAGAGCAGAACTCATCTAGTTTGTATTTTCTAAAAATCTCTAAAATTGAAGCATAATGATAAAAATGATATTTGCTCTTTCGTAACTCAAAAACCAAGTGGATTCCCGCAAAACCAATTTTCGGTGGATCTCTACTCCGTAAATTGAACATGCAAGCCAAATCTCAAGTCTAAATTTAACAGAAAAAAGCAAAAGTTTTACTATAAATATCCCCGTAATCCCGTTGAGAGCCGTTTTCCAAAATTACCGCTCTTAGCGGATTTCAATTCAACAAAAGAAAAATGCAAACCAAATTTCATTATTATAGTCCTTGTAGCTCGAAAAAAGTAATTTTTTTTGTCAATACGTCCCAGTAACCCCCTGCAACCCCTCAGAACTTGATTTTCTTAAAATTTATTCTTAGTGGATTCCTATTCAACAAAAGAAACATGCTTAAAAAATTTCAAGTATATGGGTCTAACAATTAAAAACAGGAATTTTTTTCTGTAAATCCTCTTGACCCCTCGCAAACATCTTTGGGGGTCAATTTTCATTTTACTCTTTGTTAGAGGAACTCTTTTTCATGAATGGAACATGCCTACCAATTTTCAAGCAGGATGATCAAGTAGTTTAAAAATGGAAATATTTATCGATTACGCCTCTTAATCTCCCGAAATTAAACTTGGTAGTTGATATTCTCGAAACCCATTTTGTAGCGGTTCTCTACTTTACGAAAGGAATCTGCTTATCAAATTTCAAGACTGTACGTCTAACAATTTAAAAATGGGGATAATTGTCTATAACGATACTTGAGCCCCCGCAACGCCACTTCTGGGTCTGTTTTCACAAAACCCATTTTGTAGGGGAATTGCACTCTATGAAAGGAATCTGCTTATCAAAATTTGAAGACTGTGCGTCCAATTAATTAAAAAGGCAAAAAAATTATCAATAACGCCCCTTGAACCCCCGCAACACCACCTAGGGGTCAATTTTCACAAAACACATTTTGCAGTGTTTTTCTATCCTATGAGAGGAATCTGCTAACCAAATTTCAAGACTGTGAGTCTAATAGTTTAAAAAAAGAAATAATTATTTATATCTGCGCTTAACCCCCCGCAACACCCCTTGGGGGTCAATTTTCTCCAAACCCGTTTTGTAGCGGATATTTACTCCATGAAAGAAACATTCCTACCAATTTTCAAGCAGGTAGGTCAAATAGTTTAAAAACTAAAATATTTATCTCTTACGCCACTTATTCCCCTGCAACGCCACTTAGAGGTCTGTTTTCACAAAACCTTCTTATAGCTTATCTCTACTCTATGAAAGAAATCTCTTTATCAAATATAAAGACTGTGCGTCTAATAGTTTAAAAATGGAAATAATTATCTATAACGCCCCTTAAGTCCCCTCAACGCCACTTGGGGGCAATTTTCACGAAACCTATTTTTAGCGTATCTCTACCCTATGAGAGGAATCTGCTTACTAAGTTTCAAGACTCTACGTCTAATAACTTAAAAATAGGAATTTATAACGCCCCTTAAACCCCCGCCCCCACAATACCCCTTGGGGGTCAATTTTCCCAAAACCCATTTTGTAGCGGATATTTACTCCAGGAAAGAAACTTACCTACCAATTTTCAAGCAGGTAGGTGAAGTAGTTTAAAAACGGATATATTTATCTATTACGCCCCTTAATCCCCCGCAACGCCACTTAGAAGTCTGTTTTCACAAAACCCGTTTTGTAACTGATCATTTTTCTACGAAAGGAATCTATATATCAAATTTAAAGACAGTGCGTCAAATAGTTTAAAAATGGAAATAATTATCTATAACGCCCCCTAAGCCCCTGCATCGCCCCTTGGGGGTCGATTTTCAGCAAACTCATTTTGTAGCGGATCTCTACTCTCTGAAAGGAATCCGCTTACCCAATTTCAAGATTGTACATCAAGTAGTTTAAACATGGAAACAATTATTATTAAATCCCTTAACCCCCCCGTAACGCCCCTTGCGTTTCGAATTTCGGAAAAAATCCTTTCTTAGCTGATGTCTACTCTATCAAAGGAACATGTCTACCAAATTTCAAGTCTGTAGGTTGAATAGTTCCAGATATTTCGTGATCAGTCAGTCAGTGAGTGAGTCGCTTTTCTCCTTTATATATATAGATGATCAATACCAATACTTATAATGTTATATGGACAAAAGGGGATATTTAAACCCCTTCAAAGTTTAAAATTATGGTTCTTATATTTTGTTATTAGTATTAATTAAAGTTGAGTTTAGTATTTTATTTTAAACAAATCTCCTCCCCATAAAAAAATCCATTCTTCATGATATATATAAAAATGTGCTTCCATTAATATTTTGTAAAGAGATATTCCATTTGTGCTTCATGTTTTAATTATTCTAATGTATCTGAAAAAAATATTATTCTTCTAAAAAATACCAAAGAACCTTTACGTACCGCTCACCTCATCTGCCAATAGTACCAGCTTTCTCCTAACGGCAAATTTCACAATTTCTTCCATATTCCGAGGAGTTAAAATGGAACCTGTAAAGGTATTCGTTTTTCCAAATTTATTTTTGCAATATTATCAGCTTTCTTATTACTATGAAGCCAAAAGTTGTTTTTTATTCTAACAATTATTTCATCATTGTGCAGATGTTTTTAAAGTAATATTTTGATTTGAGATAGCAGGGAAAAATATCGTCTGTAGAGAAAACAATTCGATTTCATAAATTATTATTTGTTATGTCTTTTTGGAAATATGTATTTGGCAATAAAAGTTTATTCTATTTCTTAGTTTTAAAATTTAGTTCAGTTGTGAATGTGTTTAAGTTTGATATTGAGAAGTGAGATTCAGTTTGTGCTTTGTTCTGTGGTTGCATTTTCCAATCGTAAAACTTACACGAAAGGTAAAAAATTTTCAGGTATTTATTAAAGATATTTCTCAGTTAAAAAAAGGAATATATAGTGTGGTATTTTTCTTTGGCAAACTTGATGATTTATTTTATTTCGAATTTCTTATTGTTTCAACATAGGAAATATGATTTTATTGTTATTGTTTTACTGGTATTATTATAATATTTGTGAGGTTCTATCTTATTTTTTATGATAACAATGCATGAGTTTTTTCTGTTCCGTCGATTTTTTTATACTTCTTGAAAGCCTACTTTCACGTTTTCCAATATTTATGCGAAATAGACAAGAATAAAATATCACTGCATTTTCTAATTTTATTTATAAGCTTTTTCTCTACGAAATTGACAGGAGAAAAGACAAATGATATTATATAAACGTGTTGGTCTTTTATCACTTAAGAATAGAAAAATTACATAAAAATGAATTAAGGACTTTTTATATGTTAGGCTTAATTGCCGCTTCAGAAAAAATGTTAAAAGTTAGCTAATGTCGATATTCGGACTGTTCCAATCTGACAAAGTAAAAAGTTCCAGATTAACAAGTATAGTTTTAAATATTAGCAAGTATAATTTCAAAAGTTAATAACCAATTAAAATTTATAATTATAAGAAAAACTTTTTAAAAAAAATAAATACGTTTAGTTTACACAAAATACAAAGTAGTAAACTACACATGCCTAAATATAAAATGATGAAATTCATCTTAAAAATAAAAATTATTATTTTGTAATACATAATATGCTTTAAACTTTTATTAAAAAGGGGTTTTTTTTCTCTACTCACACTGTAACTATTTGTGGGTCAAAACTTTAAAAGCTTTTTTCTCACATTTTAATGTGCTCAGACGAGATGAAAATTTCTATACACGATTGTTTAGGATGAAAATACGATAATTTAACTATAATTAATAAAACTTAATTAATTGAAATTAAATATTTAAAGAATTAAATGTAGCTCATAATTCTAATTTTTTACAACGTGAAACAGTTGAGAGTACTGAAATTTGAAAATTAAACTATACTCTTATACAATTAAATTATTAAAACTAATTATTGAATAGCTTAAATTTGACTCAACGTTTCCTATCGCTATTAAAATGTGAGGTTCAAAAAAATTTTGTTACGCAAAGTGTAAAGTTTAAAAGAAAACCCATGTTTATATATAAAGAACTCGCTATTTTTACCGGTGTTATTATTTATTTATTATATTTCTCTCTGTTTATATTATATTTCTGCTTATTTATAAAATTGTTTTTGTAAGTTTGACTTGGCTTGCGCAGCCATTAATTTGCGGGAAAATAAGCAATTATAGTCTCAACAAATAATCGACAGTTTTAAGTTCCTTATAAGAAAATATTCTAAGTGTATTTTTATATTACTGCACTACTATTACTAGTAGGAATTGTTATTATAGTTATGATATATTACTTTAATAATTTTGCTATTGTGTTAAAAATTACTATGGTTATATTGTTAAAAAATAAAGAATCATAAAAGTAGTTTTTTTACCCGTCGGATTTCCAGGATTGATGACTATTATAGCTTTTGGAATACAATATCTTCTAGCCGTTTCTAAGGCTATTGATAACTCTTCCGATTTAATTGACCAATGGTCTTCTTCTTCTAAGTAATAATCAATCTGAAAAAGAAAATTAAACCTTTGAAAATTTATACGTGATATGAATCTGTACGATTAGGAATAATATTCACGAGGCCTAGAAGACATTATTAAAATTGAAAATGCGTGAGAAATAAGAATATGTATTACTGCAAATGATTTAAGTACTTACGTATTATACCATCGACCAATTTCGCAAAACGAAAAGACATACCCTGTTCAAAAAATGTCGCCAAATGCTGTTAGTATTATAAATTATGTGT
The DNA here is from genome assembly GCA_019973975.1 of Trichonephila clavata. Classification (NCBI taxonomy): domain Eukaryota; kingdom Metazoa; phylum Arthropoda; class Arachnida; order Araneae; family Nephilidae; genus Trichonephila; species Trichonephila clavata. The sequence continues at coordinate 360,609 of BMAO01012710.1, forward strand.
TCAAACGTGGCTTGTGCTAAATTCTCTTCCGAAAGACGTACTCTCATGAATTGCCTACAAAAGAACAATATAGCGTGGCCTCCTCCTTTCTCTGCCTTTGTTCAGAGCAAGTCTTCTTTTACATCGTTTTGTGCATATATTAATAGCATTTTTTCTCGTATTGTTTAGATTGTCAATTTAATTATTTTTATTTAAAAAAAAAATTGTGTTTTTTTTACTATTTTATTATTTTGTGTGTGTTTGCTAACAATTACTGTGTACGTATGTATCTCTCTCTGGTTTTTTAAAGTGCGTATATATATGTATATATATGTATATGTCTGTGTGTATATTCTTAAGTATTTGTGTGTATGCATGCTTTTACTCATTTGTATTTTGAAATTCTGATCACACATGTGCTTCCAAACCTTCACCATTGTATAATTTTATTTACTGAATGTCTCCGTTTTTGCATGTGAGCAATGTTGTATTTTGTACTGTGTTTATTGTATTTGCATCCCGTCTTGTTTCTTTTTACCTTTCGATTTCCCATTTGTGCTTGTATCCCTGTACTTAAAACTTCCTACCACTATTGATCGAGTATTGACTTACGTTTGTAAGCCTTGTGTTATACTTGTTGGCACACAAGGAGTCTACCTAGAGTCTCAAAAAAAAAAAAAAAAACGTGCTTGGCAACGATTTCCACTATTGGCTGTTTATCACGCCATTTAGCAACATCTTTTGATTTGACGAAATTGGTCGACGGTATCATATGTAAGCACTTATTTAAGTATTTCATAGTCTTAGATAAGTTTCCAATTCAATTTTTTTTTTTTTTTGATAAATGATTATTTATGTGATACAGAAACTGAAAATCTTTCGGTGTATTAAAAATGCAATTGCAGAATCACTAAATAAAGCAAACATTTAATTGTCAACAGCAGTTCATGAATAATTAACTATATTTTAGCTTTCGAATTTAAAAAGAAACATTATCTGTAGAAGTAAAAAACTGTTCTTAAAAGTTTGTATTACAAGACATAGGGTCGGATTTTCCATAAAGCCAGTCTAGGTCAGAGGCAATGCCAAGAAAAAATAACCAAATACATACAGTTTCAAATTTTTCTTATCTGCCACAGATTAGTTCTATTTTATTCTTTTTAACACCCTTTTATAAACTTCACTTGCATGTAACGGAATCTTCGAATTCCATTTTTACCCACTTCAGAAGGTCAGATTAATTCGAAATTTTGCTAACTAGTCCAGAACCAATGACAATACAATAATTTAATAATTTTGTTCCATTGTCTTGAACACAATCACTGGGATTAACAATTGCCCATTTTCAGATCCCATTTCTAGATTTGGCGACTAAAAGATTAAGTTACAACTTAGTTCGATTAACTATAAAAGGGTGTTTTTTTAGTTTTTTTTTAAACTATGATTTTATTTCATAAAGTGTGAGGTCTAGTACTTCTATTATTTATAAATTAACTTATTAATGGAAAAAAGAGGAGTGGCAAAACAGAATCATTTTTTGGTCAAGCTTCCGGCTAAACGCACCCGGGAATCATTTATTCCTGAATGGGGAATTATTGAACTTTTCAACAAAACGTGAAACACATTTTAGCTTAGTGCAGTGATTCTCAAATTGCTTCTTAAGGGGCGTGATAACCCTAAGTGAGGTGTGCGAGCAAATCGAAAGGTTGAAAATAAAAGATTACTTTAAGAAGTTATTAATTCACTGAAAGGAAGCAAAACAAAATGCTTTGATATAATAAAAAATACACATTTTTACTCTAATATAAATGTATCAGTACTGCACAATGCATTTGCAATTAATTTATCAATACTAAACAAAGATCTTTAATAATAACTATTCACTCCCATGGGCTTGACTTGCAGAATAAAGTTTTCCAAAGGAGTGATATATACTTATCCATAATACTTAAAAGTAATTAAAATATGTATTACTAAAAGTAACATATACAGACTTTAATACTTATCTTGATATTTTTTACGGTTTATATTTAAAATTATATTGTAGTTTTAGCATCAAAATCAAAGTACATTATTGTTACATTTAATACATTGAATATATATAGGGGGGGGGGGTGCACAAATATTGAAAGTTCGGCTTACTTTGTTCGCCATTTTCTCGCAGTCCACTTTAAGACTTTTAAATCATTTGCTGGAAGTTTAGTAGACATAACTGGATTTATTCAGAAGTATACATAGACCCTCTCGTACGGAAGGGGTGTTCTAGTATAAGCATACGCCGACGAAAGTGCCGAAGGGTAACTTCTATGGTAATAAATTATAGTTTAAAAAAACTAAAAAACACGCTTTTTTAGTGAATCGAACTAAAAAGTAAAAAAAAAAAAGTTCTTAATATAAGAATAAAATGATGAACGAGAAAATTAATGTCGTTGGGGAAAAAGCGTGGGATGCTTTATATTAATTGTTATAATTTCTTACTAGATCTGTTCCGAAATGCTGAATTAGCGTAAAAATGTAGTACAAAGCACCCCACGCTTATACCCCGATGACTTTAATTTTCTCGTTCATCATTTTATTCTAATATTAAGAATTTTTTTTTTTTTTACTTTTTAGTTCGATTCACTAAAAAAGCGTGTTTTTTAGTTTTTTTAAACTATAATTTATTTTTCATTTTCTAGTTCGATCTACAAGAAAAGCGTGTTTTTTTTTAGCTTTTTAAACTATCATTTATTCATTGTTGAATTTATTCTTGAGTTTGATATTTGGAGCCGGAATTACGTGGCTGCTGGAATGAGTCTTGCTTTTCAATGCATTTTAATTGACGGGTCTGAGGGGCATTTATCCTCTTCGTTCACGGGACCCGTTTTCGCTAACGAGTCGGGCTCGGATGAGTCCCGTACCGTTATATTTCAAAGATTCTGTCTCCATACATACAGGTCAAAATAATAAAAGTGTGTTAAGAAGAAAAAGTACGAATTATTAAAAAAAAAACTAATGTACCAAGTTTTCATAACGGACTAAAAAGTATAAATTTCCTCCTTTTCGTTTTTTCTTCTTTTTTTTCACATTTTCATGCATTGTCATCCACTTCTGAGCTATGGTCCAAATTTCAAGTCTCTAGCTCATCGGAAAGTTATTTTAAAATCAATTACAAAATTCTACTCGGACAGACATACAAGAAAGCGAGTAAAAAACATTGTAATATTAAGTGTCAATCGTATTATCACTTCTAAACGTATTACTTTATAAAAACAAAAAATATTTAACAGTTAGAGCATAAAGTTTTTTTTCACATATACGTGTCTTTTTTATTTCCATTTTCAAAATTTTTTTTTATATTAAGGTAAGAAATAGCTGACGCACCCAACATGCGCTTGCTCATTTTAAGAACACTATTTGCTTGTTTTATTTCTAAACCACAAGTGTTTATTCCTTTTAGGGGTTGCACCTTAATCTCTTAGTCACTAAATCTGGAATTAGTCACCAAATCTTGAAATGGTATATGGAATTAGTCACCAAATCTTGAAATGGTGTATGGAATTAGTCGCCAAATCTTGAAGTGCTACGTGCAATTAATCGCCAAATCTGAAAAGGGTATGTGCAATAAGTTGCCAAATCTGGAAGTGGTATACGGAATTAGTCACCAAATCAGGATATCGTTATTCCTGATGTCCTGATCAGGAAAATGGAACAAAATTATGAAATTATTGTATTGTCATCGGTCCTTGACAAGTGTGCAAAATTTCGAATTGATCTGACCTTTTAAAGTGGGTAAAAATCGAGTTCAAAGATTCCGTTACATGCAAGTGAAACTTATAAAAGCGTGTTAAAAATGAAAAATCTGTTGCTCTATGGGAGGGAGGACATCTTTTTGTATTCCGCTAGATTGAGTTACTATCGAAAAATATTTTAAGCTTTTAACATGATGCTGGTTTTTCCAATATATTTAATATTTTTGGTTTATATAGATGTATGTTTTTCTTCGCTTTGGTTTTTAAAGAAATGTTTTTGCTACATTTCAATTTTCTTATAAAAAATAAACTCATATCATTTAATCACAAAAAGCTAAATTCATGACGGTCACATGATGCATATAATCACGTGTTCTCCATTGAATTCAAAACTGATATTAGGCTCGTTGTTCTGCTTGTAAAATTTGAATAAAATTTCATATTTGATGATTGGATAAATATGTTTAGGTATTAAGGTTCTTAGATAAGTTTTTTTCAAAAATATATTTTTTTAAAAAAAATCTTATATTGCCCGAGGATTTTAAAATCGAGTGCATTTTGTTTTCCGACATGCGTTATTATTTTTAACAAATAAGTACATTTTAAAAGAAAGTTTCTGCAAAAAGCAAAAGTTGGCAGCAGTAAAGAGCACGAACTGATTGATTGGCTGGAAACACGAGATTACGTCTCTTGTGTGACTATGACGTCACATGAATTTATGAACTGATTGATAGGAGACACGTGATTGTAGCTATCATGTAACTATGACGTCACATGAATTTATCCCATCTCTTGAGTATTTTTTTTTTGTTACTTTGAGCTTATATATATATGCTACACAAAATACGATCAGCAGAAAGGGTTTCATTAATATCAGACATCTTTGGAAATTAGGTGACACTACCAGTTACTATACCCAGGAGAACTGTGCTTGAGCTTGTTCAGTCAATAAAACCTGTACACGAAAATAAAAACCTATATGACTGAAAGTAAATTAAAATAATTTTACCTGCATCATTCCGAGCTCATCCAGGAGTGCAGAATAAGCTGGATCTCTGGGAACAGGAACAAGAACCCCGATGGGAATTTCATTTTGGGGCAAATTGAGCACGTTGAGGATGCTCTGTTGCAAAGAAAAGTTACAAATAATATCGTCAACAACAAATAACAAACTTTATAAAGTAATTAATATTTTCTTTTTGATTTTTTTTTTCTGTAAAATCCTATTTAAGGCTGTGCCTTTGAAAAAAATTTTTAACAAATTGCGCACATTGTGCCAGCAGCTCTTTTTAATGCATTGGATTCCTATTCAGTATGGATATAATCATTCGCCAAGTTATCGAAAAGTAAAGGTGTAGACTGAAATAGGGGATTCGACTAATCTTTATAAAGTATTACAAAATTTCTTTTTGGGAATAATATATTAGAATAAGGTTACTTTGTTATGTGCAACTGACAGTTTCATGTAAATGTTTAAAAATTATAAAAGCCACTTCATCCTCTTCACAACTGCAAGAACTTGACAAAAGGTTCCTCTTAATACCGAAACTAGCTTTCATAGCCCGGCGTTGCACGGGCTTTTACCGAGGGTATAACTTATCCCCATGTTAATTTCCTTCTTTCTTTCTGACTCCAGCACTTCTGTGTGGGTGTGACACGTACGATGTGAGTGCATGGCCCGTGAGTGCGTATCATGGCTTTCTCCGTTTAACATTTTCCCTTCTCTTCACATAATCAACACATCCAATATTATTTTTCGAAATTACTTTGATTTCTTTGTTTCTTTCCTCTCCCCAGGCCCGGCGTTGCACGGGCTTTTACCGAGTGAATAACTTATATAATCCCTAGGGGAATTTCCTTTTCCCCTCAGGTCGATAGCACTTATGTGTGTGTATGCGCGCGCGATGTGAGTAATTTCTTGAACTATGTCATTAAAACTCCCTTTTTCGAAATTTGTTCTTGCGTTGGTGTGGTAATTAGGAGAGACGGGTGAAAGGCTCAGGTGTCGTCCTCGTCCCTTGACCATGGTGGAAAATTTCAAGGTCCGTTGCCAAAAACCCTCGAGTAGGTGAACAGTGCGACTTTAAAAATCACGCACTCACTTTTGAATTCTTTCGTTCCAATTTCTTAGCCTCCCGAAATGAAAACGTAGCTTTCTTAAAAATAATTGTATGTTGAAAAAATACAGAAAAGTTGAAATTTTTCAGACACCGAAATGATCTAATTCAAGCTGCGTATTACTTCATATACAAATGTTAAAACACTTAAGTTTTCTCTTGAGGGATTTTTTTCCATAATGGTATTGAGGCTCCCAAGAATTCGCGGGATAATTAATTGTTAGCTTGCCTTAAAACGGGAAATGTAATCAGAAACTGACACGGTAGCGATTTTAAAGAAGGAGGACGCAATCTTGCATCATCCGCGTACTCTGACCTATCAGAAAAGCCCTTTCCTGAAATCATGGTTCTAAGAGCTTACGGTTGGCAAAATCTGTAAAAACAGAGGTCTACAGAGAGAACATTTGCGTTTCGCTTTTATGTCCACGTCTCACTCTGTCGTCGCTATTTGTGTTGTGTGTTTTTAAGTAACTAAATAAATCTGCAACTAAAATTGTACGATGCCTCCACATAATTTCCATGACTACAGCAACCACAAGAAATATTATCTTAATATATAAAAATGTCCGAATTACAAGTGAAAAATGCCTTAAGGTATCCGACTGGTTGTGACAAAATTTTTTTTAAGAAATGGAGATATGGGTTTTTTTTGTTATTTTCAGATTTTTTTAGTATATTTTAAGAAAATATGCTAAAATTAAGAAGAGAAAAAGAAATTATTATTATTAAATAAGAAAAACAATGGGTAAAAATTGGCAAAAAATAGCATAAACGCGGCCCATTCTGCACCAAAGGTTTATAAACAAATTTCCAATTTTTTCAATCTAATGTGTTGCTATATTATTCAATTTTGAAATGACCTTCAGGATAAGAGATATTTTCTTTTTTACAAAAACTAGAGCATTTTATCTCGGTTGCTATATGAAAATGCTTAAAAAGACAGTGATAATATTCATATAAGGTACTATAAATGTTGTAATAAAACAGTGATTGATCAATCTGAAGGTTAAAATATTCTACTATTATACAGAACTTACAGAAAAATTTCAGTTAATTATGTTCAAAACTTTTTGAGCAATCGCTGACCCCGGTTGATTATTTTCAAAAAATCACATTCGAGTAAAACGCGTTTTTAAGTATGACATCTTGCTTAAAGTAATGGCATCTGCTTTTACCAAAACACTTGTAAAAATTTCAGTAAACACTTGATAAACTTAGTATTTTTATGAAGTTAAGATGGTCTATAAAATAAAATCATAAAAAAATATGTCAATTTTTGGCAAAATTCACAATTTTAGGGTTGTCGGATATCTTAAGACAAGTCCAAATTGTTGCACACACACACACACACAAACACACACACACACATATATATATAACTTATGACTTTTTGACATACTATAGATAAAAAAGATAAACAGCAATAAAATTTGAAATGGAAAAAATTTTTTCAAAAAGAAAATTGATCATTTTGAATATAGTAAAACAGAAAAAAAAAAGTGTTTTCTTTCAGTAAAGTCAGTGTAAAGTATAATACCATAAGAGGAAAGAAGTTTTTACCCTTTACCCGCAAGGCTTCGAGAGATCCTGAAGACAGAATGACATCATCTGGTCTGGCAGGGAAACCGTCTCTTTTCTCCAGATATTGAGCCACGTGAAGTCTGATCAAGTCAATGCCTTCGCTGTATGTGTATGCAGCTGGGGGAAAAAAAGTCATTAAAACTGATGAGGAGCGTTTGAAGTCATATGGAATAAATGGCAGGAACACTAGTATATGGCACAAACATTGCATCAAATTCTGTTTTAATCTCACACTCTTTTTTTTAAATTTTCTTTTATAGAACATTTTATTAGTCGGAAAAATTGTTTTTTTTTAATGTTTATGCAGCGGAACTTAAAAACTATTCGTAGTAAAACAAAGGTTCAATTGTGAAAAGAAACGTAGGGGGAAAAAAGCAGGAGACAAAAGATACCGTACAGTCGAAATGGGTTTCATATAAAGGGAAAATAGTTTGGAGATTAAATAATAATTCGTCCTTTCCATATCAGAATTATTATATTATAAATTTAATTTCGATAACAGAATTATTATATTATTAATTTAATTTCGATATCGTAATCGATATTTAAAGTAAAAATCGTTTCCTGCCAGACGATCCTGAAATAAAAATTCTACTGCTTTTATTATTATTTAAACGAGAAGTAGACCAAAAATATAATTAATGTATTAATTTCCAAACAATGGTTTTTATGCGAATGTGTTAAATCGGAATTTTGTGAAATAACTTTTGATGTAGTAAATTTAAAACCGTTAATGTAATTACTGCAGTTTTATTTACCTCAGAGAATTAAGGATTTTTTTTTCTTTCTTCCCTGTAAATGATTCGCGTCACAAACCCATGTGCATTACATTTGTTTAAAACTTAAATACGAGTAAAAATTTCATGAAAACATGACTTAAATTTTAGGTAGAAAGAAACATTTCAATCTATGGGAAGAAATTATTGTAATTTTAATAACTACAAAAAATTATGAATATTTTTTTTTTTTTTTTTTTTTTTTTGCGAATGGTTTTGATTTATTTCAAAGATTTCTTTCGCTGAGTTTCGCGAAATTCTAACAAAATTTAGAGATTTATTCCATTTTGATTCTTGTGTCAATAATAACCTTTAATTCGAAAAACTTCACAGTTAAGATGACGTCATACCTGCGCTTCTTCCACCGCATTCGTCCAAAATTTCATTGGCCCTTATTTTTACGTCACTCGGTAGACTAGGATCATTCAGTAAAACGGGATAAGTACACGATGTGAGTACCTATGGGAAAATACATCATTCATTAAAATAGAAGAAAATGTATTCATGCACATGTAATAAAAACAAATAATCTGAACCCAGATTTCAGCAAATTTCAGCTGTATTAGACAATTGTTCAAAAAGTGTTTTTTCCTTTAATAAGCTGCTTATTAACAACTAAACCTTTGCAGACACGGCAAGTTTCTAAATATAAGAACCATTTCATGGTGCTACCACCTAGTGTAAAGGTAAGAACCATTCCAAATGTAAAAACCATTTCATGGCGGCCTTCGTGACCAAATTTCAACTCTCGAATTAATTTTGATTCAAGCTCTCGTTAGATGCTTGATATTGCCGTGATTCAAATTTGATTAGAATACCAGAGCCAATTGATACTCAAGGGATCTTTTACATGCCACACAATCACATGATATGCGTGCCTACGATTTTCGCATACCACAAACTTATCGACTCCAGATGCGATCGAACCCGCAATCTTGGGCTTAAATGTAGGCCCGCTTCCTCTGAGCTACCGAGCTGACATTCTTGAAAAATTTGATTACTGATTATTAATAATAACCATTTCGATAAAAGTATTGTGCAAAAAGTCGAATTTTTTTTTTTCAAATGGTTATTATTAATCATCAGTAATCGAATTATTTTGTTTTTATTTGAATTAAATATCACTTTATTCAACTCAACTGGAAAAAATTGTTGGTTATTTTTATCTTTTTTTATTATTTATTCCCTTTTTTACTATTTCCCTTTATTCCCTAGCCTAAAATTTAAGACTGAAACTATTGATTGCCTGCGACGAGAAACCCTCAGCCTCTTCAACAGACGAGCTCATTTTTTAATACGAATGTAGAGTAATGTGTAATGGCTGCTACTTATGGAATCCGTAATTCTGTCATTGTATATTTTTCTTGAATGCTTGTTCAGAAAATGCTTGGTTATATTATACAAGGTAATTCATATTTCCTTCCAGGGTTTCAACACGCTCTAGTACAAAACTAAGACGAATGCAGCATAAAAGAACATTTGAAAAAACGCGGATTCAGTTGCCTAAATAATATAATTGTTACAAGAGATTTTCCGTTTATTTCTCACAATTGTATGTTTTATTTAAATATAGTATTTAGTACTTCTATATATTCATCTCACATTTTAATTGTCGATCGGCAAATACTGAAGTGGCATATATGAGAATTTATTTTCGCACTTGTAAGGAAATGATGACAGCATTTGGCGACGTTTTTTTTTGTGATTTGGCGATGTTTTTTGATTTGGTAAAATTGGGGTCGACGGTATAATACGTATAAGTACCAATTTAATTTAACGATAATTTTTTTCTTGTAATATTATGTTCAAATGTGTTTGTGACTGAGATTGATTTATAAAAAGAAATTCTTTTGCTTATTGCCAAAAATAGGATTTCGATTTTCAAGATAATTTTTTTTTGGTGGGTAGTATGCTTCTCACTACCCATTGGGAGCTAGAATAACTTACGTTTTGCATTTTTTTATATTGAATTACATGATATTTATAAAAAAAAATAATCAGTTTATAAATTGGAAATATTTTGTAGCCAAAAATTTAAGAATTTAAACAATAAAATAACTGTTTTTTTTAAATCTATGGAAAAAAAATAGAAATCTTCTTACACACTGAGCGCGATACATTCTCAGATTTTTTTAAAAACGTCTTCTCAAACCCTGACAGACCGAAAACCACAATTTAAGGAGTCCTTGTAGTAATGGACTACTTTAGATAAGAAATACATCAAGACAAATTAAATAAGGAAAAGTGATGATTTTTAGAGCGTTTCTGACCTAAATTCAACTCTTGAATTTGTTTATTGAGAAACATTGACCCAGATTTCGAGTTTTCTTTAAAAAAAAAAATGGAATTGTGGAATAATGACGAAAATCGTTCTATTGTGATTGTGATTTTGACAGAGAAAAAGGCGAGAACAATCCATACTCCAAAAAAACTGTTGAACTCATAAAAATAATTCTAAAAATGTTCTACTTTCAAGGCTGGAGAGATAGAATGTTTATTCATATAACCTTAAACTGGACGACTTGCAATATTCTAAAAAGGATCGTGTAGAGGTGAAATAGAGATTCTTCTTTACATTAAATTTACACTTCAGACTACACAAAATGTAATACCAGCAAGGGCCAGAGATATTACAGCGAAATTTGTTAGGCAGATAACATGTTTCACAGAGATAAAACGATTAAAATTACAGCCTATTGTGACGAGTGGATGATGAGAAAATCAGTAATTAGTGTAGCCGCCATTGTTGGCTATAACCGCTGCCACACGCCTCGGTATAGAATCAAAAGAGGCTTTGGATGTATCCTTGGGGTACAGCAGTCCATGTGGCTTCCACATAATGCCAAAGTTGATCTGGTGTGGCAGCTGGGGGTGTAATCTGGGTCAATCGTTGAGCAACCATGGACCACATGTTTTCTATCGGCGAAAGATCCAGAGAGCGAGCCAGCCAGGGAAGCATTTCAATCTGGTGATTGACGAAGAACCTTTGGACAATGCGTGTCACGTGTGGTCGCGCATTATCCTGTTGAAATATGGCTGTGACCAAGCCCTGAAGGTAAAGAAGGACAACTGGCTCCAACACCTCGAAGATGTAGCGCTGGCTGTTTAAAGTACCGGCAATGCGTACTAGAGGAATGCGAGAGGGATATCCAATACCACCCCAAACCATGATACTGGGTGCAGGACGAGTGTGGAGATGTATAACGCAACAAGTTCAGCAGCCTCTCACCTTGGTGTCTCCAAACTCGAATCCGACCATCGTGATGTTGCAGGCAGAAGTTTCGTCATTAAACAAAATGTCATTGTCCATGTTCACCATGCATCGCACCATTGGCGGTACAAACGCCTGTGGTTTGCAGTCAAGAGTAAATGAAGCAATTGACGCCTTGCGGACATTCCACCCTGCTGCAAACGGCGTCGAATGGTACGAGCGGACACCTAATCCTGCGTTACAGACTGAATCATTTGTGGTATCGTTCGTGCTGTGGCTGCGTGATTCATCACTGTCATGCGCATAATCCCCCTGTCATCGCAGGAAGGGGCGCAACAAGGTGGGTACAGTCGGCCCCGTCGGTCCATCGTTTCCTCCTGTATTCAAGTGATGTCGGATCCGCATCACAGTTGCTTGGTTTCGTCCAACACGTTGACTGATTTCTGTGAAAGATAATCTGCAAAACCTATAGGCTACTATTCCTAAGGTCGAAATCATGAGCTCGATGTCTTCCACAATGTACAGACACAGCTTACAAAAAAAATATCCGCACGAAAAAACAATTGCCGCATTTCAAATGGTCAATCTGTCCCCCACCCCACCCTTTATATAGCACTTGCGGGGGCGCTATGATTGCCCATAATGTGCGTCTGGGCTAGAATGCTAATGATTTGCATATATTATCACCGCCAACGTATGATGTAAATTTCACATGGTTTGAATGATTCCTTCAGGGTGTTGCATTTTGTGTGGCCATCAGTGAAATTAAACGGTCATATAATTGACATGCACATTTTTTTATGAATAGTTTAATTAACTGATTAAAACAATTTTTAGCTAATCGATTTCTCATCAGAGAGTCAGCTAATAGTGAGATTTTCGACTAAAAGAAATATGCGGTAAGATGTTCTTTTGTTAAGCATCAATTTGGATTCGACTTTTTTTTAAAGAAATAATTCACGGAAACGTTCGAGGAAAATTTTTTTAGTAAATTTCGTTAAGATAGTTATTATAATAATAAAAAAGGTACCACAGACTTAAAAGCTTAAAGTGTTGAAAAAGCCCCAAAACATGTAAAAGAACATACCGTACGGAAATGGGAATTATCCTGTTAATGCAAACCTATGGATTCATGAAAGGAAGGGAAACACTAAGGGACACAGAATCTCACGGGCGTTTTTTATTTGTTATTTCTTTATATATATTTATGTATTCTTCTTCTAAATGGGCTGCATTTTGGCACTGTAGCCTTTGCAAGCATGGCAATTTCCCAAGTGAGAGAGTCATTTTATTGGTGGTATCAGCTGCCAAATTTTTGACACCTGAATTTATTCAATTCAAGCTCTCCCTCAAATGCTAAATAGTGCAGTGGTTTAATTTTTTTTGGAGAGTACCAGAGCCAAATTGACACTCGAGGGATCCTTCACATGCCACATAATTGTATGACATGCATGTTTAGGGTTTTCGCATCATCCAGAAAATCTATCGACTACAGCCTGATGTAGTCCGTAATCTCTTCGGCTTATGAGGAGGGCAAGCTTTCTTAAACCACCAGGCCACCGTACAATATTTGCTTAAAAGATTTTTTTAAATAATCCTTCTTCTTTTTAAGTTTTCCCCCTCCATTTTTTATAAACGTCATCTTAACCAATTTCAGTGACCACCCATCGAATGTAATGATCATATGTTACTGATATTTTCTAGAACAGGTGCCGGTAACCTTTGGCACGCGGTACAATTCTCAGTGGCACTTTACACCACACTACAAATTTGTCAGTTTTTGAGAGGATTAAAAACAGATTATTTTAAAATGGAACTTATTGAACTAGCATGTTCTGAATTATGGAAAGAACAATTTATGTGGAGTGTGCTGGGTTGGTAAACTCAAACACACCACTTAAATAAGAGAATATCCGTTTATTGAGTGAAGATGAGGTACGATAGGTTCATTAATGAAATATGTACAAAGAATGGTACAGTTCCGTTTTCCAGAGTTATATCCATCTATGAACAGCACTCGCGTATGTTTATGGTATATCTGGTCGCCTACTCGCGATCAGACAATCAGCGTTTCGTCTCTCCTTCGCGGGAGTTTCCGGTCTAACTATCTGTCTTTGTGATCTGCGGCTGCAGGGGGTATCAGGGGCGAAGGTGCTGCATTCTGGTGGAGAACTGAGGAATCAATTCCCACATTTATAGAATTAGGAAAAATTCTGAAAGAAATGACTCTAACAATAAATGGACAGTGATTTTAAATTGCATGATCTTGCCGGAGAGATTTAGTTATTTAAATAGAAAATTACATGCTATCCGGTCTTGGTTCTACATATTTGTGAAAACAAGTCATTTCTCAAATAAGAATATGTTTTGAGGCAGCAAAAAGTTGTTTAACAATTGAACGTTCAGAATCGTGTCAAATTGACATTCACAAATTACACTCCTGATATTGCGATATGAAGTAGAACAGTACAGGGACTTGTTGCGCATTAAAATTTTAATTTTTTATCTAATTATATTGAAAGTACTTGTTTTTCATATTGTTATTTTTTATTGTAATAAATATGATTAAAAAACATAATATATGTTGTAACGGGTCTATTCGCGTTCTTCCTATTAATAATCCTCTAGTGGAACAATGGGTCTTTAAATATTATTCTATTGAAAACTTTCCTCCGAAGAAGAAGACGCAATTTGTTCAAATCAAGGATGGTATTTAAAGATTAAATTTCAAGCTCGAGGAGAGGGAGGCTAGAAGCTAACAGGATAGCAAGTAGTGATTAAGGTAAAGCTAGGCGTAGGCACTTCGTACATTATTTGATTAATATTCAGATTGACAATTTGATTCCCGACCAGCGCGCCGAACTGATTTCTTTGGGTCCCGCAAGAAAGAGTCTCTCACTCGAGCAGCATTCTCTTCGCTAAGCCTTGGTTGTCCGTACTTCCCGTAGCCAGTAGTTTCAAACTGATGATGCCATCTATGTATGTTATTCTCATTTAGAGGGTGACAACCAAACTTAATACGGAACGCTCGTTGGTCAGTAATAGCAGATTCTGTCTTTGCAAACTGGAAAACACAAAACGCTTTCTGTTCATTAGTCGTCGTTTGTCTACTAGCGCGTTGAACGGCGAGAAAAGGAGGGGGGGGGGTAGCATACGTTTCACGTGCATTCTCATGCATGCCAGCAAACAAAACTGTTTCAGTTGCTCTTTCACTCGATGTATGAGTCATATTAATATGTTTTATGAAATAAATGCTATAAACCGTTAAAAACTACGATATTCTTTTAGAAACACCCGGTATAATTAGAAAATTTAATGTATCAAGAGAGTAAGGATTTCTTTTAGTAGCATTTTTAGGTAGCCGGAAACATTTCCGAGTTCTAAAGAACAAACATTTTGATTGATCATTTCAATTTTACACGGGCAAAGGATCTATTATTAAATCGGCAGAACGAATGCATAAACATATAAAACAAAACAAAAAAACTACGTCGAATAATTAAAAAAGAACTGCCAAGTTCCTCACCACTTCTCCGAATGAGTCAGACAAGTTTGGAAAAGTTCCAAATCTCCCAAGATCATGAAGTCCTGTGACTAAATTATACTTTCCACAATTTTTACTTTGAAATAAAAGTTATTCTTTTCTGCTGGAAGACAAACGTTGTCGATAATCTATATATATAAAGGAGAAAAGCGACTGACTGACTGACTGACTAATCACGATATCTCCGGAACTATTCAACCTACAGACTTGAAATTTGGTAGACATGTTCCTTTCATAGAGTAGACGTCAGCTACGAACGGATTTTCCGAAATTCGAAACGCAAGGGGCGTTAAGGGGGTTAAGGGGCGTTATAAATAATTGCTTCCATGTTTAAACTACTTGATATACAATCTTGAAATTGGGTAAGCAGATTCCTTTCAGAGAGTAGAGATCCGCTACAAAATGAGTTTGGTGAAAATCGACCCCCAAGTGGCGTTGCAGGGGCTTAGGGCGCGTTATAGATAATTATTTCAATTTTTAAACTATTTGACGCACTGTCTTTAAATTTGATATAAATAGATTCCTTTCGTAGAATAATGATCAGTTACAAAACAGGTTTTGTGAAAACAGACTTCTAAGTGGCGTTGCGGGGTATAAGTGGCGTAATAGATAAATATTTTCGTTTTTAAACTACTTGACCTAGCTGCTTGAAAATTGGTAGAAATGTTTCTTTCATGGAGTAAATATCCGCTACAAAACGGGTTTGGAGAAAATTGACCCCCAAGGGGTATTGCAGGGGGTTAAGGGCAGATATAAATAATTATTTCTATTTTTAAACCATTAGACTCACAGTCTTGAAATTTGGTAAGCAGATTCCTCTCATAGGATAGAAATACACTACAAAATATGTTTTGTGAAAATCGACCCCTAGGTGGCGTTGCGGGGGTTCAAGGGGCGTTATTGATAATTTTTTTTGCATTTTTAATTTATTAGACGCACAGTCTTCAAAGTTTGTTAAGCAGATTCCTTTCATAGAGTGCTATTCCCCTACAAAATGGGTTTTGTGAAAACAGATCCAGAAGTGGCGTTGCGGGGGCTCAAGTGGCGTTATAGACAATTATCCCCATTTTTAAACTGTTAGACGTACAGTCTTGAAATTTGATAAGCAGATTCCTTTCGTAAAGTAGAGAACCGCTACAAAATGGGTTTTGCGAATATCAACTACCAAGTTTATTTTCGGGAGTTTAAGAGGCGTAATCGATAAATATTTCCATTTTTAAACTATTTGATCATCCTGCTTGAAAATTGGTAGGCATGTTCCTTTCATGGAATAGAGTTCCTCTAACAAAGAGTGAAACGAAAATTGACCCCTAAGGATGTTTGCGAGGGGTCAAGAGGAGTTACAGAAAAAAATTAATGTTTTTAATTGTTAGACCCATATACTTGAAATTTGTTAAGCATGTTTCTTTTGTTGAATAGAGATCCACTAAGAATGTATTTTAAGCAAATCAAGTTCTTAGGGGGTTGCAGGGGGTTACTGGGGCGTATTGACAAAAAAAATTACTTTTTTCGATCTACAAGGACTATAATAATGAAATTTGGTTTGCATTTTTCTTTTGTTGAATTGAAATCCGCTAAGAGCGGTTATTTTGGAAAACGGCTCTCAACAGGATTACGGGGATATTGATAGTAAAACTTTTTTTTTCTGTTAGATTTAGACTTGAAATTTGGCTTGCATGTTCAATTTACGGAGTAGAGATCCACCGAAAATTGGTTTTGCGGGAATCCACTTGGTTTTTGGGTTACGAAAGAGCAAATATCATTCTATACTTCAATTTTAGAGATTTTTAGAAAATACAAATTAGATGAGTTCTGCCCTTTTTTGTGCGACAGTTAAAGGTATAAGTATATTTTTCAATTCAATCGAATTCTTAATGCTAGGACTTAGATATCAATAATTTATACATATATATAAGCAGTAAAAATTTATAAAACATCATGAAATACCCAGCGAAGCGGGCGGGTAACAGCTAGTATATATATAAACGTGAAACGTAGTATCACTTTTTAATGTAGGAAAAGATCACTTTGTTAACAGGCAAGTCTTTCCAGTGTATATCGGAACTCTAATAATTGCAGAAATCATTTATACTCTAATAATTGCAGAAAATTAATTTATATCTCTAATAATTGCAGAAGATTAATTTATATCTCTCTAATAATTGCAGAAGATTTTCTTCTGTCATAAAGTAAATATCACATGTGTATCAATCTACAATATTACAGATTGAAAAAAATCACATAAATATTTAACACAGCAATTCCTGATCACGACTTCGCATGAGACAATGAAACGCATAGTCAGTGTCAAATGTTTGACTTCCACATGGTTTCCCAGTATTGTCTTCATACCAACCGGAAAGAATCTTCTAAGAGCTTCCAGAGGATTTTAGAGAAATAATCATCCAAAACACTCTTAATTTTTGTAGATTTTTGTCGCAAAATTTAATGATTTCGCTACCAGATTTCTTGACCATCGTCACTCCTATACATTTATTGTTATTTTAAATTTTTATAAAAGGTCTACAAACGATCTTAATGAATAAAGTCTGAAATTTTAGTAATAACAGTAACAGTGAACACAAATCTTACCACTATAAGCAAATATTGTATACTTACTTGTCTGATAAATGTGATTGGTTTTTGACCCATGGCTTGAATGTCGTTGATGTCTGCACGGATGACTTCAGTGAAAGGCTTCATAATACCCTAGAAATATGTATGATGTGTCAAATATATATAAATTTTGATTCAATGAAATTGATAAAGCAGAAAACAATGATAGGAAAATAAATTTTAAGTAAAGATATATATATATATATATATATATATATATATATATAAATCTCTCTCTCCTATTACAAGATTTGTTTCGCCACGTTTAAGGTATCCGACTGGTTGCGACAACTTTTTTTTCTAAATAAAAAGACATAAGGAGATTTTTTGTTATTTTTAGATTTGTTTAGTGGATTTTAAGAAAAACGTGCTTCAATTAAGGAGAGAAAAAGAAACTATTATTACTAAAATGGGAAAAAATAGGTAAATATTGACAAAAAAATAGCATAAACGCGGTCCATTCTGAACTAAAGGTTTATAAAGAAATTTTCCATTTTTTCAATTTAATGTGTTGCTATATTATTCATTTTTGAAATGACCTTCAGAATAAGAGATATTTTCTTTTTTACAAAAACTAGAGCACTTTATCTCAGTTATTATATGAAATTGCTTAAAAAAACAGTGATTATATTCACATAAGGGATTGAAAATTTTGTAATAAAACAATGATTGATAAATCTGAAAGTTAAAACAATTTTACTATTATGCAGAACATACACAAAAAAATTTCACAGTTAATTATGTTCAAAACTTTTTTAGCAATCTCTGACTCCGTTTGATTATTTTTAAAAAATCCCATTTCAAATAAAACGCGTTTTAAAGTATGACATCTTGGTTAAAGTAATGGTATCTGCTTTTACTAAAACACTTGTAGTTTTTGTTCTAGTGAACGGAAAATGATAAACTTGGTATTTTTATAAAGCTAATAAAATCGCCCATAAAATAAAATCACAAAAAAAATTTGTCAATTTTTGGCAAAATTCACAAATTTAGGGTTGTCGGATACCTTAACTCGTTTTGCTATGCAATGAAACAATATTTGTACCTAAAATCTCCCAGCATCAACCCGTACAAATCAATTTCTTTTTTTCTCGTGCTCTTATTTTTGATTTTTAATTTATTAGCGGTTTTGTTTTTTTCTATTGACTCTACTGTGTCCTACGAAGCACGTTTACTTCTATAAATTAAGTTATGTGTGCAAATAAGTTATATAAGAACTGAAGTTGTGACGGATCTATACGCAGCTCTACTAACCTCTTCAGAACTCTTTAAGGAAAATATTTATTTCAACTAACTTTCGCCAAGTGAAGGAAGTGTGATTATGCAAATTAAGTATATTATATAAATTCTGCATTTGCGAATTTTAAGAGTTAGTTCGAGAGTGAAGGATCGTGAAATGATTAAGTGCAATCGGAGTTTATCAATTGAAGATTTCTGGGAGATGATCAATCGACGGTGATTAAATCCGGATAAGGATCACCTTCAAGGACTCAAGTGTAGGACTTGACTTCATAAAAGTACAGGTATCGTGATCCTTATTTAAACAGAAGTTTAGCTTATTAGTGTGCGATATTGTTTATGTTGAGCTTGTTTAAGTTATCATGAAATCAGTAGAGGTATTATTATCAGTATTATTATCCCCAGGCTAATGAGTCTCACCTCTGCTCTCTGCTATCTGATCTATTATCTTAATTAGATTGTTATAGTGTCTGCTTGATATTTTGGTGACAATAAAATAATTAGAGTGAATCATGTCTACTGGTTATTCAGTTTCTCCCACACACATAGCCGGGGCAGAAGGTAGACAAAGGGTTTCAGAGGGAAGCAGGAACCAATAGGCATTACAAAGTGAATTCCATTTTTCAGTTTAAGGTATCCGACTACCCTAAAACTATGAATTTTGCCAAAAATTGACAATTTTTTTTTATGATTTTATTTTATGGACCATCTTATTAGCTTTATAAAAATACCAAGTTTATCATTTTCCGTTTACTAGAACAAACACTACAAGTGTTTTAGTAAAAGCAGATGCCATTACTTTAAGCAAGATATGTTATACTTTAAAACGCGTTTTACTCGAAATGTGTTTTTCTGAAAATACTCAAACGGGGCCTACGATAGCTCAAAAAGTTTTGAAAATAATTAGCTGAAATTTTTTGTGTATGTTCTGTATAATAGTAGAACTGTTTTTACCTTCAGATTTATCAATCACTGTTTTATATATTACAAAATTTACAGTCCCTTATGTGAATATAATCACTGTCTTTTTAAGCCTTTTCATATAGCAATCAAGATAAAGTGCTCTAGTTATCGTAAAAAAGAAAATATCTCTTATCCTGAAGGTCATTTCAAAATTGAACAATATAGCAACACATTAGAATAAAAAAATTGAAAATTTTTTCATAAACCTTTGGTGCAGAATGGGCCGCGTTTATGCTATTTGTTGTCAATTTTTACCCATTTTAGTAATAATAATTTCTTTTTCTATTCTTAATTTTGGCGTATTTTTCTTAAAATGCATTAAACAAATCTAAAAATTACAAAAAAATCCTCATATATCCTTTTAAAAAAAAAAAGTTGTCACAACCAATCGGATACCTTAATAAGTACCGTGTTCTTGGATTCAATTGAAAGAAGAGAATATAAAAGAATGTTAAGCGATGATAGATTTATAACAGAAAGATGTGGTATTACTAATCTTTGTACCGGAGTAGAAGATACGAGAAGTACCCTAAATAAGAAACAAACAGAAAGAAGAAATAATAGTCTATTTGAAATTAAAAACTAAACTAAAACCAAAGTATAGAAAAATATTTATAATGGCTATATGACTATATCTTACGAACTCTGAAACTGCAATACGAAGCATGCGAATTGAAATGAGGCCTCGTAAAATGAATTATCAAGGATAACTCTTAAGATAAATACAAGGTTTTGCATACCCAACATGAGACTAAGTAATCTGTCTTTTACCAAGGTGTTTGTTGCTTTCAATGAACACCCCCGGAATACCTCGATGATCCATCTTTTTATTTAAACATCACTGAGTGTTTCCCATTTCTTTTTCCTTTTTTTAAAAAAACATTTTGATCACAAATAGAAGTGAAAGACAACACTCGGCGTACATTCGTTTCCATCAGATGGCATCACCCTCCAGTTATATGGCATGTGAAACGTTGTGTGAGAGTTAACCGTGTAAGATTTGTTATTGTTTAGTTTTGTTAAGGTATCCAAGTGGTTGCGACAACTTTTTTTTTTTAAATGGAGATATGGGGATTTTTTTAGTTTTTTTTTTTTAGATTTGTTTAGTGCGTTTTATGAAAAATAGGTTAAAATTAAAAAGAGAAAAAGAAATTATTATTACTAAAATGGGAAAAAAGGGGTAAAAATTGACAAAAAAAAAATAACATAAACGCGGTTTATTCTGTAACCAGAGTTTATGAACAAATTTTCACTTTTTCAGTTCTGTTGTGTTGCTATGTTATTCTGTTTAGAAGTGACTTTCAGGATAAGAGATATTTAAATTTTTACAAAAACTAGAGTACTTTATCTTAGCTGTTATATGAAATTACTTAAAAAAAGTAATTATATTCACTTAAGAAACTGTAAATTTTATAATAAAACGGTGATTAATAAATCTGAAGGTTAAAACACTTTTTCTGTTACACAGAAAAACAATTTCAGTTAATTATTTTCAAATATTTTTGAGCCATCGCGCGCGCTGTCCCCGTTTAAGCATTTTCAAAAAAACACATTTCGAGTAAAACGCGTTTTAAAGTATGACATCTTGCTTAAAGTAATGGCATCTGCTCTTACCAAAAAACTTATAGTTTTTGTTCTAGTGGACGGAAAATCATAAATTTGGTATTTTTATAAAGCTAATAAGATGTACTATAAAATAAAATCATCCTTAATGCTTGTAAGCAAATAAATATTATTGTTTGTTTGCACTTGGATTATTTCTACTTACTCACAGTTCCACCTTCTTGACCTTCAATTTTTACTTCCCACAAAAGAAATCTCAATTTTAATCTGTATTTGGGGTACAAAATTAGTCAAATTCAGTCCCCTCTGGTGGAGGTGAACTTTGGAGATATAGAGTAGTCAAAAGAAAAAGAGAGAACACTTGAGTTCCTCTTAAGGTATCCAATTGCCCAAAAAAATTGTGTATTTTGCTGAAAATGGACAAAAAAAATTTTTTGTGATTTTATTTTATAAGAAATCTTATTCGCTTGAAAAATACCAAATTTATTATTTTCCGTTCATTAAAAAAAAATTATACGTGTTTTAGTAAGAGAGATCACATTACTTTAAGCAAGATGTCATACATTAAAGCGCGTTTTACTCGGAATGTGGTTTTTTATTTGAAAATGCTCAAATGGGGCGGTGTGATTGCTCATAAAGATTTGAAAACAATGAACTGAAATTTTTTGTGTATGTTCTGTATAATAGTAGAAGTGTTTTTACCTTCAGATTTATCAAACACAGATTTATTACAAAACTTACAGTTCCTTATGTGAATAGAATCACTGTTTTTTTAAGCAATTTCATATAACAACTAAGGTAAAGTGCTCTAGTTTTTGTAAAAATTTAAATATCTCTTATCCTGAAGATCATTTCAAAAATGAATAACATAGCAACACATAAGAATTGAAAATTTGTTTATAAATTCTTGGTGCAGAATGGACCGCGATTATGTTATTTTTTGTTAATTTTTACGCATCTTCCCATTTTAGTAATACTAATTTCTTTTTTTTTCCTTTTAATTTTAGCATATTATTCATAAAATGTACTAAAGAAATATAAAAACAACAACAACAAAAAATCCCCATATCTCCATTTTTAAAAAAAAGTTGTTGCAACCAGTCAGATACCTTAAACTCCTTAGATGGAGGGTTGGCAATTGTTTTGGCTCGTGGGCCACTTTGTGGAAGTGGGGGACACCGGTGGGCTGGCATCTTTTTAAGATGATTGCGATCATTGCATCTCAGGAAGTGTATAAATTGTAAATACCATAAAAACCAATGAGTTAAGTAAATTAGTGGAAGTTTTATTCAATTAAATCATTGTGTTAATTTAATATCATCTGCATCTGCAAGTACATTTAATTTTAGAAGAAGATTTAATAAGACAAATTATACTCTATCGCTATCATCTCTTAATAAGATAATACTCTATCGCACTGTTCCACAATTTGAAATTAGGAGTGAGATAACTTGTTGAAATTCTCATCACAGCCTGAAAGTTTATGCCAGCCAATTTTCCTCTGTATTTACTCTTGATGTTCTTCATGCAAGAAAAACTTTGCTCACAAATATATGTCAATACAAATGTAAGGAATCTTTTCTATCTATTTGATTTTATGACTGTCTCGGCGGGTCAAGAAAAACACCTCTTTGCGGGCAGCTAATTGCGCACCCCTGCCCTGTTGTTGTTGTTGTTTCTAATGCCACCTGTTTGACGGTGTCAGATTGATACCCACGAAATTCATCGTGGCAAGGGGCTAGGTGCATGCCTGTCGTTAGCTATTAGCTTTGAGCACCATGCAGGTGACAGTACGATTTAGCTCGGTACATACACGATAGATGTCAGCACCACCTATCTCCACCTCCACAATTTAGGCATGGAACTGGAGGGGAGGGAAATATTCTCCAGCCCCCTACACTCGTGGTTACAGCTGCGACCACCCACAAGAGTTTCGGACCCACTGATTGAACGAACACCTACTTCGTGTGTAATCGAAGGGTATTTGGTGGCATCGGGCATCGAACCCAAGCCTTCCGGTTTGAACTCCAATGCTCTAACCACGTCCTACATTTAACTTACGTGTATTTTTTACGTGCCTTAAGGCAATCTCTTTCCTGAATAATAACCATTGAATATCCTTTTTAAGTTCTGAACCTACTAATCTCAGACAGAAAGACAACATCATAAGAATAGTATATAAGTTTTGGAGTTTGTTCTTGTATCATTTTGCGATTGATTTTGGAAACATGTAACAATTAGGCTCTTTTTTATTACCTATTTTAAGGTATCTAAACACTTTGAAATGACCAAATTTGGTTAAAAAAAACTACATAATTTTTTTTTACTGAACAAAGCTGTCTTTTGGCTTTACAAAACATATTTTGTTCTGTTTCTACGTTGCCTAGAGGGCAAGTTACAATCAATTTTACAAAATTAGGAAAACCTGAAGTGTGTTTTTAATTTACCAGAAGTGAAAATCTTTAAATTGTTCGAAATCCATCATGGCGAATCTAATAACTTAAAACATTATAAATGTATTTCTGTGAAACTTTTGGGACTTAATATTTACATTATTTTCTAGAAATGCACTAAAATATTTATATTGTATGAATACTTTTTGAGTTATGGCCTTTATTTTAATAACGGCCCCATAAAGAATGTCCTCTTCTAATATTTACTCAAACATCTCTAAAATTTTTAAATTTAAATAAAACATTACAATTTTAGTACATTCTCTAGATAATACATCTAATCTATTTTAGTAATACTTTTTTAAGTTATAAGTTTATACTTTCAAGGTATAAAATGATATAAGTATATTACTTTTTTCTCTAATCACATTGAAGTTTTCAAAATATTGCCAAAATTTCACTAATAATTTTGTAAAATATAGATATTTTTCTAAAAATATTGTTAGTTAAATATTAGTACTAATTAGTATGATTCCTAATAAAAAAAAACATTTATACTGCTTTAGTATGCTATGTATCAATAAAGTACTCCGAACGTGTTCGGAAACTTTAACAGCTGATAACAGTCATCCAGGTTTTAAGTATTATTTTAATAACATTCAGTATATATATATATATATATATATATATATATAGTATAATTTGATTGCGTACATACACAATAGTTGTCCTGCCTGTAATTTACTTCTTTCCATCGACGTCATTGGGGAGGGGCGACTTTCATCGTTTCCTCTAGGAATTTCCCAAGCACTTAATATTCCAAAAGAGGCTTAAGTATACATGCTTCGGCAAATTATTTCTAACGATGATTATTATGATGATACAGATAATGTGTTTTTATAACAATAAAGGGCAATATGTTTTAAATAATATGCGAAGAATTCTCAATTAAAAAAAGAGTTTTCTAAGTAACTAAATTATCATTTCGCTATAAATAATTAAGATATACATTTTTTTAAAATTGATATATGTAATTAACTGTTCCTTTTTTTAAATAAATTGCCATTTTACACAAAATTCATGAAATGTTTGCCTTTTGGAAACTAAGCAATGTCATACAGATGGTGTCATATTTCAATCATCATTTTACGCTTACATATGTTGCATTAGTTAGATACAAAAACTGTTACAACTTTTGTCCAAGATATCGCACAGCGAGTGCCAACATTTCGCCAAAAGAGACGTTTATTCTTTTATTGTGGTAATCTGGGATTTCCTTTGCTTATATCTTTATTCTTGGCAACTCTACGCTCAGATTTTAAATTATATAGGAAAATGAATTACTTTAATTGTCTCAATACTTAATTATGCAAACAAATTCAATTAATATTTGGTTCTTAATTTGATATCATTTGCTGATTTTCTTTAACAGTGTACTTATATCACTTAAAATGAAAAAAAAAAATTTTCTTTCATAAATTTTCTTTAAGTGCCTATTGTTTTTGTAGTAATGATTATATCACAACGCGTTCTGAACAACATAAAACAAAAATCTTAAACTGTTTTAAGGAGCTTTAAAAATATTTCATCACTTCCTCTCTTTCTCTTTCATAACACGCTTTTGTAAGCTTTACTTGCATATAAGGGAATCTTAGAACTTGATTTTTACCCACTTAAAAGGTCATATTAATTCGAAATTTTGCACACTTGTCAAGGACCGGTAGCAACACAAAAATTCATAATTTTGTTACATTTTCCTAGTCAGGATCATCAGGAATAACGATTTCCAGATTTGGAGACTAAAGGATTCAGTTACAACCCTGAAAACGAGAAAATGTGCGCCAGCAATTTCTTACCTAATACAATCAACTGTCTAGTTTTTCTGAAAATAAAAATTGAAAAAAAAAAAAGAATCATGCGTGTGAAAAACAATTTATGTTCTAACTGCTAAACTCAGGAAAAAAAGTCTGTTTTTCTAAATTCTCTTGTCAGATCTGTGGAATGAAACATCATTAATTGCTTCATTTTACCAAAACAGTTGAGAATTGATTCAGAGGTCACCGGATTAATGTAAGTGTCAGAGAGAATATTGAGCTCTTTTTAGTGAAAAATATCATTCACTTAACACCTTCTTTCGCATGAAATATTTCAAACTTAGCTCTTCCAGATTTCCTTCAGTTGTGGCTGATCCTATATTTTGCCAAACCAGGCCGTATCGACGCATTGATAGGATGTCAATGGGTATTCCAGATTCTAAGAAATGACGCATTTAAAATTAAGTCATCAATGAATAAATGACAGTTAAAAAAACTAAAAAAAAATAATGGTTTTATTGTAGATAAAGCTAAAAAATGAAAAATAAATTATAGTTTAAATAATTTAACACGCTTTTATGGTTAATCGAACTTAAAAAATAAAAAAATAATTCTTAGTATAAGAATAAAATGACTAGAGAAAATTAATGTTATTGCGGTAAAAGCTTGGGGTGCTTTATACTGTACATTTTTACATTAACTCACATTTCGGATTAGAACTAGTAAGATATTATAAAAATTGACATAGAAGCACCCCATGCTTTTACCCCAATGACATTAATTTTCTTGTTAATCATTTTATTCTTATAATAAAAATTACTTTTTAGTTCGATTAACCATAAAGCGTTTTTTTTTTAGTTTCTTAAAACTATAATTTACTATACACAATATGCTATTGTTCCTAAAATAAGTCAATTATAAAAGGATGTGATAACGGTTGGTTCCTGCTTACATTCTGAACCCTCTTGTCTACCTGTAAACTTAGTTAGAGGTGTGGGAGAAACATAATAATCCACAGATATGATTTAAATCTAATCAATTTATTAATTCCAATTATTAATCAGACACTATAGAATTCTAATTAAGGTAGATAATGTATAGTAGAGTGCGGAGGTGAGATTCTATAACTGCTACAGACCCTCAACTGAATCTAAGACAGCTTAAATACGCTCAATATATAACTACGTCGCACACTAATAAACTAGCTTTTACTTAATCAAACGCACAGTACCTGAACTTTTTATGCATCGGATCCTACACTGGAAACTTGCAGGAGCTCTCTTCGGTTTAGTCAATGTCGTTGGCTCCACGCTCTGTAATCTTTAAGTAATTCTGCTCCTTTTCAATCTTCAACTAACAAGTAACTCGCGGACTTTATGTTAACTCCTCCTTGACACTCCAACGTATCAACTTCAGCGTGCCAACTACAACGTGTCAACTACTACGTGTCAACCCTAAAACTCGCGAAAACAGAATTTATATAATATACCTCATTTCCATAATCACGTATCCCGATGAAAGTTGGTTGAAATAAATATTTTCCTTAAGGAGATATGTAGTAATTAGTGGAACCGCGCATAGATCCGTCACAAAGACTCAATATATAAAAACTATGTATATATATTAAAAACCAAAATATTGTGTATTTATAAGCAATTAAATATTAAATATTTAACTAGCATAATTAAATAATTAGAATAATAAGCTTTTGAAACAATAACTATAATTTATTCCCCTATAAAATAACCCTAATATGCTCTTATTCTCAAGAACATAGGTCTTTGGACTGACTTTCCTGTATCAATTTCCGATCCTGTGACTTTTGTTTACATTTTCACACTATCATTCGTTATACATTAGGTCTTAAGTGGTGGCCAGTAATCACGATATTCTGCGAAAAATGACTAGTAGCCAAAGAATAAATAAATAAAAGTTGGCTCAGGTCGTAAAAAAAGAATAAGATATCTGTTTCCAATATTCTATCTATATAAAGTAATAAAATATTTTTATTTTAACACTCATCGGATTAATTTACATTTTTGAAGGAAAAATGTTACAGTAAGTATGGTAATGTTTGGTACTACAGGTAGGCCATAAGAAAACCACAGATATAATGCTGAAAATAGCTTGCGCATTCTTGGACTACATTAACAAATTACCCCCCCCCCCCCCTCGTAATCTGGCTATTATTGTTCCAGTATCGATCAAATTTTTTCCTTGTTGCCAAAGGCTTCCCTTTTCCAACGGGAGCTGTTCCGTTACTGGAAAAAAATACATTAAAATTCATTCAGTGATTACTGAGGCATTTGGCAAAGGTCCTATCTGTCCTCCAAATACCGACTCCTCCCGCTCCGCAAGAAATCTTAATTAAAATGTATTACATAGACGACTAAATTTAGAATGGAGATACGTGAGGCATTCTTCAAATTATTAAAACGCGAGGAGATATTTTTAAGAAGGTTGTGTTGATCCCAGAGAGTTTTTGTTTCGTCTTCTTTTTGCGCACGAAATGCGTCGGAGATCTACGCTGAGGTTTTATGACAAGTATTTCCAACTCGTTTTACGCGTGAATTATTTTTAGAGCTATTCCGCAAAGCTGCTACTATACGTTAAGATGAGTTACTACGTTCAAAACCGTGATTTTCAGAGAGTGTAAAAACGGATATTTTTTTTTGATGTTTAGTGTTTTTTTGAATTCGAATATGGAAATAAAACTGTTTCACGAATATTATGACAAGAAAAAATTATTTAAATGCAATTTTTTTGCAAAAAAATAAAGAAAGAATAACATTTTTCGAAAACATTCTCCTTTTATTACAACAATATTTCTATAATAAAGACAATCTTTCCATGACAATATATATATAGCCTATTATAGCTATTTTCACTATAAAACTGCAACCTTCTTTGAGAGCCGATTTCTCGTTCTTAGCGGATCTCTACCCCCCTCCCAAAGAGATATGCTCCCCAATTAAAAGTGGTGTTCTGTAAAATGTTCTAGGCATTACAGGAATGTATATAAGAAGCCAATACAGTAGAACATCGTTTATCTGAACGTTTATTATCCGAAGCGTGAAATATCCGAACCAAGAGAATCAGAGACCTTGAAGCGAAAAAACGAAGGTGTACAATGGTACAGAGAAAAATAAGTGAATATTTTCCTCAATAAAGGTAAAATTGCGACATTTTGCACCTATTTTGCTTTTTCTTCAAGCCCGTTTTCTGCATGTGATGATTTTCAATATTCATATAGTGTCCGGTTTCATATACTGCATGGATCGATTTTGGTTTTCGGTTATCCGAACCATCGCGTATCCGAACGGTGTCTGGTCCCAATTGATTCTGATAAACGACGTTCTACTGTAATTTAATTTCAAATACACACTTCTGCTTGTAAAAAATGCAACACCATGAATGTATCATCAGAATTCAATGAACTTTGCAGCAAATATCAATTATAGGATGTTATGTAAAATAGTAAAGCCTCAGGGTCACCGCGCTTGCGTGGCGTGCGCAGCACCTTCTGAACTGATGCTGAAAGCGCGTAAATAGAGGTCTGTGGCGGGACGTTGAAAATAGTTAGTGATTATTTGTTAGCGGAGAACGTTTAGTGAGATCTAAGCATGCCTGCACGACGAAATAAGGAGAAATTCCAACAACTTGGGGAGTTTGAAAGGGGGAAGGATTATCGGCCTTCGAGAAGGAGGATGTTCCTATCGCGCAATAGGAGCTCGTGTGCAGTGGAACAGTTCCACAGTGATGCAAGTTTGGAAGCACAGCACCAACAAGCACCGAACCACTCGGAAAAACTGGCAGTGGATGATGGAAGGTAACGTCAGCGCGTGACGATCGACGCCTGCTCCGCATGGCAGTGAATGATCGTACAGCATGCTCCAGGCAGTGGGCAGCACGTTGGTGTACTAATGTCGGCTTCATCAATTCGTCGACGTCTGCTGCACCATGGATTGAGTGCAAGGGTATCTTTATATAGGATCCCTTTCACGGCAAACCATCGACAGCTGAATCTGCAATGGGCTTTTGAGCACATAGCCTGGCAAGCTAATTGGCACCAAGTTGTCTTTTCATATGAATCACGCTTCAGTTTGTGGGACCATGATGGCTGCATTCGTGTTAGACGCTATGTCGGTAAATGCTGCCTTCCAGATTGCGTTATCCAACGACATAGGTGCTTAACACCCAGAGTTATGGTTTGGGGTACGATTTCGTATCATGTACGATCCAATTTGCTATGAATTGAGGGTAATCTCAATAGCAACAGGTACGTCCGTGAAGTGCTACAGCCCGAAGTCGTTCCCTTTCTTCAAGGTATCCCTGTAGCTATCTTTCAGCAGGATAATGCACGCCCACATGTTGCAAAGACTGTTAGAGACTTCTGTTCGCCCAACACATGCAACTTCTTCCTTGGCCTGCTTATTAGCCACCGGATATGTCGCCTATTGAGCGCATGTGGGATTTGATTGGTCGTCGTCTCGCTCGTGATGCGCGTCCTGTAGCTTCAAAAGACGAACTTTTACTGCGCATACAAGCACTATGGAATTCTCTTCCACATGCAGACATTCAAAATCTGTTTGACTCCATGCCACGTCGTATAGCAGCACTTATTGCAGCGCGTGGTGACTACACCAAATACTGATTTCGGACACTTAATATTGTTTTTTTTTCTTTGAAAATTTCGTCATTTATTTGTATTAATACAAGTCGTTTGTGAATTAAATTTCCTTTAATTTTGATGATTCCTTCATGGTGTTGCATTTTTTCAAACAGAAGTATAATAAGAACTGCTTGCTGTTGGTTATTGTCTATTTAAAGCTGCTTGCGCAAATGTTAAAGAAAAGAAGCCAAACTTAGAACAAAAATATCTCCTACACGTTTTTTGCCTATTTCATCATTGCCATTCCTTTCTGATGGAAAAAAAGCGTAAGGGTTTTTTTGTTCATCGACAGATTCTTTTTTTTTCACAATTGTGATAAAAAAGTAGAAAAATTTACTAGAATTTCAGAAAGAAAAAATGGCAGTAAAATGGGTTTTATTCATGTGACGTCATATTCCCATGGTAACTACAATCACGTGTTTCCAGACAATGAGTTCTTGAATTCATGTGACGTCATATTCCCATGGTAACTACAATCACGTGTTTCCAGACAATGAGTTCTTGAATTCATGTGACGTCATAATCACATGATGAAGACTATCACGTGTTTCCAGGTACTCAATTCATGCTAATGCCAACTCTTGTTTTTAACAGAAGCTTCCTTTTAAAAAGTATGTATTTGTCAACTACAATAATAATTCCCATAGATAAACAAATTACATTTGATATAAAAGTACATATGTAATATTAGAATGAATCTTTTGAAGAATTTTACTACACTTAAATATCTTTAGTCAATTATCAAATTTGAAATCTTATCTAAATTTTACAAGCAGAACAACAAGTAGAAGATTAATGACAGCTTTGAATTTAATGGAGAACACGTGATTGCTAGTATCACGAGACCGTCATGAACTAAGCCCATTTATGATAGTTGAAAACAGCGCACCTATTGATAAAATTATCACAAACTGAATAATTAAAAATTTGGCGTGTTTTTTTTACGTACTACTAGGTCTGGCTCCTAGGGTCGCTGTTATCATCAAGTACCGTAGTATACTGCCGGAAAAAATTGAGACTTTATTTTTTTTTATAAAATGGACTTGTTAAAATTAGCATTTTATTAAAAACGTTCTAAAATTCTAAATATTCTAAATTATTCATGAAACAATAAAGTTTTTCTTTCCCTCTAAAAAAAGGGCGGGGAAAGTAATTTGCAAATCAGTTTCGACACAATTGAAATCGTAAATTAGAAGTAGTTTCCTTTTCAGAGTCAACAAATTTCCCGCAAAACACAAATAGACAAAAGTATTTTCTTTTCCTTCTTCCGGAGAGCGAAACCTTTTGTTGTGAATGGAACTCTTCCATGAAAATGACGTAGGAGTCGCCCTACGCTTCTGGAGTGTTGCCAAAATCTCAATCTGAAATATGTCTCCTACATACGGGAAAACAATGCGAGAAGGATGAGAATCACACGAACGAAAGGGGAAGAGTTAATTTTAGAATCTTTTAGTTCATATTATCCAGAAGTCCCGAACGAGAACTTATCGTCGTATGCATGCCTGATACTCTACGGAAGGAAAATTATGTAATAATATAGTAAGAGGGTTGTATTTCACAAAAGTAGAAACATATTCCTCAAATATTCAAATTACATATACATTTCATTCTTAAAATGTAGTGACAATCACATTGGAAAAATATTAGCTAAGTTCATAATATTTAACATTCCCAACAATGTAAAAAAAAAATGTTTTTTTTTTTTAAAAATAAAGTATCTTAATTTTAAGCCAAAGAAACGTTTTTGAAATGAATGAAATGAGTAAGAACTCAATAACGTGACACGAAACGCAACATGAGGACTATTGATAACGGACTTCAAAATTTTAAACCTAGGTAAAATGACAAGGAGGACACCCGAGCTGCCATCCCTCTCTTCAAATTACCACATCTCACCAACAGGAAGGTTTTGAGCCAAAACAGATATAGCATACATCTGTTCCTCTGCACGGAGGGCCTTTAGTTGCCAAAAGTAGGGTTTGCAACTTCGGGATCTCGGGATTAAAACAACTAATCCCGCCATTAACTTCTTAATCTTTGTACGAATTATATTAAAATTTTTTTTCTCATAAACATTTTCTCAGAATTAAATTTTTCAAAAATTATATTTTTTATGAAATATATGTACGTATAATTTTGTGTGTGCAATTATAAGTGTGCTATAGGTAAAAAATAACATATATGTACAGCTTTCATTTCTGGTATGGGAGAATGTCACACAGATCTAAGGGACTCACTGCAATGTTTACACAATAATATAAGCAACATCTCTCAAGAATAGATTTTGCCACAGTTCTTTCTTCAATTAAATGCCGTTAATTAATA
This sequence comes from Trichonephila clavata, assembly GCA_019973975.1. Taxonomy (NCBI): domain Eukaryota; kingdom Metazoa; phylum Arthropoda; class Arachnida; order Araneae; family Nephilidae; genus Trichonephila; species Trichonephila clavata. The sequence continues at coordinate 393,133 of BMAO01012710.1, forward strand.
GCGGACCTGCTTGGAAGACTTGAGACACTTCAAATCGCATTGCATTACTAACAGCTCATGCAACTGGATCTTCAATTTCAAATGAGGTTACACTTGAAATTGATCCACATTCTGATTCAATAACTGGATTAATTTATGTATAAAAACCATTTAGTGTAGCAGAAGAACTAAATAAAGTTATCAAAGAGGTATATGCACCAATGCAGTCTATTAGATTTAAAACACTGTCACCAAAAGTTCAAAAAATGTCTCTTTTTTTGAAAATGGAGGAGACGTGGTGAGTACCTGAAAAGAACATACTCCTATTTAATGACAATAACACCTACTAGTAAAGAATCCGAACGTGCATTTACTTCGGCAGAACAATTTGAAACAAAAATAAGAAGCCGTTTCAACGATGAAACGCTGGACGAGCCGCGTTTCTTAAAAGCTTATCTACAGAAACACAAGAAATGAAGAAATGTTATATTTTTAAATTTCATTATGTACTATTTCTATTTGTTTTTTTAAGATGAATAAATTTTTTTTTATTTGTTTCAATAAAATTAATATTAAACCAATTTTTAATTATACACTCATGGAAAAAAAATTAGTTCACATAGAAGAAGTCGTCAAAATGAAACGAAATTTTACATACGTAATGACTACTTTGATATAAGTAAACGATTAGAAAATCAGAGAAAAATGGTCATTTATTTCACAGAAGAAAAAGGCAAAAGAACGGAGCATTTAATACCCTGTTGAACCCCCTCTAGCACGAACGCACGATGCGATACGATCGAGCATTGAGGTATAAAAGCTCTGCATGATGTCTTGAGACAATTCATTCCATATTTGCTGTAACCTTGCCTCTAGTTCGTTCAAACTCGTGAGCTGCCCAACTCGCCGTCCCAAAGGATCCCAGATATGCTCACTTGGAGACAAATTTGGGGATCAGACAGGCCAAGGAAGGGTAGTAATAGTACAGATACAGTCTTGTGACACCCTTGCCGTGCAAGGCTGAGCATTAACTTGTTGAAAAATGGCTCCTGGGAGCCGTTGCATGAGTGGCAACACATGTGGTTGCAGGATGTCATGGCCATACCGCTGGGCTGTCATGGCGCCACGGATCAATACACGGTGACCGTGTATTGTAAGCAATGTCACTCCATACCATCAAACCAGCTTTGGGAGCAGTGTGTCGCTGTAAAACTAAGGCAGGATTGAGGCGTTCACCACGGCGTCTCCACACACGAACACGATTGTCATCATTGCTGAGGTTGAATCTGGACTCGTCGCTAAAGACGACTTGGTTCCATTCCGTTGCAGTCCAGTTTCCTCGTGCGCGGCAGCACTCCAAATGGAGGCGAAAGGGATCCCGATACAATCCCAGGATTTTGATAATGTAATCCCGAAATCCCGGGATTGAAAACATGACACGGGATTGCAAACCCTAATCAAAAGGACACAAACTCATGACACCCTGGTCATGAGATCTTGACCATGACCACGGGGCTATTGAAACCTTGTTTTCTCTCAATATATAAAGCGAAAGAGATATTGTTTTCACCCATTAACTGCAAGCTACGAGGAATCTCGTAGTAAGAGTGTGAACTAAAACTGCCGGCTACAAGAGATCTCGTAGCGTATATTGAAATTTTAGATTGTTTATATATTTCCATTTGAGGTTAGGAATTATTAGAAAGGATGAATGAAACATTTATGCAGTACAAAATGCGTATTAATTATCAATTTTTATGATTAAAATTATAACTTTAACGATAAGATTATAACATAATACAGTCGACTTTCGATAATTCGAAGTTGGAGGGACCAATAAAAAACTTCGAATTACCAAGAGGGTAGAAAAAATTCCCAAAATACAGGGAGAGAAATATTTTTCTAATACATTTAAATTTGAAACTATATAATAAAACAACAATTGTACTTATGTATAAAATTATTTTAAAGTATTTTTAAAAAGTACATATTATACAACATAAATATTTTACAGTAGTTAAAAGTCCAGTATTAAAAGAATATATTCATACACAATCCTACTCGCATCTCTTCTTCACAATAGCAGGCATCCTTTCTAAACATATGTGTAGCAAGATCAAGTGTTAAACGAAAGATGCGGATGGCTGACAACAGGTGCGGTTGGTCTATTGTCCACTTGAAGAAGGAAAGCAATAAAAGTGCATTTTTTCCTGAAGAACCGGAAAACACTATAAAGGGGTAACAGACAGATGGTCATTAAAGGGAGTACGTTACAGGGGAGACACGCAGAGACAATAAAACACTAAACTTGTAAGCTCCAACCTGTCTGCTACAGGACTATGCATGATAAAGAGTGTTCAAATTGTCGAGAGTTTTATAAGATAACTTCGAAATATTTGCCAGCCACAGATTTTACATCGAATTATTGAGTGCACCCAAACGTTTTGTTTTAGTTCGAAATATCAACAATTTTTCTAGGGACTGAGCATATACTTCGAAATATCGAGAGGTTCGTATTATCGAAGGTTTGAATTATCGAGAGTCAACTGTAATATGAAATGTGTAAATAAATATGGATCCCTTTATGGATTTTTAAGCTGAATATGTTCATGGATTATTAAAGCCATAAACAGGAAAGCATAGTCGGGTTTGCAGCTACAAACTATGTCCACTCTTTGAAAATTTGCTGCCAGCGCTTCGGAGGGGGATGTTGTTTTAACAAGTTTCCCGATCTCTCAAATAAATGAAGCACGCCTGGGTTGTCAGACGCGTCGCAAACAAGTATCGAATTAGCATCTTGATCCAAATTCTTGCAGAACAATGCTTCTTCAGATGCACGATCTAAACTAGATCCGATCAATCCATCACTTGGCGAGAATCGGGAGTCGTAGATGTCAAGAAACAAACAACGCAGAAACGAATTACAAAAGGTGAGAGACAATATCTCGGATATCCGCCAACATGAAATGTCTTGGCTCCTTTGGACAGGTTCCATCGTGGTCTTTCGCCTTTTTTTTTAAATAGATGACTCTCAACCCCACACCTGTTTGTTGGGTTTATTTTTCTTGTTTTTATTTCATCTGCACGCCTACAAGATCCTCCAGGGATGCATCAAAGAGTTGCTTGTTTTAAATACCATGGATTGCGAAATCGTAGGGAATGTTACTGCGACTCAAGATTCAACGACAGTCTTTGCATAGAATGTCTCATTGAAATAAGACTTAAGTATTGGGATAATTTTGAATAAAAATTTTTTTGCAGTATTTAAGTAGGAGGAAAACCTGTATTTTATGAGCAATATTAAATGAGGTTATTAAGATTTGACAATATTCCATTGATTTAATTTTTGCTTTTGATTGCTATGTTATTTAAATTATTCCATTTGCTTATTCTATTCTTTAAATTATTCCATTGAAATTAATTAATTTAATTCTATCTTTTGCGTGTTTTAAATTAAGAATGGCACCAAGAAACAAAGTAAGCCGTCATTTATTCCGATAAAATTCTTTTATAAATCGAACAGCAAAAATCAAAATATTATTTACACTTTATCTTGTTGAGTAGTGCATGAACTACTTGGCCAAGCGATTATGAATTATTTAATTACATTTATACTTGTTGAGTAGTTCATGTACTACTTCACCAAACGATTATGGATTATTTATTTTTATTGTAGACGAACACTACCATCAATCAAATTAAAACATTATACTTTTTCCATCTCATAAATCTGTTTATTTAATTATTCCATCAGTTAAATTATCCCATTAAAATTAGTTAATTTGATATTACCATTATTGAAATTTTTAGATCTCATAATTGTATCAAGGAAATTTGTTTATTTAATTTTATTCCAACAGTTAAATTATCCCATTAAAATGAGTTAATTTGATTTTACCATTATTGAAATTATTCCTCTTGTTTTTAAACTATTCCACTTGATGCTATTTAAATTTTATTTTGTTATTTCATTATTTAAAACATTTGATTGAAATTACTACATCTGATTATAACGTTATTGATATTATTCGTCTGAAATTATTTCGTTTGGTTAATTAATTATTTAAATCGTTCGATTTAAATTGTTCCATTTATTACTTTATTGAAATTATTCGTCGGAGCTTATTCAATTGATAACTTCATTGTTTATATTACTCAATTGAAATTATTCCATTTCATTATTTCCTTGTTGAAATTACTCGACTGAGGCTATTCTGTTTCATCACTCTATTATTGAAACTATTCCACTTCACTGCTTCAGTGTTGAATTTATTTGATTGAAATTTATCCATTTGAGTACTTCACTATTGAAACTATGCGATTGAAATTATTTCGTTTTATCAATTCATTATTATAATTATTTCATCATTTCTAATTTTATTTTAAAAATAAGGAGTAATTTTATTCATAAAAATGTTCTAAAAACCTTAAATTTTGCTGATTTAAAAAAAATAAAACTGAGTTTTGAAGAATTGACAAACATCATGAATTCCATTCTTGGAAAGCTTGTCTAAAAGTCTTATTTTCTCATTCTATACTTTGTCCATGTAAAATATGAAAATTTCAAAAAAGCAAATAGGGTCTTCTAACCTTTTACATAGAAAATAATTCAAAACGTTTTTCATTTGAATTCTCCAGATGAAATTTTGGTTATTTTGCAAGCCTTTTGAAAATTATCTATTGCCTCAAATTCGTCCAATACTATTAAAAACCGTCTAAATTAACTGAGACTCCATTAAAAATTCATTCAATTATCACTCGCTTATTGTAACTTCTTCATATATTATGATTTAATGAATTTATTATTATAAAGTGTGAACAGTTGTTGTTAAATAGGAAAAAAAAACTAATAAGGTTTTTTTAATGGAAACCTATACAAACCATAGCTGTAAATAAGAGTTGCACGTAAATCAGATTTTAATGATATTTATGTGTACTGTGTTCATAAATTTTATAAAAATATAAATAAACACGAGAAAAATTTCTTAAAATTGTAAAAACTAATAAGTAAATGAGAATAAGATGAATAAAAGAAACTTTTGTGAAAGTAAATATCATAACTTGCTAAAATATTTAAGATATCCAGAACAACTTTCACATTTCCTATCTCAGATGGATAAAATTCTTGCTATTCTTGGCAGCTTACAAAGAATTAACTTTTAAGAGATTAATTAATTAATATCGATACTTATGTAATTAACCTAGAGAACAGATTTTTTTTCATAGCAACTTTTAATGTGTTTGCAAAATTATGCAAAAATATATACGACGTAGCTTATATTCTAATTTCCATTGCAATCCGATCAAGAAATATTTGGGAAAAATTATCTGGCGCTATTTTTGTCAGGTCATTGGTTCGAATACCGGTACCACTAATGATTCGCCGTGTAGATAGATTCATTCACGTTAAATCTTTTGTGTATCAATGGTCTTACGTTGACGAGGTGAATAAGTTTGGAGAGCAAGGTGTCAACACAGGTGACGTTCTCATCATGGTAACGTTCTCATCACAGGTGAGGTTCCATAAATCAAACTTACGAAGTCTTTCACCAAAAGTCCACGTGTAGCTATTGCGAGTGATGTTGTAAACAATAAATGAATGGAGCAAATAATTTTTAATATTTATTCCACTTATCAATACCACTAGATAAATCAAAAAACTAAACTCAGTGGCGCAACTGCCAATGGAGGACCAAGGCCTACTGTGCCCATATCAGTTTTCATAACTTTGGGCACTGAGATGCATGAGCAGATGTTCCAGTCAGGTGGTCAGTCTGACGCGACTTGATAATTAGAGCCCATAATTAAAAAAATAAGCCAATAAACGTCCCCATAAAACTGTGTGGAGCTTCCGATCTTAAAACCTATAATATTTAAGGAAATTTTGTGGGGATGGAAGGGGAATGAAAATTCCATCTAATTTTGAATGAGTTCATGACGGTCCCAAGATAAAGACACCCATGTGTTCACGACTTTATTCAAAACTGACTATAAACTAACTTGTAGTTCTATCTGTAAAATTTTGATACAATTTAAAATTTCCTGTTTAGGTAAAGATGCTCAAAATTTGAGCATCTTTACCTAAACAGGAAATTTGAGCCTCAAATATAATGAAAAAAATCATCAGAAAGATTTGAAAGTTGAAAAAAAAAAAAAGAAACGAGTCTTACAGTAGTCGCATATGATGTGTAACATCTGACTTTTTATCATGGTAAATACGCAATAGTGACTTTAATCCTGAAAGAAATGAATCGGTTATGACTGGAAATAATTTTCTATTGAATAATTATATCTTTAATGAAAATTTTATTTCATTAACACAAGGAGTAATGCAGTTTTTTTTTATCAAAAACATTTATTATTGTTCAATTTGGGGAAGAGCGGAGACAATAGATTTATGAAAACTAAAGTATGACACATATACTTGTAATTTCAAAGAATTTAAAGATCGTTGAAAAACGGCGTCAATAACAGTACCACTGTTAGTTGTCGAAACATTTCGATTAGTGATCATTTCGTGCTTGAGTTCATCTTTCAGAAAAGCTATGAGCGGCTCAGTTTCTGGCAAACTGAAGTTAACGTTAAAATCACCACTCAAAATCATGGGAAGCGAGTGATAGTTTTTTTTATAAAAAAAAAAGAGCAGAACCACCTTCGGTATACGGTAAAAGTACGAAATGCAGGAAATCTTTAATTTTTTTAACTGATTCGGAGAAATGTATGCGACCACCAAAATGACAAGACTTGCTGGTATGTGCGGTAGGCGGTCGTCTTAATTGCTACTACAGTTGGATCCTCAGACGAAGAAACACCGTCAAGCGCATGCTTGTTTTTGTTGTTGTTGTCGTGCCCTTCCCGCAGGGAAGGAATGAAAGTTGCCATTGCCTGAAGCGCATGCTTAAAAATTAGAAATATTAGAGAAAATCAAAAATACCCGTTTACTTAATTAGTTTTTTTTTTAAATCGAGAAATCTTTTTTAATCACAATTAAAAATATTTTATTGACAGCGACAGGAATTAACCTCAAAGTATGAAATGATAAGCACTTAAATATTTATTCAAATAATTCCATATTACTTACTCCTATTTTTTTTAAGAATGATGAGCTTTGTCAGACGCTTACCAGGAAATATAATTATTTTCTTTAATATATAGTTTACACATATATAAATATATCCTGAGATTTCAAACACAACGAGCCCTGAGACTTAAGGCCTTATCACACGTACACGTTTGGTGCAATTTTTGTTCCAATTCGTGCAATTTTTACTCCGTTGCCATAGCAATGGCTTCCGAACAACTTTTTGCCAGTAAGCTGAGAAAGTTGCTCTAAATGAAAGTTGCTTGAAATTCCAGCCAATGGGGTTCTTCGGCGGCCTACGTCATAAATAAGATGGCGGTAACGGTGGTAGCTTCGCATGAAATATGGCGTAATATATTTTAATGATGTACAATATTTTAACGGCGTATAATATTTTAAACAGAATGATGCTCCATTTCTGTTTACCCCCATAAACAAAAGCGCGAGCGAAATAAAAGAAATAATATTGGATGTTTGTTTTCGAAGCAGAAAAATCAGCGAGTAATGTTTCAATGTGGAGAAAGAACGTGGCTGATGTCAGAGCGTGTCGTTTTGTTTACGGTAACCTTTCCCCCTCAGATTCGGCGAAAAGTTGGGCCAAAAAATTGCACTTGTGATGCCGCCTTTACACATTTGAGCGTAATAATCACAAGTTTATTCTAGATGAAGTCTAATAAGACTTGCTGGTGTGTGCGGTAGGTGGCCGTCTTAATTGCTACTAGAGTTGGACCCTGAGACGAGGCTAGCGAAGAGACACACCCAAGGGGCTGAATTGGTCAAATCAAACAGCGCGCGCTTCTCCCGACTTCCTGTTACGCATTTCCGTCCCTTTTCACGAAATCACTCCAACAAATATCCAGCAACCGAGAGTAAAGATGTTACACATAAAAAAAATCTTATTTTATCCGTGTATTTTTAAATTTTTGCTTCCATTTGTGCGTTATTATTATCGACAAATATTTGCATTTTAGAAGAAAGTTTCTGCAAAAAGCAAAAGTTGGCAACAACGAAGCGCATGAACTGATTCGCCGGAAACACATGATAGCTTTTATCGCATGATTATGACGTCATATAAAGTTATAATCTAATTGGCTAAAATAACGTGTTTATCATTATCATGTGACTATGACATCACATTTATTCCGCCCATTGAAATATTTTATTTTATTTCATATAAAATTATATTCTAATTGGCTCAAATCACGTGTTTATCATTATCATGTGACTATGACGTCACATGTATTCCACCCATTGAAATATTTTATTTTATTTCAAATAAAATTATAATCTAATTGGCTAAAATCACGTGTTTATCATTATCATGTGACTATGACGTCACATGTATTCCGCCCATTGAAATATTTTACGAAACGAGGAAACTTGACCGTGGTAGCTGAGTTGCCATGGTAGCGACCTCTCGCGGCTGGTGTTGCTTCCGTCGGGTCGTAGGTCTGAGTCCTTGTGCCACTAAATACCTGCTATATAGAAGAACTGATACATGTTTAACTCTGTCGGGGATGAAAGCCATTAGGCTGAAATGGTATGTAAGTCTGGAGAACGGGGTTTCAGCTCAAGTGATGGCCTCTTTGTCGTGGTTGAAAATCACAAAGTCAATGAATAAAAGCTTTCGTATTACTTCGAAATACTTCGAAAATACATTAACTCAAAATAACATAAAAATAGATAAAATTAACTTTTTTTGTGACTCCTATTCTTCATAATATGATTTTTAAGTATTTTATATAATTGGAAAATATATATATTTAAAAATTTAAAAAAGAAATCGAGTAAAAAACTTAATATTAGCACGAATGCTTGAGCCATTTATTTTAAATTAAAAGAAACATTTTTTTAAGCTTCTGTAGCTGCTCAGAAACTATAACAAAATACGACGAAAGTAGAAATCCGAGCTAATTTCATGATTGGAAATTAATACCATGAAAAAATGAGAGAAATTATGAGAAAATTCTTTATCAAATGTAAATTAAATGTTTTAATTATTTAACCAAATAATTTAATACCCCTTGAGTAATAACTTCAATACTAATTTTGTCCAAGAGCGGTGGGAATTGCAGAGATGTGCCTTTTCATTTATTTTACAGATTACTCACAGCCACGCTCAAAAAGGGTGTCTGCCGAGTCCGGAGCCCCCTCCTCATAACCCTTGATTTTTTTCGATTGATTACCATCCTATGTACGTAGTACGTAACATTGTATGTACGTAATTGTATGTAACATAGTATGTAACTACAGTAGAACGTCGTTTATCCGAATCCATTGGGACCGGATACCGTTCGGATACGCGATAGTTCGGATAACCGAAAAACCGAATGCGATCCGTGCAATATATGAAACCAGACACCATACGAATATTGAAAATCCTCACATACGGGAAATGTGCTTGAAGAAAAGCAAAATAGGTGCAAAATGTTGCACAACCTTTATTGTGCTAAATAATCACTTATTTTTCGCTGTACCATTGTATACTTTCGTTTTTTCACAGCAAGGTCTCTGATTCTCTTGAGCAGCAATAGTTGAGTAGGAGAGCACTCTGATTGTTGTTCGTGCCACTCCATATCTGTCTTAAACGCAGAAAAACGCGTCAGCATTTGATGGACCCTTGCTACTTCCGTTGTTGTTGTCCTCGTCTTCATCCGTTTCATCTTCAACAGGGTCAGATTTTTCTTGCACGGAAGTCACAATCTCGTCATCATTTAGCATTTGAAATCCACAGTCTTCTGCATTGCATGCCATCCACGTTTCTACATCAACAAAAGAGCACGTATACACCCCCTCAATTGGAAACAAACTGACCTAATATTCTGCGCAGATAATTAACAAATGACACCACTGAAATTCCCCAAATATCCCTCACATTGGGTTATCCCGTCACTTTTGGCCTCACACGAAACAACTGTTGAGCATTGTGCTGTTCGAATACGTATCCAGACTTTGGTTCGGATATTTGACGCTCCGTATTATAAACGTTCGGATAAACGACGTTCTACTGTATGTGTATAGTACGTAACATATTTTATTGTTTTTTTCCCCTGAAAATCGAAAGAATATTTTGGGCGGCGTATTGGATCATGATACGAAAATGGTGGACATTCGACCCTGGATCTCCCCCTTGAAAAATTCCTGCGTGCGCCACTGTCTACAACTGAAAGTTCTTACTCAAGTGAAAATTTATGTTATGTAAACTAACAGTATTTCACATTTTGAATTTTAATATTTAAAATTTTTACTTAAAAGAGATATTTTAACTATAATAGTACTAAGTATTTACTATATGCACTCATGTCCATTAATTAAGGATAATTCAGAATCACACAGAAATTGATCTCTAAAATAAAAATTTCACCTGTAGAATTATCACACACATCTTGAAGAAATATATGCAAATTACAGGAAACAACCACATGGCGCGGATAGTACGTCACAATGACGAGAGTGTAAGAGAGGGGTATATAAGGAATGGTGGCAAAGAAGTAAAATTGTTCACAAGCGCTTTAAAAGACTATCAGTGCAATAACCGCATAGTTATGGCACAAAGGAAGCATTTGGATGATTTTTTACGTGGTAGAATTATCGGACGACTGGAATGTGGACGTACCCAGCTGGAAGTATCCGAGGAACGTGGAATAGCCCAGAGTGTCATCTCCAGGCTTTGGCAACGATTCCAAGATGATGGTAATGTGAGTAGATGTTACAGCACAGGTCGCCCCCGAGTTACAACGCTGAATGAGGACCGGTATTTGGCAGTTACTGCCAAAAGAAACAGACGGGGCACAGCAGCATCAGACCTGTCTCGTCAGCTCTCTTCAGCTACTGGTACGACAGTTTCAAGGCAGACCGTGTACAAACGCTTAGGGCACATTGGTCTATAGGCTCGTAGGCCTGTCAGATGTGTTCCCCTGAACGCAACTCACTGTTGCCAGCGATTAACCTGGAGTAGAGAGCATGCATTGTGGACACCGCAACAGTGGTCTTGTGTGAGGTTTTTCGACGAGTCCAGGTTTAGTTTGCAGTCTGATTCTCGCCGGACTTTCATATGGAGAGCGCCAGGTACCCGTTACCACCAAGAGAACACCATTGGGGAGGAATTATTCTTGGTTTCAGAACTGACCTGCATGTTCAGAGTGTAACGATGACAGGCCACATCTATCGGGATGTCATTCTGGAACAACATGTATGTTTGTTTCGGGGCGCCATAGGTGCTGAATTTCTGTTTATGGATGACAACGCCCGTCCTCACCGTGCAAACATTGTAGATGAATGCCTTCAATCGGAGGATATCACCCGTATGGATTGGTCAGCATACTCACCGGACTTGAATACAATAGAGCATGTGTAGGATATGCTTGGCCGACGAATTGCAGCCCGTCGACCCCCTCCCACCTGTCTACCGGAACTTCAGAGGACATTGCTTGATGAGTGGTGTAATATTCCCCAAGATCAGATTGATAATTTAATACTCAGCATGCGTAGGCGTTGTAAGGCCTGTATTGCATCGTCCGGAAGACATACTCCGTATTAACCATCATACTAACCATGTTATACTGTTTTTTGTAAATAGGTTCTTTTTTAAAATTTGCTCCAGGGAGTAAAAATTGCAATTTTTATTTATTATGTCAAACATATAGCATCTTTTTTGCTCTTTACCTTTTGTTTAATAAATAGACTTTACAAATAAGTCAAATTTGTTTTGCTTCTGTCTCTTTCTTTGCCTGAACTTCATTATCCTTAATTTATGGACATGAGTGTATTAACAACAAATCATATTACAATTTCTCCAACGAAATGGTAAATAATTCTTCTAAATTTAAATTTTAATCGAAAATGCACATGATGAGTTTTAAAAATTACTGGAAATCCTTAAAAGAAGAAAGAAAATTAAAGTTAAATAATTTATAGTTATAATCGATATACCACATACTAAAAATGTTTTGAAAAGTTACATTTAAATAATTTTAAAATCTCTTAAATTTACTTTTAAGTTTTTTTTAAAATTCATCCATAATGTTGAATCAATATGATACCAGCAATAGTTATTCAGATTTTATTTTAAATATTATATTAAAGATAGAAAAAATTTTACATTAAGCTTTAAAAAAATTGTTAAATTCTACGCTAAACGTTTTTAAATAATTTTTATTACTAATATTTTATTTCGTGTTTTTAAACAAATAATTCATACGCACTTCTTAAAAATTGTGAGAATCCGAGTTTTTCAAACATTTTTCAGAATAATGCATCATTTTGTAATTTAAATACTCAGATTTAAATATAATTTATTTAAACTACACATTAAAATTTATATTCAATTTTTTTGAAAGAAAGAAAGCGGTACGTATAAAACTAATATCAAAATTTTCCTTTTAAAAAGAAAAATTATTAATTAATAACTTGTGGAAAGTCCCAATATTATTCAATTTTCTTTAGTTACGTTTTATATGATGTATCTTCTCATCTCTTTAGTTTCAATTAAAATTTATTTTGAACATTTTAAAACAGGTTTTTCATAAAATAATTTCCTCATATTAATTCAAACCTCGACTAAAATTTTCAATTTTAAATGCATCTCATTAACATTTTCTGTTCAAGTATATTTAAAAACATTTCAAAAGGTTCGAATTATTATTATTTTTTTCTCGTCTCAGAGTTGAGGGACCCGACTATGTTGAGTTGTTTCTTAGGTATTAGTTGTTAGAACCATTGGGGGAAAAAAGAAATATAAGTTTTTAAGGAGGCATATAAATCTGAAGAATCTTAAGTTTTTTTTTTTAATATTTACTATACTTAACTTATAAAAATATATATTGTTTAAACATGTTTTTTTTTTTTTTTGTTGAAGAATGAAATTGTCACGATAATTTGCGCACGAAAAACGATACATCTCCAAAACAATCAAATAAAATTCAATGAAATTTATAACACTTATGTTATGAGCCCTTTAGTGTGCAACAAACCACAGGTGTTAAAATAGTTACATTTAATCATATTTTACAATTATTTATTTTTTTTAGAAAATAAAGTAATTTTGACAAAATTCATGCACGTTAAATTTGAATGCTTATAAAATATTTATTTCTTAAAATATTTTTCATCCCGTGTTTACGACACTTCAGATGGATCAAGAAATACACCAATGAAATTGAAATTACATCTTGCCCCATGTATTTTTATTTATGGAGTTTTTCTTAAGGTATCCGACTTCCCTAAAATTGTGAATTTTGCCAAAAATTCACAAATGTTTTTTAAGACTTTATTTTATAAGCCCTCTTATTAGCTTTAAAAAATACCAAGTTTATCATTTTCCGTTCACAAGTGTTTTAGTAAAAGCAGATGCCTTTACTTTAAGCAAGATGTAACACTTTAAAACGCGTTTTACTCGAAATGTGATTTTTTTAAAATAATCAAACGGGGTCAGCGATTGCTAAAACAATTTTGAAAATAACGAACTGAAATTTTTTTCGTAAGTTCTGTATAATAGCAGAAGTGTTTTAACCTTCAGATGTATCAATCACTGTTTTATTAAAAAATTTACAGTCCCTTATATGAATATAATCTCTGTTTTTTAAGCAATTTCATATAGTAGCTTAGATAAAGTGCTCTATTTTTTGTAAAAAATTAAAATATCTCTTATCCTGGAGGTCATTTCGACAATTAATAACATAGCAACACATCAGAATTGAAAAATAAAAAATTCGTTCATAAGCCTTTGGTACAGAATGGGCTGCTTTTATGCAATTTTTTGTCAATTTTTACCCATTTTTTCCCACTTTAGGTATAATAATTTATTTTTCTCTTCTTAATTTTAGCCTATTTTTCTTTAAATGTACTAAAAAAATAAAAACAACAAAAAAATCCACTATCTCCATTTTTTTTAAAAAAAAGTTGACACAATCAGTTGAATATCTTAAAATTGAAAATTTTGCTAAAATTTTAGGAAAATAATATTTTTTTTTAAAAAAGAAAAGGAGGATACATGTTATTTATTTAATAATTGTGACTTTTTAAAACTAGTATGTTCTTTAAAGCAATGAAAATCTTCCGAAAATAAATATTTTCCGGAAACTGATCGGATGCCTTAAAATAATTCACGTTCTAACATATTTTACCTTCCGGAGCTCCGTTTCGATTTCCTGGGCCCTCCGCACCGTGGGGGACATCTCACCGTCCTGAATATTCCTGATGAGGGGGTTAATGGTGTCCAGTGTGAGTAACTTTCTCGCCATCCTTCCCTCACGAGTTGTGTTTCATGAATGAAAAAGTGTCGCAAGAGAGAAGCGATTCAAACCGTCTCCGTGACTCACCAGGAATGTCGCCAAATGTCCTTCACCCACGTCGCCAAACGTGTGAAGAGAAATATTGAAATAACTCCTCGGGTGACACACGGTCTGCGAATCATTTCAATTTTAATTTGGAAAGGCGTAAAGTATTCGTTTTTTTTTTTTTTTTTTACCTCTTTCTCTTTACTATCATTTTGTGTTTATGTGTGAAAAGTTGTCACAGACAGAGGTATTTTTTTATACAGGAAAAATAATAAAAATATCTCGGGGGAAAAGTTTACATTTGAGGAGGGAAAATTGGAAAGCAAGGGGTTGGCAAGGAAACGGATAACTAAAATTAACTTTTGGAGCATGTTATGTTAAGTTTCCTCGATCCGTTTAGAATAGTGGTTCCCCAACTTACTATGCCCCTGGACCCTATTTATATCAAAAATTTGACCATGAGCTCCAAAGTGACTAACTCAATTTCAAATACATAATAGAAAAATTACAAATTTAGCATTGATGTCCTGAACGGGGAATTTTGGCATAAAAATAAAGTATAAATAAAAAGTTGCAATATCTGAAGTAGTATTTATTCAAATTATAATTTTTTCTTCTTTTTTATAATGTAGAAATACATTTTTTTCCAATACAGTAGAACGTCGTTTATCCGAATCAATTGGGACCGGATCCCATTCGGATACGCGATGGTTCGGATAACCGAAAACTGAATGCGATCCGTACAGTATATGATACCGGACACTATACAAATATTGAAAATCATCCTATGCGGGAAACGTGCTTGAAGAAAAAACAAAATAAGTACAAAATGGCGCAATTTTACCTTGATTGGGGAAAATCATCACTTATTTTTTGCTGTACCATTGTACACCGTCGTTTTTTCGGTGCAAGGTCTCTGATTCTCTTCAGCAGTAGTAGTTGAGTAGGACAGCACTCTCTGATGGTTGTTCGTACCACTCCATAAACATCTCTAACGCAGAAATGCGTCAGCACTTGATGGACTCTAGCTACTTTCGTTGTTGCAGTTCTCGTCTTCATCCGTTTCATCGTCAACAGGGTGGGATTCATCTTGCACGGTAGTAATTATTTATATCTCGTCATTATTTAGCATTTGAAATCCACAGTCTTCTGCATCGCATGCCATCCAGGTTTCTACATGAACAAAACTCAATAAAAGAGCCCGTATACACCCCCACACTTGGAAACAAACTTACCTAATATTCCGTGCATATGTTTACCAAATCACACAGCTGAAATTCCCCAAATATCCCTCAGCTTTGGTTTTCCCGTCATTTTTCGCCTCACACTAAACAACTGTTGAGCATTGCGCTGTTTGTATACGTATCCGGACTTTGGTTCGGATATTTGACGCTCCGGATAATAAACGTTCTTATAAACGACGTTCTACTGTAAAATGTGGGAGTTATATTAACTTCGCACTACAAAGCAACACAAGAGCTATTGGTGACGGACCTCGTTATTTTGAACCTCAGTCAAGGGACAAGGATGACACCTGAGCGTGCGCATCCCTCTCTAAGCAATCACACCAACGGGAGAACGTAGAGCCTTGACAATTCAAACGTCCATCAGCCCCTTCTACACGGCGGGTCTTTAGTGGCACTAGGCTTAAACTCATGACATGCCACCCAAGAGTTTATGACCATAACTGCTAGGCTATCACGGTTTTTCTAGGAGATGGGTGAACCATGAGATGGTTATCTTTCTAACAATACAAAGGATAAAACTGATTTCTGTTCAAAATATGAAAAGTGTGTTGTATTTACTTCATATATCGGGATCATGCAGAAAAAAAGCCTCTTGTTATAATTCCTTGGTCAGTAAGACGATTATATTTCCATTATATTTTTATATCATTTCAATAATTCGGTCCATCTTTTTGGTATTTTTATTTATTGGACGACACACGTAGAATACATGTTAACAGCAAAGAATATTACATTCACTCTGACTTTACAAGCCAAACAAAGTACTCATCTCTTGGAGGATTTGCAGTGCCATCTGTACAACTATTATTTAATTTATACAACACCACTGATTAAATGTACGACTATTTCTTCGTCCATATTTCAGACATATTATATACAGCGGTGAGATTTCGTTTCTTTTTAAACCTGCATAGAGAGCTGCCCCCGCGATCGTCCTGACTTCCACCGTAAAACGTGGCCGTGGTAGCCAAGTGGTCAAGGTATCGGATCATGGCAAGCATGTCATGAGTTCAAGCTCAGTACCACTAAAGACCCGCAGTATAGGGAAACGATGCACGTTAAATCTGTCGAGAGCTCAAACGTCCTCCCGTTGGTGTGGTGTGGAAGTTAGGAGAAGGAGGTGCCAGCCCAGGTGTCGTCCTCGTCACTTGACCATGGTTCAAAGTGATGAGGTCAGTCGCCAAATGCTCTTGTGTATAGCTGAACAGTGCGACGTTAATATTCACTCACTCACTCCACCGTGAAACGTTTGTCATTACTTGCATTTTATGTACCAATTTAAAAAATTTTACTTAAAATTTTTTAACTTTTACCCTTAATTTTTAATACTTAAAAGTTATGACTAATTTAATTTAACTTTCATAATAATGGAAATAGATCAAATATATATTTTACTTTATGCCGGCTGGGTGACGTGGTTGGTTTGTCGCTGGCCTTCTGCACCCAAGGTTGCGGGTTCGACCCCGGCCCAAGACGGTGGATTTTCATGATGCAGAAAATCGACAGCGGCCATGTCGTATGATTATGAGGCATGTAAAAGCTCCCGAGAGTATCTGTTTGGCTTGGATGTTCTCGGCAAAGTTAACCCTAGTACTGGTTCACATCGCCAAGAGCTCAAGGGCCTCTCTCTGTGGAGAAAACTGGGCGTCAAAAATTGCTGCTGTAATTGGTATCGCCTATATGGTGCAGCGCTAAAAAGTGGTACCAGCTTCTGGGGAATGTACTAGGTCTGCAAAGGTTTAAAATACCAATGCGCAGCCCCATTGGATAAAAAATATTTTACTTTATATCAAATCTTTTACGGACCCAATGACATTATCCACGTACCCCCAAATTAATGCTAAATTTCCACGGATCCCCACCTCAGTCCCAACCTTTCCCGGGAGTCCATAGGAAACCTCTTTCGGAACCTATGGTTTAGATCAGTGTTTCTCAATGTGCCCCCTACGTCCCATAAGGAGACAATTTGATTCTTAAGGTATCCGACTGGTTGCGACAACTTTTTTTTTATAAAAAAAAGTGAGATATGGGGATTTTTTTGTTGTTTTTAGATTTGTTTAATGCATTTTAAGAAAAATATGCTAAAATTAAAAAGAGAAAAAGAAACTATTATTACTAAAACAGGAAAAAATGGTTAAAAATTGACACAATATAACCTAAACGTGGGCCATTCTGTACCAAAAGTTTATGAACAAATTTCCAATTTTTCAATTTTGATGTGTTGCTATGTTATTCATTTTTGAAGTGATCTTCAGGATAAGAGATATGTTCTTTTTAACAAAATCCAGAGCACTTTATCTCAGTTATTATATGAAATTGCTTAAAGAAATAGTGATTATGTTCACATAAGGGACTATTAATGTTGTAATAAAACAGTGATTGATAAATCTGAAGTGTAAAACACTTCTACTATTATGCAGAACATGCACAAAAAATTTCAGTTCATTACTTTCAAAATTTTTTTAGCAATCGCTGGCCCCGTTTGAGTATTTTGGAAAAAAAAATCACATTTTGAGTAAAACGCGTTTTAAAGCACGACATCTTGCTTAAAGTAAAGACACCTGCTTTTCCTAAAACACTTGCAGTTTTTGTTCTAGTGAATGGAAAATGATTAACTTGGTATTTTTGTACAGCTAATAAGATGGCCTATAAAATAACATCATTAAAAATTTATCAATTGTTGGCAAAATTCACAATTTTAGGGTAGTCGGATACCTTTAGCGGGCAATTTGAAAAAGGGCTCACTTAGAACATAAATAATGCATTTATTAGTAATATAGCCAGTTATAAAAAATGTTTTTTTTCACTACTTGTTTATGTAATATGAGACAAATTGTAATTTGACCGCATAACGTTTAGTATTCTTTTCAAATTCTATCGTGCTATTTGTTCTGAATGGTACGAAATACAGGGTGTCCCAAAAAATGTATTCACACTTTAAATAATTGTAAATTTGGGGTTTATTATAATTCGAATAATTTTCAACTGGTAAAAGATTCTACAAATATCATTCTATTGTCTTTTTATCGCATGTTTTCAAACTGATGTCCGTTTTGCTCCAGACACTGCTGACAACGCGAAGCGATGGAATAGCACACATGATGGAACAATTCTCTTGGGATATTCGTACATGCATGTTCAATGGTTGCCCTCAATTGAACAACTGTTGCAGGTTTCTGTAAGTAGACTTTGTCCCTTAGGTATCCCCATAAAAAGAAGTCTAGTGGTGTGAGGTCTGGTAAAGGGTATTTGACAAAACCTCTCCGTCCGATCCATCTGTTTGGCAAGATCCCATCAAGAAGGGATCTAACAGCACGATGGTAGTGTGGAGGTGCCCCATCTTGCTGGAAATAAAACTCTTCCTGTTCAAAGTCCTCTCTAATGCTCTCTAAGTCTATCAGCTGCTAAAATGTGTATACATTTTTTGGGACACCCTGTATATAATGCTGGGCTGGTACGAAATATTTAATGAGTTTCTGCAGTACCTTGCAACATATTTAATTATTAATAGTTGGCGTTAATTTGTTATAAAAATCCCTTGTATAAAAAATACATGAATTCTCTCTCAATAACATGAGGGCTCTATGAATGATAAATAAATTCAGTTGTTTAATTTTATTAATTCCATTTTCAAAAGCATCATTTCCCATAAACATTTGTCTAAGGAAAAAGTATGTTTTTTTTTTATTTTTGGCATTTAGGTATTTTAATGTACATTTTTAACCTACGTATACTACAGTTCATATTTTCTTAATTTTAAAAAAAAATTATATTGAAATGAAGGGTGCAAGTATATGAGAAGAAAATTCATCAGTATTCTGTGGAATATTTAAAATTTGGCTTCATACCCTCTGTCTACGATGAAAGTTTACCTTTTTGTCTTTTATGCTAACAATGCTTGACCAACGAATCAACGAAACGTGGTAGTCTTGAAGCGCATTTGACGACAAAACATAATGATCATACTAATTCAGACTTAAACCACTATCAAACTTTAAAAACAATTTTGAAAAAAAGAGTAACATTAAAATCTCTATTTAATGTTCACAACGCAACAAACACTCGTACTCTTGAGGCTAGTAATCGTTTTTTACTACTCATTGCTAAATCTGGAAGAAGTCATGCTGTAAGGAAGAATTTAATGAACCATTAATATCAGTATTTCTTAAAATGTTTCTAGAAAAAGGTGACAAAGATGTCAAAGCTATGTCACTAAGTAACAGCTCTCTTAAAAGAATAGACGAAATGAGAGAGGATATTGGAATGCAGCTTGTTGAAAAGCTAAAATCAAGGAAATTTTCGGAACAATTTATAAAGAATTTACATCCCTTCTTCCCTCTGACCCGGCTAGAGGTGAGGGAGGAACTAAATGATCATACGACATGATGAACTTCAATTATTTTATTTATCACTAATTCAACTCAAACACAAACAACACTTAAACAAGATAAATTTAATCAGTAATAGAATGGGAGTGAGACGAGATTAAGTTGAGGAGAATATATTAAATCATGCAGCTCTACTTTTAATATAACCTTGCACAGAGCTTAAGTATTTAATGACCTCTCCATTAGTCTAACTTTGTAAACATCAACTTGATTTAAGATCACAATACCTGAACTATTGCAGTCTTCTATTCTTTTTGCATTGACTTTAACACGTCTCCAATAATTAAACTAATTGCTTTCTAAATATTCCAACTTCTGGCTTCCTACACTGTTTACGTATACGTTTAACAGCCGATTTACTTCACTTCCAATCTATTCGCAATTCACTCTTCACTTCTAATCTAACTCAATTCTCTAACATCCAAACTCTCGAATAAAGAATATACATATATATTAAACTTAATTTGCATAATCACGCTTTCTGTCTTTTTGGAGAAGGTTGGTTGCAAATACTGGCCCAAAAGAATTCGCCCAGAGGTTAATGGAATGACGCGTATAAATCCGTCACAAATTGGATGAATCAAAATTGAAAGACAGTGAGGTCGTACTTATAACTTAAGTGAGATAAAGGTTAATCTGCTGAAGAAATGCTGTTCTGTAAATCATTAGAACGTACCACTACCTCCAAAGATACTTATAATAAACTAAAAACGTAGTTAGATGCCAATAATATACCAATGAAAAATATAGCATCTTGTACTGCAGATGGTGCCCCTATTATGATGGTAAAGAAAAATATTCACTTAAAATTGATGAAACATGAGAATCCAAATGTGCTTTTTGTGCATTGTGTCATTCACAGGGCAAACCTAGTACCTAATAACATTTCACCTTTTCTAAACGAAATAAATTTAGTTATAAAGTGTATCAATGCTATTAAATCTAATGTCAAATGTGAATGTCTCTTCAATTTATTTTATGAGGAACAACATGAAGATCATTTGAGACTTAAATTCCAAATTTCGAATTGCTTAAAAAGGTTAATGGAACTATTTTACATTTTAAGTGATTTTTAAGCAAACAATCTGAAATGAAAGAGTTGATGGTAAAGCATTTCTAAGTTATTTAGCTAATATCTATGAAAAACTAAATATATTAAATGAAAACCTTTGTGACAGGATGTATATGCGTCTATTACTAACCCCTTGGGGACTCCTCTAGGGAAACATTTTTACCAACCAACTTTCACCGAAAGTAAGAAAACGTGATTATGCAAATTAAGTATATTATATAAATTCTGTATTCACAAGTTTTGAGAGTTAGTTGGTGAGTGAAGGATCACGAATTTATTAAGTGCAAATCTGAGTATCAATTGAAGCATTCCAAGGTAATCGAGTCCAGTTAAAGATTACCGTTCAAGGCCTCAACAGTAGGACTTCACAAGAGTACACGTATCATGAGCCTTATTTAATTAGAAAGTAAAAAATAACTTATTAGAGCGCGGCGGAGTTGAAATTGAGCTTGTAGAGGTTATCGTGGATCAGTTGAGGGTCCGTAATATTATCGCGCCAGGCTAAAGGGTCTCACCTTCGCGCTCTGCATATTGATCAACATTCTTAATTGGATTATTATGGTGCTTGCTTGATATTTTGTGACAATAAAATAATTAGAGGGAATCATGTCGACTGATTATTCAGTTCTTCCCACACATCTAGCCGGGTCCGAGAGTAGACAAGGGGGATTAGAAGGAGGCAGAACCAACGCACATTATAACTTCAAGGAATAAATAAAACTCTTATCGATGTGAAAGTGAAGATATTATTTTATTAATTTTATTGAATTATGTCAGAAAATACACTTGCAACAAAAATTTTGAGGTTTTTATTGGCTCCAAAACAGTGAAGTAACTGATATAGCTATAAATGTTATTGTCGATCATCTAAAAATTTTGTCAGCTGATTTAATGGAAAGAGTTTCTCTGATTTACAAAAAATTAATTTCCTAACTTGGATGACGCAGCCAATGTTAATAGGTCTTTCTGATGTTTCAGATTTATAGTATCAAAAAGAACTCGCAGAAATGCAAGACGACGCGTCGATTAAACCATTACTTAATGTAATGGCACGGCTTTGTGAAGAAATTGAAACCAAATATCCAGATGCAACCAAATGTGCAAAAGAATTATATTGTTAATATTTCCATCTTCACATTTAAATGAATATGAATCTTGTGCCAATTTGCTGCTAAAAAGAAGAAATGGGCTGGATATAAAAAACGGAGACTTGAGACTAAAGTTAACTAAATTAGAACCCGACATAAAATTTCTTTACAACAAACATCAAGCGCAAGGGGATCTCACCAATTTTTTTATTTTCATTTCCGTTTTCCTTGGTAAGTTTTGAAAAACTACTTTCTTACTGGAATAATGATAACTTTCTAGTGATTTCTTAAGAACTTTAAGTTTAATTTAAGCTTATGGAGAGTATAGTAAAAAGAAGGTTGAGAAACACAGATTTAGATGAACACACTATCGTATATTCGTTTTGCATTTCAATATATAAAGTTTAACATTTTTGAAATAATAATTAAGCACAATTTTTCTCTAAGCCTTTCTTTCTTAAGCTGAAGTATTTTATATAGATATTTTTAAATTCTGATTCAGAGTTTTTTATCAAAAATTAGTACCACTGCACTATTGCCAAAATGCATCAATACATGCACTATTACTATTATATACAAGAAAAGCTTCAAAAAATTGCTGGTAATATTTAATATAGTTTTTCCAAACCACTCAATATTATTCTATGAAGCTCTTTTTATTTTAAAATTTATTTATATAACACATTGCTTATACTAATTTATCTAAAATTTGCTAATCATATTTAAAACACACATTTATAGGAAATCATCCAAACTATGTTTTTTTAGGTTTTTAACATATGGGGAATGAATTAATTACGTAGTGCAGTATAACGCTCTATAGCACGGATTCAAATAACAGGGATTTGTATAGCAGGACGAAAGAATTGTGGCCGTGTCCATGTAACACATTAAAAGAGTCTCGTATAACACGGTGAAAGAATGTGCGAGACAGATTTTGCGATTTTATTTTGATTTCACTCTAATAGTAAGTATAAATTATGGCTAGAAACACGAAACGCCATTATGTTTCTTAAATTTCAGGAAACCTCTTTTTTAAAAGACTGAGTGAGGGAGTGAATATTAACGTCGCACTGTACGCGGCGACGGACCACGTAATTTTGAACTATGGTCAAGTGACGCGGGAGACACCTGAGATGGCACCCTTCTCTCCTTGCTACCACATCACACCAACGGGAGGACGTTTGAGCCCTCAACAGATTTAACGTGCACCACTCCCCTACACGGCGGGTCTTCAGTGGTACTGGGCTCGAACTCATGACACGTCAGCCATGATTCGATACCTTGACGACTTGGCTACCGCGGCCATCTTTTTTAGAAGACATTGTCTCAGTTTACTTCTAGTTGTGAAACCCATCAAGTGTGTCTGGGGAAAAAAAATTTCAATCGTATGAAGCATTTAATTAAACTTAAATTTGAAGAACAAAAAAAAAGTATTAGAAAATAAATCTGTACGAAATTAAACCTGATTTCATCTAAAGGAAACATACGTACTGGTTGTTACGCTGTTGCTTTTTCCAGTGCCACCTGATCGACGGTGTCAGATCGAGGCCCACGAAATTCAACACATCAAGGGACTAGATGTACATCAGTCATTATCCGTAGCTTTGAGCACCATTCAGGTGACAGTGCGATTTGGCTCGGTTTCACCCTAATTTTGTGGAAGGACACTCCAGGGGTGGTCAGGGGCCTCTCATCTCTCTTTCCTTTCTTCAAACCTCAAGAGAGGACTTGCGGCTTGACAGCTATTCAGAATACCCGCCTGCCGCAATGTCACTATACATTTACAAACATCCATGCCTTCTCCGGGATTCGAACTCAGGCCCAAAGGTACAGCAGTCAGCGTCACTATCCACTATACCGGATGGGTGGCTTATATATGCTAGGACATACATACTATGAATTAAATTGCATTTAAATTCAAATATTTGTAGAACTTAAGGGGACACAAAATACAATTCTATAGACAAAAATCGGTCGAAAAAATCAAATCTAATTATTTTAGCCTAAATTGTTCTTTATATACTTTTCTATAACCTCACAAAATTTGAAAGCTCTAAACTTAAAAACACATAATTATGATAGCTTTTACGTTCGTGTCTTTATTCACATCCTTATGGCAAATTAAAACTTTAAACTCAGTTATCTCAGAAAGATAAAATAACTAGTTTGTCTTCATTTAAAATGTTAAAGCTTTTTTTTTTCTATTGTGCCTAATGCTTTGATTTTTTTTACCTATTGCTAATAGTATATCTATTAAAAGTTGATATGCATTTTTGAATCAAACGAGTACTTTTTTAAATAATTGAACACACAATTTATACATTTTTTAAGGAATTTTCAATAAGCATCCATTAAAAGAAGTATTGTACAAATACCAATCATGTAGCAAAACCCATACCGGCTTTTGTTATACATAGTTTGATGTACTTGTAAATCAAATTTCCTGCGTGTGCGTAAATTTATGAAGAAGTAGCATTTTAAAATCATTTCATAAAATTAAAGTTTTTTCCTTAAAAAATTAAATGATTAGCTCTTTATGAAATTTTGAGCACAAGATCTGTTTTACATAGGAGGAAACCAAAAATATTTTGAAAATACTTCGATTAAAAAATGTTGCGTATTTAAGTGACTCGTGCCACATGGATCCATACAATACGGATCCTATCTCCAGTGTTTCAGAAGGGATTAACGAATATTTTATTCATTTATCAAAACATTCTAAAAAACTTTTTTAAATGCTGTTTAGCATACTCTTACCTTGTTCCTCATTTTAAAATTCAAACTTTTTATTTCCTACTTAATAATATTATTTCTCCAAAATTCTATGTACATCAATACTTACAAGTTAGTTTTTTACAAAATACCATATTATTATGCATTCATTTCCGTTATAAGTTTATAGAAACGCTGTGTGTAAACTAATAACAACTTGAATATATTATGTGTGTGTATAAAAGAAAGATAAAGAGAGAGGGGGAGGGAGATTATAACAAAAAATCGATATCTATCTTTCAGATCTACAGACATAAAATCTGGCCGACATGTTTCTTTTGTTGAATAGAAATCTGCTAAGAACGGGTTTTTCGGAAATCGACTCCCAAAGGGTCTACAAGGGGTGTTATAAATTTTTTTTAAAAATGTTCGTTTTTGAACTTTTAGACCTACATTATTGAAATTTGGCAAGCATGTTTATTTTATTGATTAGAGATCCGCTAAAAAGGGATTTGTTAAAATCGTCTAGAAGAGGGGGTTACAGGGTGTGTAAATGATAATTGTTCTTCCGTCTCAGAAACTCAAGTACTGTCCTTTTTAAATCAAGAGGCAAGGGTTATGCAAGAAATTTTTTCAATACAATCGAGTGCTCAATGCTAGGATTTAGATGTAAATAACTTTAAAAAACTGTATGTAAGCATGCAATAGCATGAAATACCTAGAGAAGTGGACAGCTGTAGGTTAGTATGTGTGTGTGTGTTTAAATAGAATAGATAAATACAGTCGACTCTCGATAGTTCGAAGCTGGAGGGACCAATGAAAAACTTCGAAATATCAAAAGGGTAGAAAAAATTCCCAAAATAACACGAAGAAATTTTTTTTCTAACACATTTAAATTTGAAACTATGTAATAAAACAACAATTGCACATTTGTATAAATTTATTTTAAAGTATTTTTAAAAGGTGCATATATCATACAGTATCAATATTTTACAGAAGTTAAAAGTCCTGTATTAAAAGAATACATTCAATACATTCATACCCAATCCTACTCGCATCTCTTCTTCACAATAGCGGACCATCCTTTCTGAACACATGTGTAACAAGGTCGCGTGAAAAAAGAAAGATATGGACTGCTGACAACAAGTAAGGTTGGAGTCCACTTGAAGAGGGAAGGCAATAAAAGTGTATTTTTGTTTGATGAACCGAAAAACTTCTAAGAAGGGATGGCAGACAGGTGGTCATCAAAAGGGCTACGTTAAAGGGTAGACATTCAGAGACAATACAACACAAAACATGCAAGCTTCAAACTGTTTGCTACAGGACTCTACATGATAATGAGTGTTCAAATTGTCGAGAGTTTTATAAAACAATTTCGAATTATTACGTGTTGTAGTTTGGCCAGCCACAGATTTTACATCGAATTATTGAGTGTACCCAAATGTATTGTTTTAGTTCGAAATATCAAGAGTTTTTCTAGGGACTGAGCATAGAATTCGAATTATCGAGAGGTTAGTATTATCGAAGGTTTGAGAATTATCGAGACCGAATTATCATTGGGACCGAACATTGTATTTGTTAATTCGGGGTTATTCGTAATATCGGGGTCAAAAAATTACAAATTTCTTGCACGTACCTTTTGGAAATTCTATAATAAGCAACTGCACACAAAATATCTATAGTTAGGAATTGCACGTTTTTGTTCAGCAACTAAAATTACTACTGGTAAATTATTACGCATCAGTTAACAGGAAATATTAACTAATAGATGCTTGACAATATTTCTGATTTCTGACTCAAAAGAGTTTTCTTTTTCGCTAAATCAAGTTTCAAATTTTCTGCAAAACAGCTCGTATAAAACTGAATAACTCTCGAGAAGGAGAATAAATGGTATCCCCTGCGTTGTGTGGAGAGGAAGATCAAACAGGAACTTCCTGTTCTATTCAAAACTCACGCAATTGATTACACTCACGAATCATCTAAACTACAGCCTTTCTCGTTGAAATTTGCTTCTAACGAGAGAAGTCTTTTTCTATTCCGGGCAATAAAAATATGTTATTTAAAAAAATTCAATTAAAAATTATTTTTTTTGGCTATGGAAATAATTTGTTAATTCGGGGTTAATTCGTTAAATAGGGGTTTTCTGTCTTCTCTTTAATCGAGGGAAAAGGAAAAATTTGTTAAATCGAGAAACTCGTTAAATCGAGTCTCGGTAAACTGGGGTCCGATAGTATATATATATGGGGTGTATATTTAACATATATTATTACAATACCGAAATATCCTACAATCTAAAAGTTCACTCGAATTAGAAGGATAAACTTAAAAAAAAAATTATAGTTATTGTCCCCTTCAAAATAGAAAATAAACTATTTAAACCAGTGTTTCTCAAATTTTCAATATTTGCGACTCAATATTCAATCATAATTTTCATCGCGCCCCCCCCCTCCATATAATAACAATGTATTGAATTCAACAATACTACACTTTGTTGCTATAGCTACTATACGACTTAAACCTCTCAAATGCTACCGGCGTCTTACTCAATCAAAGCGTTATTTTTCTTTGACGCATATAAATGTCTTTCCGAAGCACGATCTTTTCTGTGCACTACTATCCATACAATTATTCCGAAGACTTTGGAATGCAATAAAAGGACCTTGAGAGTGTTGGCGAAGGATTTAATTACTTCAGAGAATTTGCTTATTTATTCTATTTCTCCCCACCCCCTCCCAATACATTACATACACACGTCTTCTTGGAAAATGGTGGCGTTAGGGAGCGAATCGCATAACTTTTAATAGGCAGTAAAGGGATTAATTATAAACTGTACAAATGATTAAGATAAGTGTTAATTTCTGTATATAATTTTATATATGACAAGCCCTAGGGGTCATTGGTAATTAATAGTGTTATTCTTAAATTGTCTGTTGTCTTTTTTTAAAATAATCTTTTGTTTTCGACTTTTCAATACGCTCGCGTCCCCTTTGTGGAGTTATCGCGCTCCTCAAGGGGGGTACGCCCTACAGTTTGAAAAACGTTTATTTAAACTAATTACTAATTTGATATTTGATCGGTATTTAAGATCGCTTCACATTTACTTGTTTACACCTAGAAAAAAAAAAGAGCACAAAGAGAAAAAATATTCGATTCAGTCTCGAATGAAAGAAAGCATTTTTGTGCCCCCCCCCCTCCACTCCTCGTCTTTATACAAGCATTCCACATTTTCTCCAAATAATCGCCTTTCTCAATCCTGTCTGCCATTGTTCCAGTGTCAAAACTGGAATACCAATCGTTATTATCTGAATAAATTGCACCCTATCTCTTTCTCGATGGGACGCAGACAAACAAAAATTGAAAGCCATTTGCGGAAAGGCCTCACGCTTTATGCCCCACTTGACCCTGACGTGTCAACATTCTCCACCGAAACTGGGGAGCATTGAGAAAAAGAAATTGAAGAAAAGGGAGAGTCAATTTGAATTGTTTATCCATGAAAACTGATGATACTTAGCCTTCATTCAAAAAGAAGTAGAACGCGGCCCTATATAAGCTGAACACAGCTTTCGAATCTTCACACTTGCGATTTGACAGCTGAAGCAGCCTTTTGGATTCTCTTACCCGCAGCTTGGAGCAGCTTAATCCACAATCATGAACGGAATGGTACGTATTTGCAAGTATTTGGTTTATTCCTATAGGCCCTTACTACCAAGGGAGATAGAAGCGTCCAAAGAACACTTAACAGACTTGCTAGTGGATACATTCAGACAGTGCTTCTCAAACTTTCAATATTTGCGACCCAATATTCAATCAATTTTCACCTCGCCCCCCCCCATACAATAACAATGTATTGAATTCAAGAATAGTGTACTTTGACGCTAAAGCTATAATACGAGTTTGACCTCTTAAATACCACCGACGTATATAAACGTTTCAGCCAAAGCATTAATTCCCCTGGACGTATATATACGTCTTTACGAATAACAGTATTTTCTGTGCACTGCTATTCAAACAATTATTCCGAAGGCTTTGGAATACAGTAAAAAGAAATTGACAGTGTTGAAGGATTTACTTATTTCAGAGGATTTGCTCATTTATTCCATTTCTTCCTCCCCCAAAACATCACATACGCACACCTACTTGGAAAACGGTGGCATTGGGGAGCGAATCAAGTACCTTTTAATCGGCAGTTAAGGGATTAATTACAAACCGTACAAATTATCAAGATAAGTTAATTTGTGTATAAAATTTTTATATATAACAAGCCCAAGGGGTCAATGGTAATTATAAAACTTGTTCTTAACTTAGTATTGCTAAATTAATTATGAAATATATATTTGCATTACTGATATATTTATAAGTGTTTTTTATCAGTCAGTGTAAATGTGCATTTATTTCTTATTATGTCAGAATGTATTTTGTTTGTTTACTTTCAGTAAATTAATAATTTTTTTAATAATTTTTTTGTTTTCGATTTTTTAATATGCTTGCGCCTCCCTTGTAGAGTTATATCAGACTCCCCCTAGAGGGTGGGCCCCACTTTTTGAGAAACGCTGCATTAAGAGCTTTACATTTGGCAAGGGTCGGAAAATCTTTCTAACCTGCACCATTTATAATTTTCTCAAACTTATAGCTTTTCACGATTGTCTTTAAATTGTAAGGACTAAATTATTACATTTCATCTCGTTTAAGAATTTT
Organism: Trichonephila clavata; assembly: GCA_019973975.1. Classification (NCBI taxonomy): domain Eukaryota; kingdom Metazoa; phylum Arthropoda; class Arachnida; order Araneae; family Nephilidae; genus Trichonephila; species Trichonephila clavata. The sequence continues at coordinate 422,675 of BMAO01012710.1, forward strand.
TCAAAGGTTTTAGGACTTGAAAATTTAATGTAGTGTGTATCCATGGTGTAGTGGTTATCACCTCTGCCTGAGATCGAGAAAGCTCCAGGTTCGTAACCTGGTGGGTTATAACTTTTTTTGACTCCGGTGACTTAGAGATAACGAGCCCGTTTCTTTAGCCCAAGGTTCAGGGTTCGACATCGGCTGAAGTCGATAGATTTTTTGGATGTGAAAATCTTAAGCACTTAAGTCATATGATTATGTGGCATGTAAAAGATCGCTTGAGTATCAATTTGGCTCTGATACTGTAGATAAAATTAAATCATAGCAATATTTAGCATCTGATGAAAGCTTGAATTAAAAAACTGTCAAGCGTCCGAATTTGGTAACAAGGTCGCCACTAGAGGGTGGTACCATGAAATAGCTCTCACTTTTTTGGACGCCGTGTCTGCAAAGGATAAATTGTTAAAATGCCGCCCCATTAAAAATATTTTATGTCGCCTTTCTTCGAATGCACTATGTCAGAACACACTTGTTACGGTACCTTCTTCTCATGTTGGTTAAAATGGTGATCTCGCTGATCACTGTAGCCATATGGTAGGTTACATGTAGCCATGCAACCTAGTGGTTACGGTCCCGGAGTGTCACGAGCTTGAGTCCTGATGCCACTGAAGACCCTCCGTGTAGAGGACTTGTCGCTTGCTCGGGTATCGTCCTCTTCACTTGATCGAGGTTCATAATTACGTAGTCCGTCACCAATAACTCTCTAGAGTTGCTTTATAGTTCGACATTAATATAATTCGTTTTGACAAGGGTCAGAAAAATTTTCATTTGTACTTCTAATAGATTTATTGCTTCTCTTGATCTTCTTTTAAACTGCAGTAAGCTTGGTAAGTATAACTTGATTATTGCAGGTTATCTCGTTTAAGGTTTTTTACCACATTTTTGGACTCTTATATTTGGACTCGCGTTAGCCCTTACCATATGGAATAAGTCACAACAAAATTACAGACGAGAAACTTAACTAAAGTTGATTTTTCAAACTATAATTTTCTCTTGGCATCTTTGGTAATGTCATCTGTCCATAAACATTTTGAAATGGTTCTTTAATTTAAGAAGGAAAAAAAAGTTTAAAAAAAAAACTAAAAAACACGCTTTTATATTCAATTGAACTAAAAAGTATTTAGTGTAAATATTTATATTTAATACGTTCATTATTGTGTGCCATAAAGGGTAAAATACTAACAGGCATATTCGTCGTTTTCTGAGAGGAAAAAATGTCATTTAATTGTTGCAGAATATTATCCAGCTTTATCATTATGGGTTAATCGAAAATTCCATAGACAAGTAAAAATAAGCAAAAAAAACCAAACATTTTTGACTACCCGATGTATTATTATTTATCATTATTTAAAAAACCACTAGGCAATGTGGTACAAAATGAATAGTTTCCGAAAGCAATAAACCAATTTCTTTTAAAAAACATAGAAAGATCAAAGTATTTAAATGTTTAATTTTATTGTTTGTTTCATTTAATCGTTACAGATCGCTTTCGTCTGCATTGCTGCCTTGTTCAGCGCAATGGTCGATGCTGGGGCCATCTTACCCTACAGATACGCCTATGGGGCTTACAAAGGCTACTATACTCCTCTTGGCGCAGCACCCTACGTTGCTGCTCCAGTAGCAGCTGCCGTGGCTGCTCCATACGCTGCTGCCGTGGCTGCTCCATACGCTGCTGCTGCGCCCTATGCTGTAGCTGCACCCTACGCTGCTGCTCCTGCTGTGGCCGCCGCTGCTGTACCAGCTGCACCTGTGGCAGCTGCTGTCGTCCCAGAGTATGCTTATCCCTATTACGGAGCTTACGGTGTTTTACCCTACATCAAGAAATGAGCACTATGACAGAAACGATTGCGGCTTAGAACACATCTTTGCTTCATATATAGGTAAGAAACGATCTATATTTAGATTTGTGTGCAAATAATATTCTTAAATAGAATTTTATGACATGTTCTGCAATCTAGATAGATTTGTATTAAAATAGCTTTATAAAATTTCTTCTCAGTGAATATTTAATTATTGAAGGATGAAAAACAATTTTTTCTCAGTGAATATTTAATTATTACAGAATGAAAAACAATTTCTTCTCGGTTAATATTTAAGTATTGCATAATAAAAACAAATTTGTAATGTAGGACTATTCCTACTTCTTTTTAATCCCCCTTGCTCGGACCCTGCTAGAAGTGTGGAGCAACTCATTGATCAGACGACATGATTCACTAAAATCGTTTATTTGTCACACTTATCAACACAAATACAATAATAATCCAATTAAGATAGTTTGATCTCTATTTAGAGCGCGAAAGTGAGAGCCTGGGGATAATATTTACGGACACTCAATTAATTTCCACGATAATAGATACTAGCTCGTTATTAACTCAGACGCACCCTAGCAATTTACTCTCTAACTTCTATTTAAATGATACGCCTAATACCTGAACTCTTGTCAGACAGGCCTTGAACACTAATATCATCTTGATAAGCTCACATCCTCTCTTTGGATATCTTCAATATTCTCACTTTAATAAACTTAGATTCTCATTTCCATAACTCACGATCCTCCCGTCACTAACTCCCAAAACTCGCGCGCGCGAGAGAGAGAATACAGAGTTCATATAATAAACTTAATTTGCATAATCACGTTTTTTTACCTTCGGTAAAAGTTGGTTGAAAGAAATGTTTCCCTCAGAGTCCCCAAGGTATTAGAGAGAACCGCGCATAGATCCTTCTCAAATTCTTCTAAATAAATATTAATTGTTGCAGAATGGAAAAAAAATTTCCCTGTCAAATGTTGTCAAACAAATTTGCCACTGTTTTGAATGGTTTGAACCAATTTCCTCCTTTATTTATTTAATGAAGATTATAATAACTAAATGTGCACAGAGGAATTTGATAAATTTTGAAAAAATAATTGTTTGCGCTTTCCGTCTATAAAATATGTTCAATAAAAATACATTTTCTCATAATTTTAGCGCCAATTTTAAAATAAAATCAAAAGTTTGGCATTCTTCTTGTTAATGATTTTAAAATCAAGCATCGTGAAATCCATATTTTACTACTTATCCGTACCATTTTGATTATTTAACAGAAAATTAAAAACCTACTCAAGTTCCTGGAAAGCTTAGATTCAGTAAAAATTTTGCAGGAACATTCAGCTAATATCAATTAAAAATATTTTGGTGAAGTTGTAACAATAACAATGTTAAACAACTTGGTCTGTGTAATATCGAATCTCATATATTTTTATCCTCATATTCTTCTAGACTTAAGTACATATTTCAGATTCTCACTTTTTAAGAAGTTTTCCTTGGTTTTGAAGAAAGCTACATATATGTAAGATTTTTAAGAACGAGTTAACATAATGTTCGAAACTGCATTTTCACTAAACAATAAGATTTTCAAAATAATTCTGATTAATAAAGCTTCACAAAATAATCGAAATCAGTCAAACGTTTTCCCTCGTCTTATATCAAAAAAATCAACTGAAACTGAATTATTTATCACCGTATTGAAATAGATCATTTATTTCTAATATTTTATTTTCTATATATGTTCTATATTCTTTTTTCTTCTTCTCTTTACAGGGCGCTGATAGCTGTATATAAGTTGCCTAAAGAAAGGGGAAACAATTTTTCTTATGCACTGGATATGAACTAGTTCATCCTCCAGCATAATGAAATATTGTAAAACAAAAAGGCAAATTGTATATGATTTAAAGCCAAATAAATTCATTTTTGTACGTTGTACTTAAACGTGTTTCATTGAATTCAAGTGTTCCTTGATTCTATTTTATTACGTTTAATGTTAAAATTTTTTTATCCAGAATTGTAAAACATTTATAAATTGAGGTTAAAAATACAGTTAAATTATACAAGTAAGTAGCTAAATGATAGTTATTAAATAATAAGTAACAACACAGCAGATTAATACTTATCAATCATAAATATTAATCATAATTATTGTCACTATCAACCAAAAAATACCAATCATAATTATTATAATCATATATGTCAATCATAATTATTAATGCAATCAATTATACATATCCATCATAGTTATTATCACTATCATTCATATTTGACACCAATGCCAATCCTAATTATTACCACTATCAATCATAAATATAAGTCATAATTACTATCATTATTAATGATAAATAACAAACCTTATCGACCCTACTGATAGAATCAATCGGTTAAAAGTTTTTACCAATAGAATATAACAGAGGCGTTTCTTTTAAATTCCTTTTTAATATGTATTTCAATGTTACACGTGCGTTTGGAAACACAAAATGTTTTCTTAATGTTTTTTCCTTTACTTTTTAATCTTACAATGATTTTTATAAAATCAGAGGAATTTTGTTTTTAAATTTGGAAACTTCCGTTAAATTATTTATTGCTGAATAAGATTTATTTATGATTTTATAAGCCTGTTTTTAAAAAATTCGAATTAGATGGGCTTCAAAACGTTGATCACTTAAAAAATATTTTCACTTCATATACCGATTTTAAAATTGAGTTATTGTAATTAACTTCGAATAATTGTTTGTATTATCAAGCGATGAAATTAATATATTAGAGAGAAAAAGAAGAAAAATATTTTAAAATAACTTAATTTAATGATGTCTTTTCATTCCTGTTTTCACCAAAGTAATGATTCAAATACACATATACTGAAATAAAAATATTTTTAAACGTTCTATGTCGGATTGGTGTAAAAATCAGAAAGAAAATCAGCTATTTTTCCATCAAATACCATCAAGAATGCGAGGTATTCCTGTTGTAGGAAATATAAAAAAAAATCGTCAAATTGTTCGAAATTTTAAGATAACTATTGAAACCATCATTTTTTGTTTGTTAGTTCGGGGCCTTCAATTTATTTCTTTTTAAATTAGCTTCAATCCTGGCATCTTTCAAGAACAAATGATTTTGATACTTGCAATTAATCTCTAATCTAATTCTGCAATGAACATATTTATACATATTTTTTAAAAAATACATTCCCTTCTATGCAAAATATTTTCATAACATTATATCTAAGAAAAAGTTCAACATTAACCAGAATGAAGCTTATTATCAAATTTTCAATATTTTTTCTTCTAATTTTTTTAAAAATTTGAGATATCAAGTTTTATTAAATATTTTAATTGCTCTTTAGAAAATAAAATTTCTATGTCCTTACTATGTGATAGTAAATTGATATATTACGTATAATATATATTAAATTATTCCTTATCAAAATATTAAAATCGAACTCTTGGAATATTTCAACTAGTGAAATTATAAATATTTAAATTTCAAATGAATGTTTATAATTTACTTATGATGACCTTAAGATCTGGTGAATATTTTTCTTATGACATTCAAAAAAGAGAAATATACCAATGGAATAAAAAAATTTTCTTTGCAGAATTCGATTACTTTCAAAAGCTCACATAATCTAAAAAAATGAAAGCTTTTAATGCTTGCTCCACATTCTTTTTAAATGATAATAAGTTTTTACATATTTATTATAATTATTATACGCTGGGGAGGGTGTTCACGCCCTAACAGGGCCTTGCAGCATTCAAGAAGGTCACTGTAAAAGATTTTTCATTAGATAATTCTTTTAAAAGATACGGGTGATGTAGGGTCTGGCTACTGTAGGGAATATATTTTTGAGTGTTTGGCGCTATTCTCCACACCTGCGCAAGAGGTTGCTATTTTGTGAGGAGAAGGTGGTTGATCTTGGAATGGGATGGACAGAGAAAAGTAGGTACATTGTATTTTGAGCTCGAAGCCCTGGATTGAATGTTGCATTAAGAAAATATAGCATTTTTTTTTTGAACCGAGAAGTGCTACATTGACTTTTGTATAGAGGAAATAGAATTTTTTGTTTTGTTTATAGCCCGAAAAACAGGGTTATGTTTTGCTATATTTAGAAAAGATAGAATTCTGATCCTTTTGGCGCGGCATATTGTACTAAGAAGTATTGGGGAAAGTAATATAGAAAGATATTACAGGTGACTTTTTTTCTATTATTTCAAAATGATTCATGACTAGAAAAGTTAGAAAATGTACGTCTTCGTGCAGAGCATTTATTCACAACAAGCCGAATTTAAATCAAACAGTCGTTATATTTCTGAAATAAAATATATTCTTTGAAATAAATTGGTTTCAGATATTTCCAGTAAAAAAATTCTACTGGAAACGTAAAATTACAAATCGACTTTTAAAAATTAGGTGAAAATAAAAAGTGAAATTGTTGAATTCTTACCAAAAAAATAGATGTATTCCTTTGGTGTTGAAAGATAATGAATAAATAGTCTCTTTTCTAAAATTCAGACCAGTTTTGAATTTAATGGCATCCATTTCGAACGCATTTAAAAGTAATGTGTATTGATGTGTATGTATATTTAGTATGTTAATACAAAATTTCTTTGGAAATTATTGTATTCTATCGATAAATATTTTTAATTGTAGCCTTGTACTATGCCGAAGTTCAAAAAATTAAAAACACAAGCCGTACAAGTTCCAGGCTATATAAAGCTGAATGGTTTGATAAATTTGGTGTGATTGAAAGGAATAAAATGGTTATATGTGTAATTTGTAATGAAGAGTGACTTCGCGTACATATAATGTAAAAAGACATTTTGAATCGTTGCATTCTAATCTTTTCATGTCAACAGATGAAGTATGAAAAACGTATTTTTTTCACAAGAGAAAAATTAGAATTTTTCTCAAAGAAGCTCTTTAAAAAGGTTTTTGGTTCTAAAAAATAATATTACAGCGACTAGTTGCCAATTGCACTGCTCGCTACGGAAAACCTTAAGAATTTGTAAAAAAAAAAAAAGTGTTTTTTAGAACGTAGTCCTACATTGTTTGTTGATTTTAGAGAAAAAGACTTGAAAATAAAGCGTATAAATGATTTGCCTATAAGTCGCAATATAATTAAAGATCGATTAATAAAATTAGAAGCAAATATTTTTTCACTAATACTTAACGGCTTAAATTATGCGGAAATTATTCTATTGCTTTAGATGAGAGTAATGATGTAAATGGTTATGCACAATTAGCAGTTTTTGCTCGGTATAAATATAGATTTATATATAATTAAAGAAGAGTTAATAAAACTAATAACGTTGAAAGGAAGTGTACTTGTCTTAATATTTTCAGGAATTTGATATTGCTTTTAAAGAAATGGATACTGACTTTCAGAAAATAGTTTCTGTAACAACAGACGGTGCACCTAGTATGGTAGGGAAAACATTGGATTTATTTAGTTTCTTCAGCAAAATATTTCACGTTCACTGATTGAATTTCATTGTATAATACACCTGCAACTATTATGTGAGAAACATGGTTTATATATAAAAACATGTTGTTGTTGTTGCTAATGCCACCTGTCTGACGTAGTCAGATCGAGGCCCACGAAATTCATCATGGCATCGGGCTATATTGTACGCCTGTCATTAGCCGTAGCTTTGAGCACCATGCAGGGGACAGTACGTTTTGGTTTGGTTCCACCCCAATTTTGAGGGAGAACACCCTGGGAGTGGTCAGGGGTTTCCCACCTCTCTTCCCCTTCCACACGAGAGGACTTGCGGCTCGACGGCTATTTAGAGTACCCCCATGCCGCGAAGGCACTATACATTTACAAACATCCATGTCTTCTCTGGGATTCGAACCTAGGCCCTACGGCACAACAGCCAGCGTCGCTAACCACTATACCGGATGGGGGACTATAAAAACATTTTCCTGTGTAATGTCAGTTGTAATAAAAATAATCAACCTTATAAACGCAAGAGCTCTTTATAAACGGCAATTTGTACAATTCTTAGAGAAAATTGAATGCCAATATTCAGGAATTTTGACATACAACAACGTGCGATGGCTTAGTTTCGGTCAAGTCCTTAATAGTTTTTAAAGTTATTAGAAGAAATTAAGCTCATTTTAATTGAAAAAGGCAATAGTTTCGATAAATTATCCAATATACAATGGTTAAGTGATTTAATGTTTTTATATGACATCACTCAGCATTTTAATGAACTGAATAAAAAACTTGAAGGGCATGGACCAATTATTTTAACGATGTTTGAAAATATTAAAATATTTATAACGAAACTTGAAACCTTTTCTAAGGATTTGGAAATGAAAATCATGAAATATTTTCCTCAATTACTAAAACATTTTCAAAACACAATAATTTTTGAAAACTCCGTTGACATTCAAGAAAATGCAATTAAAAAAATATTTAATGATTATGCAAGAAATGATAAAACAATTTTTGAGGAGAGATTAAATCAGTTTGAAAATTTGGAAAATAAGTTTCACTTTATAATAATATAATTTTATATCCATATCAAACAGAACTTGAACCAATGGAGTTCCAAATTTATGTGGCTAGGTATCGATTATATAGAAATGAAATTAGTTGAATTTCAAAGCAGCGTAGTGTGGAAAACTAAATTTGAGAGAAGACATGATTTCTGAAATAATGGAAAATTGTGTGAAAGTAGTGCAGACAATATTGATCCCACAATAAAAATTGAAAACATTGTATTATATATATATATTCCATACGTTTATATATATATAAACGTATGGAATTCTTTACCAAATAATTTTATATCAATGGAAAAAACTAGTTAAATCTCTTTTAACAATGTTTGGGTCCACATATTAGTGTGAAACATTGTTTTTTTCAATGAACTTTGTAAAATCTTCTAAGAGAAATAGACTTGACAAAAAATTACCTGCGAAATGCGTTAATGCGTTAAACTAATGAATACGAAATATAAATCAAAAATTAAAAACTATCTAAAATAAACAGAAACAGATTTCTCATTAAATATTTATACTCATTTTTTTATTCATATGTATATCTATATATAATGGAGAAAAGCGATTCACTCACTGACTGACTAATCACGATATCTCCGGAACCATACAACCTACAGACTTGAAATTTGGTAGACATGTTCCTTTCAAGAAGTAGAGATCAGCTAAGAACGGATTTTTTTGCGAAATTCGAACAGCAAGGGCGTTACGGGGGGGGGGGCGGTAAAAGGTGTTATAAATAATTGTTTCCATTTTAACATTACTCGACGTACAATCTTCAAATTGGGTAAACAGATTCCTTTCATAGAGAAGAGATCCGCTATATACAAAATGAGTTTGCTGAAAATTGACATCCAAGTGGCGTTGCAGGGGCGTTATAGAATTTCCATTTTTAAACTATTAGACGCACAGACTTTAAATTTGATAAATAGATTCTTTTCATAGAGTAGAGATCAGCTACAAGATGGGTTTTGGGAAAATAGCCCCCCAAGTGGCGTTGCAGGGGATTAAGGGGTGTAAAAGATAAATATTTTTGTTTTTAAACTACTTGACCTACCGGCTTGAAAATTCGTAGGCATAGTTCTTTCCTGAAGTTAATATCCGCTACAAAATGGGTTTGGGGAAGATTGGTCCGCCAAGGGGTGTTGAGGGGGGTTAAGGGGAGATATAAATAATTATTCCGATTTTTAAACTATTAGACGCACAGTCTTAAAATTTGGTAAGCAGATTCCTCTCATAGGGTAGAGATATGCTACAAAATGGGTTTCGTGAAAATCGACCACCAAGTGGCGTTGCGGGGCTTAAGGGGCGTTATAGATAATTACTTCCATTTTTAAACTCCTGGAAGTACAGTCTTTAAATATGATATACAGAAACCTTTTATGGAGTAAAGATCCACAATATAATGTGTTATGTGAAAATCGACCTTCAGGTGGCGTTGCGGGGGCTCAAGAGGCGTTATAGATAATTTTTTCCATTTTTAATTTATTAGACTCATAGTCTTCAAATTTAGTACACAGATTCCTTTCATAGAGTAGAGATCCGCTACAAAATAGGTTTTGTGAAACAGACCCCCAAGTGGCGTTTAGGGGGCTCACGGCGGGGCGGGGGTATAGATAAGTATTCCCATTTTTAAACTATTAGACGCACATTCTTGAAATTTGGCAAGCAGATTCCTTTCGTTGAGTATAGAACCGCTATAAAATGGGTTTCGCGAAAATTAACTCCCAAGTTTCATTTTGGGGATTAAGGGGAGGAATAGATAAATATTTCAGTTATTAAACTATTCGATCTACCTGCTTGAAAATCGGTAGGCATGTTCCTTTCATGGAATAGAGTTCCTCAAACAAAGAGAAAAACAAAAATAGACCCTAAGGAGGATTGCGAAGGGTCAAGGGGAGTTATAGGAAAAAAATCCTGTTTTACAACTGTTAGACCTGTGTACTTGAAATTTGTTAAGCATGTTTCTTTTGCTGAATAGGGATGCACTATTAATACATTTGACGGGTATCAACTCCTGGGGGTGCAGGAGGTTACTGGGGCGTGTTGACAAAAAAATTTCTTTTTCGAACTACAAGGACTATAATAATGGAATTTGGTTTTCATTTTTCTTTTGTTGAATTGAAATCCGCTGAGAACGGTTTTGGAGAGAACGACTCTCAACGGAATTACAAGGTGTTATGATAGTAAAAATTTTGTTTTTGCTCTATTAGATTTAAATCTGAAATTTGGCTTCCATGTTTATTTTATGGAGTAGAGATCCACCTAAAATTGGTTTTGCGGAAATCCTCTTGGTTATAGGGTTACGAAAGTGCAACCATCATTCTATACTCAGTTTTAGAGATTATTAGATAATACAAATAAGTAGTTCTGTTCTTTTTTTTTATCAAGAGGCGAGAGTTACAGGTATAAGAATATTTTTCGATACAATGGAATTCTTAATGCTAGGACTTAGATATCAATAATTTATATATATAAACAGTATATATTTAAAAAACATCATGAAATACCCAGCGAAGCGGGAGGGTAATATGACTAGTGTATATATATACTTATAAATAATGTTTTATAAAATTTATTGTATGTAATTTTCATTACCCTTGCTCATTCAAACTTTTATTGCCATTCGCACCAAACTTAAACATTTTTAACTCGACTCAAAAATTTTAAATCGTCAAACCACGCCCATTTTTACCCCTTAAGCCAATTGACTTTTAAAAATGTTTAGTTTAAAAAATACTCAGTTAAAAAATTTTTAAACTTAACTCTGATACAAAGAGGCAATAGTGACCCACGAGCTAGTACTAAAAATAATATGAACAAAATTTAACCCACGTCTCAAAAAGGTTCACCATCCCTGCCCTATGCTATGATTTTGCAATGCAACGTAAGATCCGACTTGGGACTCAAAACCTACATTGCAGGGGGTGGGGGATTCTAATACATTCTATTACGCCACTATTGTGCTATAAATCTTAAGTGGATTTTGTATTAGACCTACAAAATTGAAATTAGCAAAGGCATATTTCTTTTGTTCATAGAGATTCGCTAAGAACAAGGCTTACAGAAACTGACTGCCATGGGTTGGGGGTTACGGGGGCGTAAAATATTAATGCACTTCCGTTCCAGAAAGTCAAGTCCTGTTGTTTTTATATCAACAAGAGAGGCCTTTAAAAATGTTTCTAATTGTGAATTCAATCGTAATTTTAAAGCTACGATTTACATGTAAATAATTTAAGAAAAACCATATATATATATAAAATCAAAATTTCTCTACAAGAGAGAGAGATGAATAAACATGATTAAACTAAAAAGAATTGAAATTGCAAGATAACCAGACAACAGATTTTAAATGGAAATAAGAAATATTAAAATAGTATACACTGGTGTGCAAAAATTAAAGACGAAGTCGAAAAATTAGCATATCAGCTGAACGAAGAGGCAGAGCGGACAGAAAGACCAATCAGGAGATTAAGTGAGGTGATGTACGGTAGCACATGCGCAGATATGCAGGTAGACGTAATGGGGGAGTGTCTGAGTAGTAAAGCATGTTGTCGGTGTAAGATTAGTATTTCTGGCAAAGAGATTGCACACCATATAGCAGCTAAAATCACACCGAGTTGCTGCCTCAGCGAGAAATGGCGAATAATCAATCTGTTAGGCGACATCTGGATGCTTTTACCCGAGGTTGAATCATTGGGAAGTTGGAGGAAGGTCGCAGTGTGACAAGTGTGGCTGCAGAGTTCGGAATTGCTCACAGCATCGTTTCACGACTTTGGAGACAATTTCAAACTACAGGAACAGCTATCCGGGGGTTCAGCAGTGGTCGTCCACGAGGAATCACACCCGCAGATGACCGGTATATTGCCTTACAGGCCAGAAGAAACAGGCGGCAGACAGCCGGAGAAATCGCTAGACACACGACACAGGCGACTGGACGACCGATATCGCGTTTTACCGTGGCCAGAAGACTGCACGGTGGTGGTCTGTTTGCACGACGCCCTGTACGGTGTGTACCTCTAACGCCTGCCCATCGGAGAAGGCGTTCTCTGTGGTGCCGGGAACACCGGAATTGGAGAGACAATGAATGGGGACGAGTACTCTTTACAGATGAGAGCAGATTCAGTCTGAGTAGCGATTCTCATCGCATACTCATCTGGAGAGAGCGGGGAAGCCGCAATCATCCCTCGAACATCACTGAAAGGGACAGGTATGGATGTGGCGGTGTTCTCGTTTGGGGAGGCATCATGCTTGGTAGTCGTACAGACCTTCGACGCAGGTTCAGTCAACGGGACCCGTTATTGTAACGAGATTCTTCTTCCATATGTGCGTCTTTTTAGAGGCGCTATGGGTCCGCAGTTCCTTTTCATGGACGACAATGCACCATGTCATCACACAGTAGCTGCCGAACAGCTCTTAGAGAGTGAGGATATTGAACGTACGGATTGGCCGGCACGATCTCCGGATCTCAATCTCATCGAGCATGTATGAGATTTTCTAGGCAGACGCTTGGCAGCTCGTACCTTACCACCAGTAACGATTCCGGAGCTTCGATTGGCGCTGCAAGACGAATGGGCAGCAATGCCTCAACAACTCATTGACACCCTCATTCTCAGCATGGGCAGACGCTGTGAAACCTGCCTAACAGTCAGGGGAGATCATATCCCCTACTAAAGACCGGATATTTCTTGCTGGACACCCATCACAGGGATGTTTCGGCCTTCAGTCGCATTGCGCTCCATGCTACTTTTTCAATAAAGCTTCTTTTTATCCCTCTTATTTCTCTTTTAGTAAGTGTTGCTTACATTACTCATGTCCTTACGTATTGGGGATCTTACGGTATTAAATGTGTTGATTTGGAATGCTTTTGTACAAAGTTATATTGAAAAAACCGTCTCGTCCTTAATTTTTGCACACCAGTGTAGTTAAATGTAAAAAAATAATAAAGCAAGGATGCAGCGCATTATCAACATTGTTGACTTAGGACAGCTTGAAAATAAAATAATTTATATAAAAGTGGGGTTGAACATGTTTTGTGGCCAGCCAACCTTCCCCCTTTCTGTTAATAATACTGAACACAAACTGCTTTTTTATTTTTTTTATATTTAACTCTATTATTTTAATTTTTTTAAATTTCCATTTAAAATCTATTGTCTGGTTATCTTACAATTTCAATTCTTTTCAGTTTGATCATGTTTATTCATCTCTCTCTTGTACAGAAATTTTGAATTAATATTCTCACATATTATGTGGCTTCATAGCGCCTATATATGTTTGAATTTTGATAAATGGTATTCTAGTCTTTTATAGATCTTGCTATTATGTAGCTTATATATATATATGTATATGTATGTATGTATATATGTATATACATACATTGGAATTCAACTACGGTTTTTATTTCTTTTCTTTGTATACAGTGAAAGGAATTTTTATTTTCACTCTTTTTAAAGGAACGAGGCTCCAGCACTTACTATTAAATTTTCTTTCCATGGATTTGTCACGTTTCATGACATGTTGCTTCAAGCGAAAAATTTCCTCTCTAGTGAGAGACGTAAAGTGTGACTATGTTTTATGATAGCACAGTTAAGAACAGTTTATGACATGAGAGTTAGTAAACCATTCTTTTTCGGCTGCAACCAGTTTTCACCTTCAATGTGGATCCTAATTGTTAAATTTGGTTAAAATTTTCTTATACATTCGTAAAAAAATTGAATACTACTCCTTGGTTTAATTAATACAAAATAAAAATATGTATATATTTTTTTATAAAAAAATAGACGGATAATAAAATTAGATGTTTTTATTACAATTTTTCTGTACAAATAATTAATATTTGAACTTCCATATCAGTATAAAATTCATTCAGTTAAAATACAAAACGGTATTTCATTCACAAATTAATATAGTCCGTAGATGTTGTACAATACTTTAAATGCCACTATTTTGTTTAAAAAAATTAATCATCGAAACTGAAGAAATTTTAATTGATTCCCTGCTTGCCAACACTGAATAAAATGGAAATAGACTAAAGTTATAAGAATTCAATAATGTATTTGATTTCCTTTCGCCTTGATTTCATTATCTATTTTTAATATAAATCAATCTACATTTGTATAATTTCTTAGATAAATAAGTCATCATCAGTTATATTAACCATTATATGAATGAGGTAGGGCAATGTAAAAGATCAAGCACAGTACGATTACTTGGTACTACTATATTAATTCTGTAAAATTTTATAGCTATTTTTTTCAAGAATGTTAGAGGTTAAAAAAAATTACACTTGAGTGAGAGTTATATTAACATTGTACTATGAAGTAACACGACAGCTAACGGCTACGAACCTTGTCCTAGTCACCTAGTCCCCAAACTTGACGATAAAAATAGATACCAATCAGAAGAATGTTAAATTATTACTTTATGAGATAGTATTAGAAACTTCTGAAATGTCTTTGCATCCTATATAAAGTGGATACAAGGGAATACCTTTGGAGTCAAATATTTGACAGTGACTGTGCGTTTCATCTTACTTATGTGATATTGTGATTACAAATTTGAATTCGTATGTTCAAAATTTGAGAGATTTTTTGAATATGTGTTATTATGTATTTTTGCGTATGTTAACTGTTTCCTGTTAGAAAAAGTGTACAATAATTAACAGAGAGCTCCAGAATAAATTACTATGTGCTCGTATAAGCTTGCCTGTTATTACATGGACCTTTACTACATTTCAAAAACGACCAGCTACGTATATATATAAAGGAAAAACATGCAATATATTTTAAAAAAAGTATGAAGAAATAAATAACATAAACCGAAATTTTTTTAAAAACTTTAATAGAACTTCGAACTAAATTTATGAAAATAAAAATAGAAAACAGATTGAAAAAAATTCAAAAATGAATTCTATCAAGTCAAAAAGCAGTTTTTAACTGAGATCGAATAATTAGGATTAAACTAGTTTGGTGGTGCCAATCCACCCTCTTTGCGACTCGATAGACAAATAAAGAAAAATCCAAAAAGGAAAAACTAACAATAAATTATTTCTTTCTATGACCTTTAGGTGTGGCCGCGGTAGCTGAGTGGTCGTAGTAGTGAACTCATTGTTGAGTTTTGGGAAAGAAACCTTTAAGTTGGCGTGGTATGATGTGACGTGAAACAGTAAGTGTTTATGAACGTCACACTTTAAAGCAGTGTGAAAGCCATTGGTGATTGCCCTAGTAACTCTAAACCTAGGTCAATCGACTAGGATGACACCTGAGCAGTCACCCCACACTCCAAACTTCCACACTATGTCGGTCAGCGTGAGGACTTTGAGCTACGATTGTTTTAATGCGCACTAAATCCTCTACTCTGTAGGTCCTCAGAAGCATCAGAACTCGAACGCGCGTCTGTACAACGCCGTCCACAGGTTAATGAAAATTAGGCTGAAACGAGCCCATTTCCCTTCTACCTTGTGACCCGGCAAAAAATGAGGAAGGAAATAAAGGGTCATTCGTCATGATAAATTCCAGTTATTTTATTTACCACTTTAATCGACTCAAACAGAAATCTTATATTACTTTAATTAATATTACTTTACACAGGAGATAAGTACTCAATGTCCGCCTAAAGACTTCAACACTTTAAACGTAAGCGAAATAGGAAAGTGACAGTACCTGAACTTAGGCAGTTTTCTATTCAATCCAACTTATCTTTAACACTTCCTGACTATAATATTTTACAAGGACCTTTAAACCAATTCTGGTAACCTTCACCTTGTAACTATCTTGTCACCTCTTGTTAACTAAACTTCTAACTTTCTGTTTATCTATTCTCCTCATTTCCAATTCACTAACCTTTTTTAACTCAGAGAACTAGGAATATATATAATAAACTTAATTTGCATATCACGTTTCTTTCTTTAGGAAAAGCTTGGTTAACATTTGCTGACCCAAAAGGACTGTTAATAGAAGGTCGCGTATAGATCCGTAAAGGCTACCACAACATCTATGTGTGATGTGGAAGTTTGTGAATAGGGTGTCAACTCAGGTGTTGTCCTTGTCTTTTAACCAAGAGTCAAACCTACTAGGTCCTTTTCAAATAACCTTTGTGCAACTTCAAGTCGGGCAACTTTACTCAAAATTAAATCAAATGATCCTTAGAGTTATCTGATTGTTTTGCTTATACCAGCGGTTCTTAAACTGCCGATAACGCCCCCTCCCTCCATTGTGTATCGGGGTGACATCACGGACCCCCCAAGATTTTGAGCATCCCTTTCCGACTTAATATTCTTGATCAAAATACAATAGAGATTTTTCATTGAGGACAAAAAGTGATCTTGTCTGGTATGGCACATCTTTCAATTTTTCCACGAGGCCTTTTAGATTCTGTGAAAAAGGGAAATCTCAACGTTACATGAGACACTCCGTGGACCCCTAGAAAGGTTCTGAAGAAGCCCAGGGGTCCACGAACCCCAGTTTAAGAACCGCTGGCTTATACCGTATATTCCAATAAAATTGAAGGCAACGAAAATTTTTTGCTGCATTTTAACCAATGTTAAAAAATGGACTTTATATTTTAATGTTTGCATTATTATTTTTCTTTTATGATCGTTATAATATTTTACTCGTACTTTTTGGTATTATCTAATAAATTTAATAGGTAGATTTTTTTTTTTTGTTTAGATTGTCAATTGCATACCAATTTTATTAGTAGTACTAAACAGTATTATTTGTGTGTGGATATAAATAATTAATAAGGAGAGTTGTATTTTTTATGAATTTAAAAAGTGTTAAACGCAGCAATTAAAAAATCGGAAGAATAGGTTTAGGAAAACATAAAACAAAATTTTTTTTAAAAAAAAGAAAGAGAAAACGCCAGAAATGCAAATGTTGACAAATCATTTTCCGTTTATCTTTCAAAAATTTGCGATTTTTCTCAAATAAAAAATAAAAAATTTCAAACGTTTCTTACTATAAACATGCTAACAAACTATTTATAGAGTGATTTAAATGTATTTCTGAGCTTAGAAACGTTCGAATAGAAAATTTTCATACGCGAAAGAATCCTCGCTTTTCGAGGCGAAAAATCTTACGCTCAAAAAATAGAACATTCTAGAAGCGCAAGATATCGAACAAAGAATCTTAAATGGTTAATTTAAGTTTCTTTCTGTTTAAAATTCAAAGCATAATCGAATAAAATTTGGAGAGAAACGCGCAATTTATGCTTAATATAACCCTGATGTGTCAACACTCGTCACTGAAGATGGGTAATGCTAGGTGAAATTTTAAAAAAAAATACAGTAAGGGGGAAATACTTTTTGAATTATGTATTCTTGACGCCAATGATAGTAAGCCTTCATTCCAAATGAAGGAGATGCTGCCTATAAAAGCTGAAAGTACTTCTCTAAAGCTTCATTCTCATCTCTTGTGAGCACAAGAAAGCTCTTCCAGTATTGTTTTTTGAAAAGTCGTTTTACGTTTAGCCAACAAACATGAATGAAATGGTAAGTGCATATCAGTATTTTTAATAATTTTCATTAAATGCATTGGCACAGTAACTTAAGTCTCAAATATTACTGTCCATGATGGTCACGAACTCGTGGCTGGAGTGTCGAGGGTTCAAGTCCTGAGGCCAATGAAGATCCTCCGTGTAGAGGCGCTGATGTACGTTAACCCATTACGCTGTTAATATTTTTGCCCAAAATGTGCCCAAAAAAAAGGCATACTTTTTATTGCATATAACTAAGTATAATACTTAACAGAATGTGAAAATGGGAGAATATTATCTATTTTGACCGTTTAAATTCCGAAATAACAATTCGTTAAAAAAAGATATTAAGTAAAAACATTAAAATGTATGATTGGTCTACCCGTGTATGCCATTGATTGTGCAGTGACTGAGAAGTATGGCAAGGGTGAATTCTTTCACAGCTAATTTCTAATTAAAAATATGAAATTGAAACTTGTTAGAAAAAAAAATTATGATTAGAAATGAATCGAGGTCAAAATAAAATTAACAATGGCAGAAGTAGTATAACTAATATCTAATCAGAGAGCAGCCATTTTATTGGCTATATGTTAATATTTGTTGACTAAACAGTTTATGGAGGCTTCAAATAAAAAGAAGTGTCTTAGCCCTTGGGTTCGACCCTTAGTCAGTAAGACTTAAATCCCCAAGGTATACTTTTATTTCATTGGCTGATTCTCTATAGAGAATCAGCCAATGAAATAAAAGTCTAAAGTTAAACTATAGTTTAATACTGCAATATTTCCAGGTCTCTTGCATCTGCATTGCTGCTTTGGTACTCGCCATGGCTAACGCTACAACAATACTGCCTTATGGATATGGAGCTTACCGTGGCTATTATGGCTTACCACTCGCTCCCTATGTAGCTCCAGCAGTTCCAGCTGCACCTGTTGCCGCCGCTGCTGCAGTGCCAGCCGCTCCCGCCGTACCTGCTGCTCCTGCTGTTCCAGCTGCAGCCGCTGTCGTGCCCGAATACTTCTCGTATCCGTATGGATATCCTTACTTTGGAGCTTATAGAGTGTTAGCTCCATACCTCAAGAAATAAACTGATATGAAATAATTAAGATTCGATCTTGGTTTCACGTTCAGGTAAAAGGAAAATTCATTGACTTTTGGTAGTTTTTAAAATTATTATAATTTGTTGTAATTTGTGTAAATTCTTTCATGATATATTTAATGCTTTGTATTGAATATGACATAATATCAGAATATTGAAACTTGAACTTTAAAAAATTCACTTACTGTGTTCATGTGTTTATTTAGATGTTTTATTATTATATTTGATTAAAATCATAAAGCGTTCGCCGATTAGGGTCCCGTAAATTGCAAGTAAATGAATATAGAAAGTTAAATTTACTGTACGGATGGTGCGTACTTCCAACTTTCAACGGAATTCCTTCACGCATGAATCAACTAATGAATTCTTTCCCCTTTAAATTGCTTTCTGGGCATCATATGGTCTATTAAAAATCATAAGCTTCAATCATTTGACCAAACTTTCGTTTTGTGACAGAATATAATTTTTGACTTTCATTTTCAACTGCGGGTTCAAATACTTGGGTATGTAAAAGTTAGATAGTAAATTTGTTGCCATTTTCTGAGAACACATGGTAGAGTCTATTATTATCAAAGAAAGAACCTCCCCAGCATGTAGCTGAAAAGTCCCACCCTGAATAGTTAATTACTAACCTCAAAACAAACGGTCTCATAAAAGTTGATTTGATAATTTATTGCATAATAGTTCTACAATAGCCTTTACAAGCGTTTGATAAAAATAAGTAATTTAACATATTGAATAATTTCTCCCAGTCTTTAATTTGAACACATTACCTTGTCGCGAACTCGTGGTGTCGAAGTGGGAGTATTCAAGAGGAAATATTTTTTTTAAAATAATCACTTTATTATGACTATCTAATTACTGTCTAAATTCAACCTAAACTATGAGATCAAGTCAGCCAAAATAGTAAGTTAAATATCTTGAATCTAAATATACTAATCAATGATGGTCAAATAACAATGTACAATACTCTGATCATTCATCAAATTCTTTTAACTTGAATCACTGTAATTTCAAATATTAACTTCTCTAACTTATTATTCTTCATATGACAACAGTCGTCAATCTCTATCTAACTTCCCTCTTCATTTGACTTAAAATAGCAAAGCAAACTTTAACACAACACAAACTGTGGTTCCTTTACAGAAAGAGGTTTTATAATCATACAACGTTTAAAAAAGTATTTATGATAGCAGGGGTCGGCAACCTATGACACGCGGTACAATTTTCAGTGGCACTTTGCTCTACTCTACAAATTAGTCAATTTTTGAGTGGTTGTAAATTGATAAATTTGTATTGGACCTTCTAGACAAATATCTTCAGAATTACGGACATTTCAGGAATTACGAAAAAATCTGAAAGATAACTCTAAAGATAAATGTACAGCTATTTTGTAAGTTTTTGATTGTCATTGCTGGGGAGATTAAATTGTGTGAAGAGAGAAAATTACATGAACTCTGTTTTCCGCTTTTGGTTCTATATATCAAAGTAAAAATTCTTTTCTCATATGAATAATGTTTCGAGTCCGCGAAGAAATTGTTTAACAATGGAATGCTCAGAATCGTATCAAATTGAAAGGCAACGCATTACACCCCTGATTGTGCGATATGAAAGTAGAGAGGTACACAAACACTAGGTTCAAATTAAAATTTTTTATTTGATTATAATGAAGAAAAATACTTATATTTTATGTGTTTGCTATTTCTTATTTTTATAAATATGTTTAAAAAATACATAATATGCGCAAAATTTTAATTTACTTTATTTTTGTAAAAGAAATTGTTATATTTTATACTGTTTTATTTTATGATAAGAAATACCTGTAAATTTTCAAAAATTATTATTTAATAAAACTGTAAACATATATATATATATATTATTGACCAGTATTTTCTCTAACTCAGCATGGAAAATTGTGGGAATCGAATTGTTTAAAGAATGTCCTACTGTATGGCGCGCTGAATCCTATTGGTAGATTATTTTGGCACGCCGCAGTTTTAAGATTGCCGATACCTGAGCTAGAGGATTTGTAAGAATCGCAAATAAAACCGGTACAGCTTGTCATATTTACTCTCTTCATAAAGTACATAAAAAAAGCACGGTAGGTTAATTCAAGAATAAAGTAGACCAAAATTTAAATTAAATACCGATGAATTTAAACCCTTCTACTTTGTTCAACCAATCTTTATAGCTAATCTGTTCTTATAATAATTTAAGTAATAAGTAAACTACAATATACCTAATAAGTAAACATGTTTTAATCAATCTATCTCCTTTCAAAATTCAACATTTTTCATAATCCTAGTTGTTCATTTAATTCCCAAAAATAAACAATTACATATTTTATTTTCGCGTTTTAAAAAAAAAATTCCACTTTTTCTCATAACAATTTCAGCTGGAGAACAACAAATTTTCCATTAATCTTATTCGAGAAAACAACCTTGATTTTATTCTAATTATGTTGAAGAACGAAAAACGCACTTATAAGAGTATTTTTATACCAGAATTCAAAATATTAATTATTTCATGTAATGTTGTTAATCCATAATTAGGTCTTTTTGTAAATGAATTTGATTTTGTATTAATTTTATAAGTCTAACAAAATACAGTTTTATAAATAATTTCTTCTTTTTTTTAATTGGAGAAGTGGCAATTCTTAAAAAGAAACCAAATGGGCTCATATGTGTAAAAACGAGAGAAAGAATAACTTTGCTGTGCTTTATATAATGTTATTTCTTTTTATTCACAGGAAAATGAATCGCTGCGTATTGATTGATCCGCTGAAAATAATTTTTGTTTCTATATGTCTCTCTAAGCAGCAATTTGTTCATCAAGTCGTCTGATAATTGATTGCTCAAGATTGTAAATAAACTGTACGGGATTCCAGATCAAATAAATAATTTTTATGCATAATGCTGTTGTTTTTGTAGTGTGAATCACTTTATAATTACATCAATACATGTATTTTTATTTTACTACATGTTTAATGTTAATAAGGTCTTTTCATTAAAAAAATTGTTTTTTGCCAAACAACAAAACGATAATAATTTCTAAAAAACGAAACATATCTTTTCTTTTAAACAAAACCGTCTGCTTCAAAAACTAGAATTAAAAATATAACTTTTTTTTAAAAAAAATTTAAAAATTCTTTGTATATTTAAATTGTTCTTTGTATACTTAAATTATTCTTTGTATATTTAAATTATTTTTTGTATACTTAAATTATTCTTTGTATACTTAAATTATTATTTGTATATTTAAATTCTTTGTATATTTAAATTATTCTTTGTATATTTAAATTATTTGTATTAAATTACACATAAATTCTTTGTATATTAAAACCATAATTCATCTTTGTACATTTTTAAGCTTTCTTTAAAATTTTGGAAATTTCGAGTTAATAATATTTAAGAATTTCGAGAAATAACGCAGTGTATTCTAGATTAAGTTTCTTATTTTCAAGGAGACGCAACTAATATTTTTTTCTTAAACACACAAACTTAAAAACACAGCACAAAATGATTTCCCTTTCATTTTAATTTTAACAATTTGAAAAAAAAATACTTGTATTTTTAACTACATTAATCAGCCAATAAAATACCAAACTAAAGTTAAGGCCTAACTTCTTTATCTAATTTTATTCAGATTTAAAAATTCATTAGTTAAGTTTAAGAATTTTTGAATAACAAAACAAATCCGTTATAGTTTTGCAATAATATAGCAAAAAAAAAAAAAAAAAAAGTGAAGCAGTGTAGATCGACTCTAGAAAAAGAAAAAACTAAAGCAGCTTTTTTTTAAGTAAATAATTTCAATTTCCTGTTTGAGAAATATTTATTTGGAAGTAAACAGTTTAAGAGGAAAATGATACGATAAACAATTTACAAACAAAGGATTTACGAAGCTATGAATTTTTTAAATGTAATTCGGTGTATAGATGCAAGAATGGTGGACAGTTACATTAAAAAAGAAACTTATAAGAAAAAGCATGGAATAACTTTAAAACTTTTTACTAAAAAAAATAAGAAACAGTGTGAAATTGATTCGGGGACAAAGAGAGAGAGAGAGAGAGAGAGAGGAATGCCCCGAAAGAAATTTCTAGGATATTTGATTGATGTATTTAAAAAAAGCAAAGAACTACAATTCACGGGGGGAAAATCTGTTTACTCTTATTTTTAAAAAAAAACCTAACTGAATAATTGAAATGTGTTGCAAAAAAGGTATATTGTTAGGAATTTAGTGTAATAAAGGCTTAAAATAGTGTAAATAAGTTGTATCCGGATGTGTGTGTGTGTGTGTGTAATACGTTAATACTATTATCTGTTGTATTTATTTTATGCTGAAATTGTAATAATCGCAAGCATAATGGCGACCCAATGGGAATTTGGCGAAATGTTGACAATAGAGCCAAGTTGGAATCATTTTCTGGGACAACTTTGGTGACTTGGCGACCGTATTGTTAAATTGGCTACTATGTTGGCTTGGATGCTTCAGAAAATTACTGGAGAAAAATACAAATATCATGATCTATAACGTAAGCGGATTTTTCGGGAAAAATCCATCCAGACTGTAAATAAGGAGCCGCTCGCCGAAACTGAGTCAGTATTGATTTGACCGTTGATGAGTCGACTAACATTTAGTTCAGCTGTTGAGCAGGACGAGCGATTGCTTTTGATTAATTTTTAATATACTTCTATTTTAGACACTGATAGTCGTGTTTGAGTGCTTTTGAAGGGGTAAAGACCTTCTGAGATTTATTCTGCGAATTTTTCTGTGTTTCCTGAATTGCAAGGATTGTTTTTCGGCACTAAATTTCCATCGGTCTTTGAGAACTGTTTTACTCTCTGCGAGTGATGGCATAAAATCCTCGAACCCCGATCTACGGAAGTATATTAAGTATTATTACCTCAACATCAATGGAACATGTATAGTTTTATTAACTATGACCGCATCGACTTATAATACACAGCTGGACTCCTATTTAATGAATTCTTCAAGACCGTACATTTTATTCGTTAATTCTAGGTTATTGGTAATATAGGGGTCTAAGAAAAAAAATTTTCTTTCACTTACCTTTTGGATGCTCTATAACATAGGTTCTCAACGTGGGCGTTTGAGGCTTTCAGGGAAGCAGTAAGAGATCCAGAGAAAATTAGGGGACGTTGACATAGCACGGAGGGGCTTGGGCAGGTTAACCAAATATAGTCTAAAAAAGACTACAAAAACACGCTGATTAGGTACTAACAAAAGTAAACTTTAATATTGCTTACCTTATGTTGATTGTATGTTAATTACCCGCGGGGATTGGTATCCGCCTATACGGGGGGTGCCGCACCAAAGAGTGATACCAGCTCTTGGGGATGTACTAGGCCTGCAATGGTAAAAATACCAATCCGCAGCCCATTGGATAAAAAAAATGTTGATTGTAAGTATTTAAATCATTTCTATATCACATGAACGAAAATTCACATAATTCGGTATTTCGGGAAGCGGATGTGAAAAACCTAAAGATTATATTACATTCAGACCTACATTAAATTGGATGATATAGTAAATTTTAATTTCTGTAGTGTACGTGTTGTGGCAGTAGTCTGTGAGCGGTAGGAAAAATGTTTCGACACTGCATTTCATTACGTATATTATCCAAGAAACATAATTAAATATGTTAACCAGGAATTAACGTATGATTCTTTAAAGGCTTAAACTGTCAATTTATATTTATTTTGAAAGCAACAGTTTATTATGAATTACTTCGTATCATCAAATCCCCTGCCTAACATTAAGCTATAACTTTTATTCCGAGAACAAATTCAGCAGTGTTTCAATTCCAACTATTTATGACTACGCATTTAAATATATATGTGGCAATATCTACTTCAGATTCACAAGTATAAAAACTGGGGAGTTAGAAAAAAGTTAAATTAAAAAATATATTCTATAGCAATAGAATATTTTTAAAAAATTATTTATTATTCTTTAAACTCTTTTTTTCACCATGCATTAAGTTCACTTTTATTGCTGTAGAGGGGGGGGGGGTATCGAAAAATTCACCAGAAAAGAAGGTGCCAGTTCAAAAAGGGTTGGGAACCTATGCTCTATAATAAGCAACAACACAAAAAATGTCCGTAGTTAGAAATTATACACTTTTTATTCAGCAGTTGAAAGTGCTATTAGTGAATTATTACTCAACAGTTAATTAGAAATTTTAACTACTGACTAATAGATGTTTGAAGGGGTTTTTTTTATTCTTGTCTCAAAAGAGTTTTTTTCCGACTTTATGCAGAGAAGGAAATAACGTGTCATTTACATTCTGCTACAAGAGGTATGTTTTCACAGTTTCCCATATAATGTAAAACATTAGAAAAAGTAACAGTTTTTACAGGAGTTTTATTATAAATAAATGTTGCTTAAAAATTGCAGCTAATATCGGGGCTGAAATTTTAAGGTGTTCTGCTAAGACATTTGTAGTCTAACGTTACTGTCGAATTCACGCAAAATGTTAAGCTTTTCAATCTAAGAAAAACATTTTCGTTTAAAACCCTCTACCTAGCTTCACATACTTTCAAAAATAAAAGTTTCTGCAAAGCCGTACGTATAACAAAACTCATTTTTCTCAAGAAACAGAGTAAATGCTTAAAATCTCTGAGATATAAAGTTTAGATATAAGCTCTGCCTTATGGAGTGGGATGATATATGAAGAGAATTTCCTGTCCTATTCAAAACTCACGCGATAGGTTTGTAAGGAATTATGATTCCTTCTTCCCTCAAACCCGGCTATATGTGTAGGAGGAACTAAATGATCAGACGACATGATGAACTCAAAATATTTATTTATCTCTATGTTTAACGCAGATACAAATCACACTCTTATTAAGATAAATTTAATCAATTAGAGGGTGAAGGTGAGACCAGATAGGGTGGGGACAATATATACGACCATTCAATATATTCCTATGATAACTAATACAAAGCTCGTTTTTTACTTTGATATAGTGCGCTAATTATTTAACTCTCTAACTTCTACTTAAATAGGAGTATAATACCTGAACACTTGCAATTCTTTAACTATTCGATGTAACCTTGAACACTAATAGTTGACTTCAGCACTTCTTAGAGATTCCAACTTCGCGCGTCGAACACTGTTTACTTACTACTGCCGGATTGCTAGCTTCTCGTTAATTCACTTCACATCCGAGTTATACTGACTTCAGTATATATATATATATATATATATAATCTTCAATTCTCACTTCACTAACCTCTTAAAACTTGCGAATACAGAATATATATTAAACTTAATTTTCATAATCATGTTTTTTTGTCTTCGGTGAAAGTTGGTTGAAAGAATGCTTGTCCTAAAGGAAATCCCCAAAGAGTTTGCAAGAGGACGCGTATAGATCCACCACAGGTTACACTCAGGTTTCATCTGCATCTGTAAAGTCTATTAATGGGTTGAACCCTTTCCCATGAAATTTGCCGCTAACAAGAAAAGTCTTTTCCTGTTCCGGACCAAAAGTAAATGTCATTTGGAAAAAAAAATTCCCATTTTTCTAATCCAAGCTAATAAAAAAATTGTTTTCGGCTGTTGAAATAATTCAATAATGCGGGATTTATTATTTGTTAAATATGATTTTTATGGCTTCATTTTAAAAGGGAAAGAAGAAAAATTTGTTAAATCGTGAAATTCATTAAACAGGGATTCAATAAATCGGGGTTCCGACTGTAACTAAAAACGATTAAGGCTAAATTAAAAGTTTGTTTCGATTTGAATAAATTACTGCCAACGAGAAACTAATTCTGGGCTCAAGTGTAGTATAGGGGGAAAGGCTTTGGATTTGGTGATTTTTATATAGATATCATGGTGAGATGACTAATTCATTCTGGCTTCTAGACACCTATCGCTAAGTGAAGTAGCTCGGCGATCTATTTTGGTCCCCAAAAGAAATTGACATCGCCAAGGCCTCCTCCCGCCTCTATACTACACTTTAGCCTTAATCCTGAACACGATTTGAATTTCACAGTCCGATTAGACTATTATAAAATTCCTATTCGGATATGTAATGTTGTGATGAAAGATAATTACAATTTCTTGAAAGTTTGAAATGTGCTTCATAGAAAGTGTTGGATAACTTTTGAAGATTCATTGATATCTTCAAGACTTCAATGAAGATAGGATAAAACTGGACAAATCCAATTTGAACTTGATGATTGAATGGCTTAAAATTTTGAGAAAACCACCACATTTATTAACCTTTTAAGTTAATGTTCTATATCAGTTGTTCCCAACCTTACTCTGCACATGAACACCTTTTATATAAAAAAAAGAAAAAGAAAATAAACTTGTCCACACACACATGTGTGTGAGCCCCAAAAGAGCTCTATTTCAGTGCAATCACGGAAAATAATACATTTAACTTTGATGTCCTCAAAGGTAAATGTTGACGTATAAATAAAGTACAAATAAAACACTCGGGTATCTGCAGTAGTATTCATTCAAATTATTTTGCATTAAAATAAAGAAACACACTTTTTGGAATGAGATAGGTATCTTCACACAGTACAAAGAATAATACAGTAAAAATCGTTTAACACGAAACAGAGGAGAACTAAAATATTTTTTCGTGAAAAAAAATTGCAAAAAATTGCAAAAAAAAAAACAACAAAAAACATATTCAACAAATTTAAGTTTACTAGTGTGCAATTTATAATGCATTTAAAAAAATTCATGAAACGAAAATATTCACAAAAACTTAATGGAATTAAATCAATGTAAGGTTTTTTGAAAAAATAAAACATTTATTAAGTTTTTTGGAAAATAATCTGATATTTTCTTTTGTATTGTCTTTCTTAGCATCAAATTGTCAACAAATTGCTCTATGTCGTCCATTTTGTTATTCGTTTCAACATTAGTGTGTGATTCCATATAACTGTGCACACTTTTCATGATGTTCCTCATTATGGACAACATGTGAACAGGAAGTGTATTATTCATTCCATTTTCGTCATCAGAAACTGCATCAATATTTTTTGAGCTTTGAAACAACTTCAAAATGTTTTTGTCTGAAATATAATTGGGGCACACATTATCATCATTTAATGCAACGAATTCTTCCTATGCCAGAGTAGGACAGTCCAATAATACGGAAACTTTCTCAGACATTCCGTAAAGTGTTCAACCTTAGAAGACAAATTTTTTCACGTTAAAACGGAACAAATACATGAAAATATATTGTAGTTTGTCAGGACCGTTGTATTATTTCATGTTAATTGATATTTCGTCTTAACGGTTTCCGCGTTAAATTTATTTAACTGCATTGCTTTCCGTTCAAAATTAAGAAACATTTCTTGCATTGACATAACAAAACTGTTGATCAGATTCACAATTCTTTCATACTGCCATATTTTAAACCAGCTATTTCACGTAAGGTTTGCAATCCCGTGTCCTATTTTCAATCTCTTGATTACATTATCCAAAGCCCGGGATCAGGATATGACTATTTATTAAAAATACTTACATATTAGCATAGTTGAAATTGCATGATAAAAATGAAATTATAATTAAAAACTGATTTAATATTATTTTAATGAAATTAAAAAATTAATTCATCATAAAAAAACAAATAAAAATAGTACCAAATGAAATTTTTAAAAAAAAACAGCATTTCTTCATTTCTTGTGTTTCTGATGACAGTGTCTCAAATCTAATAAACTGCATTGGTGTATATACCTCTTTGATAACTTTCTTTTGTTCTTTTGCCACATTTAATGGCTTTTGTACGTAAATTGATCCAGTTATTGAATCAGAATGTTAATAAATTTCAAGTGTTACCTCATTTGAAATGGAAGATCCAGTTGCATGAGCTGTTAGTAATGCAATGCGATTTGAAGTGTCTCAAGTCTTTCAAGCAGTTTCACTATTAGATAACAGCATTTAATATTAATTTTACTGAAACAAATAAAAAATTAATTCATCATAAAAAACAAATAAAAGTAGTACCTAATGAAATTTTTAAAAAAACATTTCTTTGTGTGTGTGTGTGTGTGTGTGTGTGTGTGTGTGTGTGTGTTTCTTGTGTTTCTCTAAATAAGGTTAAAAAAACACAGCTCTTCCAACGTTTCGTCGTTGAAACGGCTTCTTATTTTTGTTACAAATTGTCCTGCCGAAGTAAATGCACGTTCGGATTCTTTACCAGTAGGTGTTATCGTCATTAAATAGGAATATGTTTTTTTCAGGTAGTCACCACATCTCCCTCCATTTTCAAAAAAGAAACATTTCTTTTTGAATTTTTGATAACAGTGTCTCAAATCTAATAGACTGCAGTGGTAACTTTGGTAACCTCTACATTGGTAACCTCTTTGATAACTTTATTTAGTTGTTCTGCTACACTTAATGGCTTTTGTACGTAAATTGATCCAGTTATTGAATCAGAATGTTAATAAATTTCAAGTGTTACCTCATTTGAAATGGAAGATCCAGTTGCATGAGCTGTTAGTAATGCAATGCGATTTGAAGTGTCTCAAGTCTTCCAAGCAAGTCCACTATTAATTAACGGCATTTAATTGAAGATTGAACTGTGACAAAATCAATTATTGTGATGTTGCTTATATTATTGTGTACGCATTGCAGTAAGTCTCTTAGATCTGTGAGACGTTCTCCCTTACGAGAAATGAGAGCTGTGCATATATTTTTTTTTACCAATAGCCCTTATAATTGCACACAAAAAATTCTACGTACACATTTCATAAACAAAATATAAACTTTTAAAAAATTAAATTCTTAGAAAATTTTTATGAGAAAATTTTTTTAAATATAATTTAGACAAAAATTAAATCCCAGGATGAGTTATTTTAATCCCGGAATTTGAAAAAACCACAGGGATCCCGAGATTTCGGGATACCGGGGCTACAAATCCTAGTTTCACGTAATAAACAGCCGCAACTATGTTTGGATCGACATCCACCAGATGCGACGCTTTTCATTGTTTGTATTTTATGTACCCATCTAAAAATCTTTGTTCTAAAAATGTTTGCTTTAAATAATTTTAACACGTAAAAATTATGGCTAATTGATTTTAACTTTCATAATAATGGAAATAGATTACAAATATTTTGCTTTATATTAAACACTAGCTGTTATATGCCCGCTTCGCTAGGTATTTCACGATGTTGTACGAATATATACTGTTTACCGGTTGTATTGAAAACATTCTTATAACTCTCACCTCTTGATTTAAGGTATCCAACTGGATGCAATAACTTTTTTTTTAAAAAAAAATATGGCGATTTTTTTGTTATTGTTAGATTTGTTTAGTGCATTTTAAGAAAAATGTGCTAAAATGAAGAAGAGAAAAAGCAATTATTATTACTAAAATGGGAAAAAATAAGTAAAAATTGACAAAAAATAGCATAAACGCGGCCCATTCTGCACCAATGGTTTATGAACAAATGTTCAATTTTTTCAATCTACTAATGTGTTGCTATATTATTCAATTTTGAAATGACCCTCAGAATAAGAGATATTTACTTTTTTACAAAAACTAGAGCACTTTATCTCGGTTACTATATGAAAATGCTTAAAAAGACAGTGATTATATTCACATAAGGGACTGTAAATTTTGTAATAAAACAGTGATTGATCAATCTGAAGGTTAAAACAATTTTAGTATTATACAGAACTTACAGAAAAAATTTTGGTTAATTATTTTCAAAACTTTTTTAGCAATCGCTGGCCCCGTTTGATTATTTTCAAAAAATCACATTTCGAGTAAAACGCGTTTTAAAGTATGACTTCTTGCTTAAAGTAATGGCCTCTGCTTATACTAAAACACTTGTAGTTTTTGTTCTAGTGAACGGAAAATGATAAACTTGGTATTTTTATAAAGCTAGTAAGATGGCCCATAAAAAAATTCATAAAAAACTTTGTCAATATTTGGCAAAATTCACAGTTTTAGGGTGGTCGGATACATTAAAAAGAACAGAATTTGATTGAAGTTGAATTATTTTTACGCTTCATTAACTCCTTCCCCCAAAGTGGGTTTCCGCCATTTCTCTATGAAACAAAATAAACATGAATGCAAAATTTAAAGTCAAAATCTCATAGTTGAAAAACAGAAATTTTTTATCGATAAGCCCCTTAACCCTCTTTGAGAGTAGATATCTCTAAGACCCGTTCTTAGCAGTTTTTTTAATTCAAAAAAAAAAAAGAAAGAAAGAAAACATACATACTAAAATTAGGTCCTGTAGTTTGAAAACGGGAATTTTTTTTATCTATACGCCCCAGGAATTCTCTCTTTGTTATAGGAATCAATTTCTATAAAATCATCTATTCATCAAAAGAAACTCGCTAATCAAATCTCGAGTATGAGAATCTAACAGTTCAAAAACAGGATTTTTGATGTGTAACATCTTTCCTCTCGATTGCTGGAGATTTGTGGGAGTGATTTCGTGAAAAGGGACGGAAATGCGTAACAGGAAGTTGGGGAAGATCGCGCTATTCAGTGAAGTTCTGTTTTTTCTCCTTCATTCGAGAGGTGCTCCGCCCCCATCCCCTGCGGTCTAGGCCGTGCGATCTTTGTTTTTGTTTTCTCACTTTAGGATCAGATAAGAAGCTAAGTCCTTTAAGCAGAGACGTGGTTACACAATGACGAACGTGTTTCGATACCTGACTTCGATTGCTGCGTACAATTTAAACAACCGGGCCACAGAGCAGCTGGTGTTGCGATCTATCGCAAACAGAACACCTCACATGTTGTGGCTCCTCATATGGATATTACTTACCGTCAAACAAGGGAAATGGGTATTGTTACTCAAGATATTGGGGACATATGTGGCAAAATGCTTATTTGAAAATGGACAAACAGTGATTTCGGTGGTCGTATACATTTCTCCGAATCAAACGGTTCAAAAAATTAAAGATTTCCTGCATTTATTACTTTTACCATATACCGAAGGTGGTTCTGCTCTTTTTTTTAAAAAAACTATCACTCGCTTCCCATGATTTTGAGTGGTGATTTTAAAGTTAACTTCAGTTTGTTAGAAGCCGAGCCACTCATAGCTTTTTTGAATGATGAGCTCAAGCTCGAAATAAACACAAATCGAAATGTTTCGACAACTAACAGTGGTACTGTTATTGACGCTATTTTTCACACAACGGTTTTTAAATACTTTGAAAACACAAGTATATGTGTCATATTTTATTTATCATAAATTATCATTACTGCTCTTCCCCAAATTGGACATGAATAATTATTTTTGATAAAAAAATTGCATTACTCCTTGTGTTAATGAAATAAAATTTCCATTAAAGATACAATTATTCCATAGAAAATTATTTCCAATCCTACTCGATTCATTTTTTCAGGATTTAAGTTGCTATTGCGAATTTACCACGATAACATGTCAGATGTTACACATCGTATGCGACTACTGTAGGGCTCATTTCTTTTTTTTTTATCTATAATGACCCCGTTTAAGCCTTCTCAATTCCCCTAAAGGGTCGATTTTTGCATAAACCGTTCTTTGAGGTACTCCAAGAAAGGAACATGCCTACCAAATTTCAAGTCTGTAGGACCAATGGTTCCGGTGATATCATTATGAGTAAGTCGCTTTTCTCCTTTATACAGTCGACTCTCGATAATTCAAACCTTCAATAATACGAAATTCTCGATAATTCGAAGTATATGCTCAGTCCCTAGAAAAACTCATGATATTTCGAACTAAAACAATACGTTTGAGTACACTCAATAATTCGAAGTAAAAACTATGGCTGGCCAAACTACAACACGCAATAATTCGAAGTTATCTCATAAAACTCTTGACAATCCAAACACTCTTTATCATGTACAGTCCTGTAGCAAACAGGTTGGAGCTTACAAGTTTTGTGTTGTATTGTCTCTGCGTGTCTCCCCTGTAACGTAGTCTCTTTAATGATCATCTGTCTGTTACCCCTTCCTTGTGTTTTCTGGTTCATCAGGCAAAAACACGCTTATATTGCTTTAGTTCTTCAAGTGGACAATAGACCCACCACACCTGTTGTTAGTCGTCCATTTCTTTCGTTTAACATGGGATCTTGATACACATGTGTTCAGAAAGGATTGTCCACTATTGTGAAAAAAGAGATGCATAGGATTGTGTATGATTGTATTGAATATCTTCTTGTAATACAGGACATTTAACTTCTGTAAAATATTTGTACTATATACTATGTACTTTTTAAAAATACTTTAAGTAATTTTATACATATGTTCAATTGTTGTTTTATTACATAGTTTCAAATTTAAATGTGTTAGGGGAAAAAAATTTATCTTCGTGTATTTTGGGAATTTTTTCTCTCTACCCTCTCGATAATTCGAACTCTTGATGTTTTGAAGTTTTTCGTTGGTCCCTCCAACTTCGAATTATCGAGAGTGGACTGTATACATAAATTTAGTGGACTCTCAAATTAAAATAATTTTCTATGGACATTCTCAACAGTCACAAGGACCCTAAGGTTCCGTAGGTACTACTTTGAGAACCTGTGTTCTACATCAGCTGTCGCCAAACTTTAGAACTTCATGGACCACCTCTATATAGTGGACCCGACTCATATGATTGACCTCTACATGGAGGACCAATGTAACTATTTTATCACTTGTTTTTATATCTTTTTTTTATATTTTCATATCACTCAAAAATAACTATTCGAAAAGCAAGATCAAACCAATAACGCAAAGCAATGTCAACAAATTGAAGTGTTAGGACACCAATTTCCCATTGTTGCCAACTCTCACTTTCAAATATCGCTAGATACACTTGCTAAATTATATCTGTACTCGGAAGGAATTTTACTAAAAGTAGTAGCTAAAACTGAAGTTTAATCCGTATTCCATAAGTCGTTTTGTTGTTCGTCGTTTTTGAGAGAAACTGGATCATCATAAAAATATAAATAATGTCCCAGCTTGTTTGCGAACGATTAACAATTTTTCACTTACCACCAGTTGGTGACCGTTGTTCTAAACTAGTGATACTCAACCTGAGGGCCCACCGGCCATTTCTGAGCCACACGGTCATCACCCATTGTACTAAGCAATTCAATTATTTAAGAACAAAGTACTAAATATTTAGCGGAAAATTCTATCAATTCTCAATAGTCAATCAATTTATATAATCTTTTTGATATTAGAATGTAAGCAACAAGCTTGGTTATGGATGAAAGAAAATCGAAACTACCCCATAAGTCAAAGATGCATAAAGGTAAATATTTTATGTGTGTGTTTGACAAAAAGGTATTGAAAAAGGTAAAAGCCAATAAAAAAAGAACTTCAACTTTGCTTTTTCCAATTTGATCTGACCTTATAGTGTTTTTTAATCATTCTTTTGTCGCAGCCAGCGTGAAATACCTATCATCTGTATGTGGCCTGTCGGGAAAAAACGTTGAGTAACCTTGTTCTATACCATCACTAAAATTTCCTAAGAACTCGAGACAGCAAATACAGTGAAGAACAACTATTTCTATATATAAATTTAAACCTAGTTTGAGAATTAGTAAGCGTTTAGGTGGACATTTTGCACGCATCGACAAACTGTTCGCAGTACACGAAAAAACTTTGCATTCAAAACATGAAAATTGCTTCTAAGCACCTATATCATCGAACATTTGAAGGAATTAACTTATCCTGTCTCTTTCAGATGAGATGCACACAAATAAAAATCGAAGAAAGACACATATTTTATGCTCAACATGACCCTGGCGTGTCATCTTTCGTCACTAAAAGTAGGGAGCACTGGAAGAAAAAAAGATTCGGAAAAATAGAGAAAGAGGAGGGATCACTTTTTCAATTGTTTATACTTGACACTTGTGATTGTCTGCCTTCATTCAAAATTGGGAAGAAACTTCGTATATAAGCTGCAAGTAATCCTCAACTTATCACTCTCGTCTTCTGCCAGCAAAGGTAAACCACCTTCTATCGTCTTGTGGAAGCTACAGAAGTAGAACTTTTTCAATATGAACGGAATGGTGAGTGCCTATTAGTATTTTGTACGAGTTTTATCTGAGACGTTTTCTTTGAAAGTGGTGTAAGTCCAGTTTTGATAAAAAGTTAGTTAATGAAAACATGGCATGAATCTGCTATGAACTTTATATCTATAAACAGTTTCCCAAAAAAGTACTTCAAAATTTTCATCATTCTTTTAATATAATTTTAAGTAGTTAATGAAATTATTAATGTAATTACTTTGAAGGCTGTGTGTGTGTGTGTGTGTGTGTGTGTGTGTGTGTGTGTATGTCTATTTTCAACAAAGGCATAATGTTTAGTTTAAAATTTATGCTACATAATTGCTTTACTTTATTTTTATAAGTGTGGCGGGACTGTTAAAGCACAAAATTTTTCGTTCGTTTGCTAGAATTTTGGTGAATAATGATGAAAATTAAAAATAACTCATTTTAATATAAAATTGCAATTTAAGTAATTTAAATGGCATCACCTGAAGAAACATTGAAATAAAACCTTTTAATTTTATTTATTTTGGCATAATTAAAAAAAATTTCTTTAAAAAATTGGTTTTGATTTAATTGGAATCACATATTTAATATTTCATCATTGTATTATTTTCATATTCTGTTGGCTTTGAAAGTGATGTAAGTCCATTTGAGATCAGTGAAATCAATTTTAAGTTCCATTTAACTAATACTTTAAAAACGATAACACATTATAAAGTTAATTCAATTTAATATTTAAAAAAACATAAAATGAACGTATTAACATTTACCAATATTTTTCAAAGCATTCAAATACAAACCCCCCCTTAAATGTCTCCATATAATATAAAATACCCCATTCGAAGAAAATGGCTCCTATTTGTATCGATATAATAATTACTAATTAGCAGTTATGCAGATTTAAAACATAATTTATCTAAAAATTATCTAATTAATTCTATGCCTTAGAATTTTTTTAAAGAATTATTTAGGATAAATCCAAAAATAAATTATACATGACAGCAATCATTTAAAGCTTTATTCTACTAGAAATATACTTTCACATGGGTTTTAGTATTTGATGATTTAAAAACAGTCTAAAATGATCCAAAAGTCTGATATAAAAATGTTAAGGTACATATAGCAATTATTTTTACTACCTTTGTTGCGACCCTGTGGTCTCTGATGAAGTTTGGGACACCGAATGATCAGCCATTGCTTATCGATCTATCAATTTAAGATCTTGAAATGTTATAAACCCAGGAAGACTTTAAATTGAATCGTTATCCAAAATTCCTAAAACAAATAATTATGTACTTATCTGCACTTGGTCCGATGAAACTGCACTAGACATGTCTCACCCGGGGCTGCTGGATATCCTGGACTAAAACTTGTCTTAAAGAACACCAAGGATTTCAGACAGTTAACTTTGCTAATCTAACTTGAATAGCAGTCTAACGACTAACTCTTACACTCACTCCGCTAGAGTTTAAATAGCCTTTAAATTTACATTAATCACGGTTTCTCCACGGGAAGCAATTTTTATAAACATAAAACAGCTAAGAAATATTTTTCCCCAGAGGATTAATGTAAGGCGTGGATAGGACCTGTCGCATCTTTAGCGATATTTTATATAAGCATGATTAAAATATTAACAATACTTGTGAGCATTACGTTTCATCAATTGATTTGAATTTCTAGAAAATTCAACTAAGTCTTCCATTAGCAAACAAGTCCTTCTAAACCAGGGGTGGTGGATCGAGCCACTTTTTCTAAAGAAAGGTTGAATGAGGTTATAGGCTTGCTTTCAAATAATTTTGACTTGTGATTATTGGGAAAATAACACAACTAAATACTAACAACTTAAAACTTTTTATTTACTACGAAAAAATACATTTTGCACTGTAGAGTAGTTAATGATTAAGTAACATTAGTGTGACTTCTGTTGTTGTAGATTAGATGACAAATAACTTATATTACGATTGTAAGATGTAGACTTTTAGCAAAATGCATGCTGAATTAGAGTCATCTGCCGGAAGCTTTCTAAGGAAGTCTTTAATGTTATTCAGCTCTGAAAATAACGACTTACAAGCATAAGTAGATGAAAATATGATTAAAATGGCATAAGCCAGCTTCTTCAAATAGTTAAATATGTCTGGAGTCAAATCCCCGCCACCTCGCGACCTTAATGCTTCATAGTGGACTTTGCTCCTTTCAAAGATGGAGTGCCCAAAATATTGTGCCGCTTTCCTTTGGTTCGCCATCCCTGTATTAAACGTTTGAATTTTTTTTTAAATAAAATATGTTGAGAACACCCCAAAAACAATCTCTCTCTCTCTCTCTCTCTGCTATCACTTAGGATATTCCCGTTCATGCGGGGAAAGTAAGACCCTCTCCTAATAACACCTAATTCGTACCTAATGCAACCAGTATCTGCATTTCATCTATACAAATACCTTATTTCTAGAAATAAAAGTACTTTCAGAATTCATTTATATCAACGTTTCATGCCTATATTAATA
Organism: Trichonephila clavata; assembly: GCA_019973975.1. Taxonomy (NCBI): domain Eukaryota; kingdom Metazoa; phylum Arthropoda; class Arachnida; order Araneae; family Nephilidae; genus Trichonephila; species Trichonephila clavata. The sequence continues at coordinate 460,073 of BMAO01012710.1, forward strand.
TGTCTTGATTGTTTCAGAACTCTCTTGTCTCCATCACCGTTTTGCTGTGTGCATGCGCAATGGCCAACGCCGGAAGCTTGTTGCCATACGGCTACGGAGCTTACTCTGGCTACTATGGATTACCATTCGTTCCTGGTGTAGGACCCTATGCAGCTCCCGCTGTTCCAGCGGCACCAGTGGCCGCCGCTGCCCTTCCAGCTGCCCGTGCTATTGCTGCTGCCGCTGCAGTTCCAGCCGCACCTGCTGTGGCTGCTGCTCCTGCTGTTCCAGCTGCTGTAGTTCCTGAATATTTCTCTTATCCTTATGGTTACGGCTATGGATATCCCTACTTTGGAGCTTATGGAACTTATCCTTATCTCAAGAAATGAAATGCGTGATAATAGGAGCAGCAATTTGTGGAATAGGTTCCGTTTCATGTACAGGTAAAACTTATTGTTTTACATTTCACTTCATATAAAACTTGAGTTATTTTTAATCATCTGCCATGTAGAATTATTGCGTTAGGTTTAATTACCTTACTTCCTAACGAGCTTCTACATCGTAGCGAGCAAAATTTTAAATGATCCTCAAACAAAACTTTTGTAAAGTTTGTTCTTCTTTTTAAAATATTTTTTGTAAATTTCCTGAAAAATAAGTTCCGTTTTGAATCATCGATTGTAGACATTTTTCTTACTAAACAAGCATTACAAAATGTGTGGATTAGTATTTGTCGAATTTATACAACTAGCGATGACTCGTTGCTTGCCATGTATTTTCTGCAACTGCAGACTATTTTTCATATACAACATTGGCGACCCGGTTTTCAATCATAATTTTTCTCGTGCCCCCTCCATACAATAACAATGGATTTATTTCAATAACGTACTTGGATGTAAAGCTACAAGACTATTTTAATTATAAACTAGTACATATCATGAAGATGAGTATTAAATTTTGTATATGACAAGCCCGTGGAAGGGTCAGCAGTACTTATTAAACTTGTTCTTAACTTTGTACTGATAAATAAATTATCAAATACATTAAGCAGTACTGATACATTTATAAGTATATTATAAAATATATAATTTATTTTTTATTATATCAGAATGTAGCTTGGTTTGCTTCCTTACAATAAAATAATATTGTTTAAAAAATCTTTTATTTTCGATATGCTCGCCCCCCTCACATAGGGTTATCATGCCCCTCCCCCCAAATGGGAGTGCACCCCACAGTTTGAGAAACGCTGATGTACACTTTACTTTTTCTCAATTTTTTCAATACTAGCTTTCTTGTACTTTATTTTTTTTAAAAAACAGAGTTTTATGACAGTATAAGATTAATTAAATAATTAATAAAATCATAATTAATTCCACAGTTTTTAATTGATTGAATTATACCGCACTAACTGTTTCAGTTAAGTTTACCAGATTTTTTTTCAGAGCAATGTTCACAACGAATTAGTTTTCTGTTTTATGAAACTGTAATGTATAGAGATATAACATTTGCTGATAAATACGTGTATTAATAATTAAATGTTTAATGTATAATTAATGTAATTTCTTCATATCCTAATATTAATTTATATCTACACTTTTTAGTCAGTCATAATTTTTACTCTTTTATTTGAAATACTGTATGTATAATTCATTAATTGATTCAGAAAGTATAACAATACTTATATTTTTTTAGAATCAATATTTAACTTTTCTTTCAATTAATGCTTCAAGAGAAAAAACGCAGTTTCACTATCAGTAAGAATGGATGCGCGTGCGAAAAATTGTTTCAATAAAAAGAAAATATATTCTTTTTTGTATTATATATGCATAAAGTAATTGCAGTGCTTTTCACTTCTTTCATTTATAGGAATGCTAAGGGCTGTAAATAAGTAGCTTTGTTGAAGAGCACATCTTGAAAGTCTTGTATAAAGCAGTTCTATGTCAAGAATTGTGAGAATTGTTAGTATGTGAAGTTGTAAATATATGTATGCTGTACATGATTCGGAATCTAATAAAGTAATTTTTATGCATACTATTTCTTGTACCTTTTAATAAATTACAAATTATCCCTTTTTTTGTTTTCATAAACTTTTCCGCAAATTTTCAAATCTTTAGCTTTGAAAAGAGATGATAGGAATCGCTTAAAATATAATCTTAAGCCTTTCTATATTATGTATTTTTAAAGTGATTTTATGTACTGTGTGACAACGGTCGGTTCCTGCTTACATTTTCTGAACCCCCTTTTTTACCTGTAAACGTGGCTAGAGGTGTGGGAGAAACTGAATGATCCACAGACATGATTTCAATCTAATCAATTTATAATTCCAAATATCAATCAGATACAAAACAAGTCTAATTAAGACTAAAAAAGAACGAGAACATGCTCACTGATTTACAATTAATAATATTTACTCACAAAGCGGTCACAAGAGTTTTTTCTAAAATAAATTCACACGACTTAAATAAAGCACACCTCAGTGGACTGTGTCAACTCTTTGTTTCACGCAAAATATATAAAAACTGTTACACTAAAAAATAGGCGTGGCTGAAACCACGTTAAAAATCGTTTTCACCAGTCATATTTCTAAGGTGTTTGCATGATGCACTTAACAAATAATTTATATAAAATACACCAATGAATATTCTCCCATCACATTTCTTTCTTAAAAGAATTTTTAATGTTCATTCCATAAGTTTTATGTCGCTTAAATAGATAGATTTCCGGGGGGGGGGACTATTTAAAACTGTTTCCTTTCTGTGAATTATTTAAATATTTGACAAAAATCAGCCTGTCAACTTTAATGTTTGGAACAAAATCGATCTTTAATACAAAATTTTTATCTCGTAAATAATGCAAGAATCGTCATTCTGCAGTTTTCACATAAGAACTATTCTGATAAATATACTAAAATATTGAATTTTTTAAGTCTCTAATATACAAGATTAAATGTTCTAAACATTCAGAATAAGCTTTGAAAAATTTTCTTTCAGGTACCTGCTGTCATCCTTCATATTTTCAACAACATTCATTTCTTACTTCTGAATCATTTTCCCTTCGCCCATGCAAATATTATATATATATATTCTTCGTTATTATATATATATATATTCTTCCCTTTATCAAAACACAAATAAACTAAGCAAAAACCATTTTGTCATGTAAGAAGTAAAAATATACTACTGCAAACCACAACAATATCTAATAGTGCAATTTATAAAATAAATTAAAAGTAAAAAAAAAAAACTCTTTTAAAAACAAGCTTTTATTTAAACGCGCTAAAACGAATAATATAAATTGTTCTTTTAAAAATTCTTTTACTATCAACTTATAACGTCATTACACAATATGTATGATATAAAAGCTAGTCTCAAGATTTAAGTACTCGTATTTACTTAGTTTGAAATTTTTGAAAATTAAAATCAATCAGATCAAGTTATTTAATTTACTTGTTTATCTACACAGGTAAATCTTGCGACAAGCTTTTATATCATATAAATTGTGTAATGACGTTATAATTTGATGGTAAAAAGTTTTAAAGGAACAATTTATTTTATTCGTTTTAGCGCGTTTAAATAAAAGCTTGTTTTTAAAAAAGTTTTTTTTTTTTTTTGCTTTTAATTAATTTTTAATTTTTAGTTATCACTGGACAGGTTTCTCAGTCTGTTCATCTCATTCAACGCATCATTCTTGCTAGGTGTTTGCCGGTTATTTTCGAACAGTCTAGCTAAATGAATTCTCGCAAAAAGGGTACTAGACGAAAAACACAATTTTTTTCTTAAATCCGTAATTTTTAAGCATTTTTTTCAGTCTTCGTACAGATCTTGGGTAATATTGTCCTACACACGAAAAAAGTGTTATGAGATTTTCTTCATAAATGACGAAGTTATTAAATGTTTAATTTAAATTTTGAGTATTTTTTGAAAAATCGTATAAAAAAAATTTTGTGGCATTTTATTTTTTTAAATGACTGATTCTAAAAGAGCAAAGCATGAGCTGTTTTAGTACGGAATGTTGATTCATTTAAACAAAAAAAATTCGTGCACAACGATTTAGACATTATTTTCTTAAAAACGCATCGATTTTGACTCATTAAAAAAAATCGTAAGAAATAAAAATATTATAATTTTGTAAAAAACATTATACCGTATCGGGACGAAATAAATGATCTTTTCGATTCTGTAATTATTTTTTGTCTGAGTTTCATATATTAAAGTTAGATAATTTTTTTAAAGAATTTCTACAATACTCCATTTCAGTTTAACTTGGCAGCGTTGAGGAAGGTATACAATGTACCAATCTACTTGAAAAATAGCTCTACTTTTTTTGTTTTGAATTTAAATCCAAGAAAATAGATAGAAATTTGTAAAAAAATTGCATACGTTGTAGAAATTAGATTATTTTTACGTTGTAGAAATGTAATTAATTTTTAGACAAAGTTTATTAATACAGTCAATAGCGCAACGTTATGAAATTTCAGTTTGGCTGAAAACCGATTTTCGAAGCCAACTTTTGTCATTGTTGTAAAAATAACATTATTTCAATAATGCAGATATATCCAAGTTGGCGCCCCAAACTAGTTTAACGTTTTTAATTAATATCTTTTTAGTTAATTGCAATATCAGAATATAAATGGTCAAAACATGCATTGTCATCCAAACTAAACGTGTATACAAAATTTCAGCTCAATGGGAGGAAGATATCAGCTTTAAAATTGAGTTGCAAGATTCCACCCGAACAACTTACATACATACAATGTAAGTTAAATAAAAGCTTTTAACAATTATAATTATTCAATAAATATGATGTAGCCTTGAATAGAAAAAATACACACACACTGTAACTTTATCTCTAAAACGGAGATACTCGGCTAAGAAAAATGACTAACAATTTTGGTGGTTCTAGTTTAGTCCACACTTTTATTGACGGAGAAAAACGTCAACTCCTTTTTTTCTCTCTGTATTGGACTATAGTTCACTATAATGTCAGTAATTCGCCAAGTTGGTGACAGATAAATTGTTCTATTGATTTTTTGTTAATGTTTGTCAACAAGAGTTTTCAATAAACAATTTGTCTTTCTTTCGTCTCTTATTGTTTGTGTTTGTGCCTCACAACGTCACTTGCGTCCATACATTTCTATACAATAAATGTTTGTTAGAATGTCTTATATCTACCCTTAAAGTGTGTACCATGAATTTGGAACAAACCTGTATATAATATACATAGTTTAAAATAATTTAGTCTTTACTAGGCGGTGCAATAAAACAGTTGCATAAACAATTTTTTCTTTCGCAGGTCTCTCTTAAAATAGGAACTCAAAGCTCAGTGGTTTTTATTTTGCTTTTTCACTTGATCGAACGACGCATTTTTCTTTTGAAGAATTAATAGGAAAACCTTACATTTTTTTTTCGAATTACTGTTTTCAAAAAGAATAATGTAAAATATGGAACAAAGAAAGAACTTGAAGTATTGTAACGCAAGCAAAATTTTAATAAAAATGTATTTTAAATGTTCTCTAAAATTAAAATATTAATTACAGTGGAATATAAATAGCTAATTAGTAAAAAAAGAGACAATTAATTAAAAGAACACATTTTACTAGGTTGATCTCTTAACGTGTTTTAATTGTTATAACTACCTTAAAACCCATCTGATTATTTAGTTATTATAACAAACCAGGCAACAATGCACTTACTCCGTTTGAATCTATACTAAATTATAACAAAAGCACCAGTTATTTTAATCATATTGTTATCTTGAAAAATTATTTAGTTAAGTGTTTGAGCAAACAAACTGAAGTTGCTATTTAAGAGTACTGCCTTATATTTTTTAAAAACATACGTTTTTGATAAATACGTCTTTGACAATGATGGGGTCGTTGTTTGGTGCGTTTTCTATCCTGCTTCTTTGGATCATCAACATGCTGCAAATGGTGTATTACTGCGAGATGTTCTACTTGTTTTATTCCGTTGGATGTATCTTTTTTCTGGGGGAACTCTTTAAAAATGAAACTCCAAAATATAAGTTTTTGATAACTAAAGCATTGAAGACGTAATCATTGTCCGGTGCGTTTCTTGTGATGCTTCTTTGGACCATCAACATGTTGCAAATAATATATTACAGCAACATGTCGTACATGTTTTTTTTCCGTTGGCTATATTCTTCTTCTGGAACACTACAAAATGTGAACTACTAAGCAGAAAAAGAATGGTTGCTCAGGAATAACACTTAATTGCTTTGTTCAGTCTTCTAAAGCTGAAGCCTGTGTTTCCACTGATGCCACTGATGATTTCTAACAAGCCATTGAAGATGAATATCTGAAGGAAAATCCATCGCCAGCTCTATAATTAACATGTAAACCTTTCTGCAAATGTATGGTGCTTTGATGATAGATCCATAGTACATAGAAATGATGAATGTTCAAAAGAATTCGACAATCCTCGTAAAGATACAGCAAATAACTTTGGAATTTAAAAAAAATCAAGAATTTCCAGCGATTCATCCAAAATTTTCATTCTGCTTCAGTAACGACGGAAAACAGTTCAGATCCTACATAACAGCATTGGCTTCAAGAATGGGAATTTCATTTCAATGATGAAATTATAGAGATAGTGACTCTTCATCAAAAAGATAGTGACTCTTCATCAAAGAGATAGTGACTCTTCATCAAAGAGACAGTGACTCTTCATCAAAGTGATAGTGACTCTTCTCATCATAGAGATAGTGAATCTTCATTAACGAGATAGTGAATCTTCATCAAAGAGATAGTGACTCTTCATCAGAGAGATAGTGACCCTTCATCAGAGATAGTGACTCGATCAGAGATAGTAACTCTTTATCAGGGATAGCGACTCTTTGTGATTTTTGACAACAGCTTCACCTTAACATATTTCAAAAATTATTGTAAAAAATTTTTGGCTTTCAATAAAATAGTTTACCCCATTTGTCAATATATCTTTTATATCATTTAAGAAAAGGAATAACTTTATAGAGTACAGTAATTTTCAGTAGATTTAGAACAAAAATATAAATATATATAAGATCAAAGCTTAGGTTTTTGATTCGTACACGGTTGAAATAAAATAAAAATAAGTCAAATTTTTAAAACCTAAGCACTCAATTGAGCTGAAATTTTATACACACGATTATTTTGGATGGCAATACAGTAATTTAATTATAATAAAAATTAATTGATTAAAACTAGTTGTTCAAAGAATTACAAATACAGCCACACTGGCATTTTTAGCGACCATTTTGGCGACGTCTCAAAACTTGAAAAGGTTTTTTTCTCACATTTTAAAGCGCTCATTTGAGCTGAAATTTTCTATACACTATTGTTTTGGGTAACAATACGATAATTTAATTAGAATTAATTAAAATGAATTGCAAAAAATAATTATTTAAAGAATTACAGATACAGCCACGTTGGCTTGATTTTTAGCGACTTGGGTCAAAACTTTAAATCATTTTTTTTCCCCCTCGCGTTTCAAAGCATTCAGTTGAAATGAAATTTTATCTATAGAATTGTTTTGGATGACTATGCGATACTTGAATGATAATTAATAAAATTTAATTGCCATTTAATGTTGTGACTCTGTGTCATATGTATATGCATATTTATATTAATTGTATCTTTTTAATTAAAAGTAACTAAAACATAATTTTTTTTTTTTTTTTGCTGATCAAAGAAAAAATTGACTTAAAAAAGTTTTTTTATATTACTTGTTATACAGCAAAATTACTTTTCTCATTAAGTTTATTTAAAATAAAATGTGTTGTATTTTTATTTGACTGCTGCCAACGCGCGCGTGCTAAATGTTTCCAATGAAACACTATTCTGTGTACCACGTGACCTTATTCGATGTAAAATTTTGTTGGAGCATGTTTATTTTTTGGTAGCTTTATTAAGTACTACAAAACAATGAAATGAATTAATATTTACTGGAAGATTTGTGATTTACTTCACATACGATAAACATCTTAAGCCAATACACCCTTCTCATTGCCATTCACTAGTGATATAACGTTTGGTTGCATGCAGACAGCATGCAACAATCAACAAGGCATGCTCAAAGTGCTTTCGTACCATTGGTGTCTCCTGATCGTTCATGCATCTAACCCATTTTGAAAATGATTGGTCGTCTTTTGCTTGCCCATTCGTCGTTGTGCTCGATGGACTGTGGTAAATAGTTCTAAGTGATGATCTTCCATACCCCTTGCTAAAATTTGATGTTCTTCAAATTATTCAAATTTGGCTTACATCCAAATAATCCCACTTGAAGAACTTTCACATTTCTTTATCTTCTATCTATATACATAAAAGAGAAAACAGACTTTGGTACAAGACCAACACACTTGAAATTCGGAAAAACATGGCTCTTTCGTTACGTAGAAAGCCGCTAAGAAATCGACTTGCGAAAGGTTAAGTATTATAGCTAAATATCCCCACTTTTGAACTATTAGGTTTGAAATTTGTTCAGTAAGTCCTTTTTGCCGAGTAGAGATCCGCTAAGAACGAGTTTGTGTGTGTGGCGAAAATAGACTTACAAGAGAGGGTTAAGACAATGCTTCTCAAACTTTCAATATTTGCGAGCCAATATTCAATCATAATTTTCATCGTGCCCCCCCCCCCTCCATACAATAACAATGTATTGCATTTAATAATACTATATTTTGATGCTATAACTACAATACGACTTAAACCTCTCAAATGTAACCGGAGTATAAAAACGACTCACTCAGTCTGAGCTTTATTTTTCTCAGACGTATATATATGACTTTCCGAAGTACGATCTTTTCGGTGCACTGCTATCCATACAATTATTCCGAAGACTTAAGAATGCTATAAAAGGACCTTTACAATGTTTGCGAAGGTTTTTATTATTTCGGAGGATTTGCTTATTTATTCCATTTCTTCTCCCCCACCCCCCAATACATCACAAACACACGTCTTCGGGGAAAACGGTGACATTGGGGAGCGAATCACATAACTTTTAATCGGCAGTAAAGGAAAAATTATAAACCATACAAATTTTCAAGATAAGTGTTAGTTTTTGTATATAATTTTATATATGACAAAACCAGGGGGGGGGTCACTATTAAACTTATTCTTAACTTAGTATTATTAAATTAATTATAAAATACACTGTGCAGTACTAATGAATTTACAAGTGTATTATATAAGTACAAATATGAATTTAATTTTTATTGTGTCAGGATGTATTTTACTTGTTTACTTTCAGTAAATTAGTAATTTTTTTAAATAACCTTTTGTTTTCGACTTTTCAATACGCGCACGCCCCCTTGCGGAGTTATCACGCTTCCCAAAGGGGGCATGCCCCACAGTTTTAAAAACGCTGGGTTAAAAGAGAATGTAATAAAGAAAAAATTCCAGTTTTATGGAATATTAGACAAACAGACTTGGAATTTGATATGCATGTTTCTTTTGATCCGTATAAATCTGCAACTCGCGAAAACCGAATTTATATAATATTCCTTATTTACATAAATCACGTTTGGTTTCTCGATGAAGGTTGGTTGAAATAAATATTTTGATTGAAAGGGAAAATCAAGAAATTAGTATAAACCCGTATAGATCCGTCACAAGTTGTGGAGCATATGTTAAAAATGTCTATAAATCTAATTCCATTCTTGAAAATTCAATTAGTATCAAATACCAGGTAATAACCATTTCAAATGCGAATTCACATTTTTTTTTCTTTCATTTTCAATCTGTAGACATTTTTAAGACATTCTGTAGGGGTAGAAAATCGGATTCAAAGAAATTTGTTGGAGCATTGGCATATAAAAAAAATATATTAGTGAATAATAAAATAAATGATTAAAACTTAATTTGTGGATCTCAAAATGAAGGAAACTTAAAAAATACAAATGTACTTAAAATAAAACACAGTTATTAAAGTTGTCAAAAAAATTTTCCCCTAATATTAATATATGTAGTATCATTAACTTTTAATTGGTGCCAAAATTTGTAAAATTTTCAGATACTTCATCTTTTTTACTGAGGTTACTACTAAAAACGCTATATGTTCACAAATGCATGTTTTTGCACTTACAAATATTAAAGGCAATTTCGGAGAGCTATAAGTTATCCCGACATCCCAGTGGCTGTGGTCGCTATCACGTGACCGGAATTGTTTCTGTTGATTCGTGGATTCTAGTTCTAGTACTACTAACGAGCCGCCATATTGAAGGGCCAGTGTACGCTGAATCTGTTGAGATTTAAGGTCCTCATGTTGGAGTTAAAGGTATTTGAATCCCTTCTCCCCTGTAACCCGGCTAGAGGCGTAGGAGGAACTAAATGATCAGACGACACACGATGAACTTCAATTATTTATTTATCTCTGTATTCACAACTCGGACACAAATAATACTCTAAATAAGATAATTTTCATCAATCAGAACACGAAGGTGAGACAAGATGGCGTGGGGATAATAAATCCGATCATGCAATCTACCTTTAAGATAATCTTATTCAGAGCTTATTTAATTTAGGACCGTGCTAATAATTTAACTCTCTAACTTCTACTTGAAATAAAATCCCAGTACCTGAACTCCTGTGGTCTTCTTATCCTTACATTTATTTTAACACGGCTCCAACAGTTAAACTAAGTACTTCTTAAAGATTCCAACCTCTCGCTTCATACACTGTTTACATATTGCCTATTTAATAAGCTTCTCATCTATTCACTTCACATCCAAGCTATCCTCACTTCACTAACTTTCCAAACTCGCGAATTCAGAATGTATATACTAAACTTCATTTGCATAATCACGCTTCCTGTCCTCGGAGAAAGTTAGTTGAAAAAAATGATGCCCCAAAAGGAATCCCCAAGGGGTTAGTAGAAGAAACCGTACAGATCCGTCACAGAGTGGTGTGAAAGTTTCGAGAGTGAGGGACGTTCAGGTGTCGTTCTATGGCCGCGGTAGGTTGATGGTCACGGATTCGCAATCGGTGTGTCATGAGTTTGAGCCCAGTGCTCCTGAAGATCCACCTTCTAGGGGGACTGATGCATGTTAAAACTGCCTAGGCTTAAAGTCCTCCCCTGGCGTGATATAGAAGTTCGGACATGGGAAGCCAACTCAGGTGTAGCCCTCGTCACTTGACTATGGTTAAAAATTACGAGGTCTTTCACCAATAACCTTTGAGTTGCTTTATAGTGCGACGTTAATAGTGCACTCACCAGATGTCGCCCTGAACTAGCTCCTGGACTATGCAATTTTGAAAGGGAAGTTCAAAATTGCATAGTCCATTGCCTACAGACCTCATATAGTTTCGAAATGTGACGTTGATGAAAACCAGCAACCAACGACAGAACTGTGTTTTCCAAACTTTTGTGTCTCAACATACACCAGTGCTTCTCAAAGTTTCAATATTAGCGGCCCAATATTCAATCATAATTCTCACCGCCCTCCCCCTCATACAATAACAATGTATTGAATTCAACGATACTATACTTTGACGCCAAAACTATGATACAACCTTAACTTTTTAAGTGACACCGGTGTCTCTAAACGTCTCGCCCAGTCAAAGCGTTAATTTCCTCGGACGTATATATACGTCTTTCCGAAGTACGATCTTTCCTCTGCACTGCTATCCATAAAGTTATTCCGAAGGCTTTAGAATGCAATAAAAGGACCTTGACAATGTTTGCAAAGGATTTACTTACTTTAGATTTTTTTTAAATCTTTATTCCTTATCCCCCCCCCACCTCCCAGCACATCACATACCCGCGCCTACGTGGAAAGCGAATTGGAGCAAAAGTTTGGAACGAAAGCTACATTGGGAAGCGAATCGCGTAACTTTTAATCGGCAGTTAAGGGATTAGCTATAAACCGTAGAAATTATAAAGATAAATTTTCATTTTTTTGGATGTAATTTTATATATGACAATCCCATGGGGTCACTGGTAATTATTAAACTTGTTCTTAACTTAGTATTATTAAACTAATTATAAAATACATGGTGTAGCGCTGATACATTTATAAGTGTAATATATCAGTGTAAATGTGCATTTTATTTTTAATTACTTCAGAATGTATTTTGTTTGCTTACATTCAGTAAATTAATAATTTGTTACAATAATCTTTTGCTTTTGACTTTACAATATGCTCGTGCCCCCCTCGTTGAGTTGTCACGCCATATCATATATATATTGTTTTATGTACAACCAGCGTGGTACCCCTACCCGCCTAACAACTGAACATTGCCCAAATTACACAACTGTTAATACTCATTTCTCAAATTGCAAAACTGTTATTCCTATGTATTATGTAGTTCTATTTATTTGTTCTTTTTTTCACAGAACGGGTTCTTGGCGCTCCTCTTCAGTTCAATTCATCACTGAAGCTGTACCGTCCAACATTTCATTGATGAAATCCTCAGATTTTAACAAACCTGCAGCTCTTGAAGCTTTCTGGAAGGTTAAGTCTTTTGTTCCATTAATTGTTAATAAGTCTTCGTATGAGACAATACCTTTCTTCTCACGCAACGATTCCAGTCTGTGCAATCGTTGCGATATTTTTCTGCGAGATCCTGCAATAATGTACTATCGCAACCGTATGAAGCGAAGCACAGGGTTGCCAATTCAGAGCATACGACACGTGCAAAATCAGGGTTGCCAACTTGGCGAGTTATCTTGAACGTTGGATATTTGAATATTTGGAATATTTATTTTTGTAATTTAAATATTGTAGAATTTATATATATATATGTATATGTGCGTGCGTGTTTTTATATGTGAGTTGGTGTCATTTCTAGTAGCAAGATTGAAGTTTAAAGCGTTAAGAAGTCTCAGGGGTGTTAACTTTCTCTAGAGGGCTGAAAATATAAACAAAATTCAAATATACATAACTCTTTGAAATTAAAATTAAATCATTCGAATCTTCTACACATTATTTATAAAGGAATGGAGCTTTAGAAAAGTGTAAAATGTTTAAAATGTAACTATAATTTTAGAAAGTGTAAACATTGAAAATAAGAAATATTTCTATAAAAAATATTAATTAAGTTTTTAAGCTTAATTAATAAAAAATATTAATTAAACTACTATTTTCTGAAGTAGTAGCTTTAATTTCTAGCAATAAGTTGATTTATAAAGTTAAAAGTATCCTTATTACACTGTAGTATTTTTAAATAAATAGAATAATAAATTATATTTTTTTAAAAAATTAAAAATTAAATTTTCAAATTTAAGAAAAAATTCAATGTTTTTCAAATATTTTGAAATACAAAAGATATATTATTCTTAAATTAGTAGTAAAGAGTATGATACATTCATTTTATAATTCTATAAAGTTTTATACATCAAATGCTTCTATTTTAGAAAGTAGCGTGAACAAAGCAAAAATTACTTAGCATTTATTACAAAATTATTTCTTACTTGCATATATTTTATAATTTTTAAAATTATGATTATATTTCAAATATTTTGTACTTTTTAAAACTATAATCTTTTTGTAAAGATTCAAATTATTTAATTTAAATTTGGAAGAAGTATACCTGTTTGAAAAAATTGTTTATATTTTCTCATTTCGAGACAAAATTAACACCCCTGAGACCCCTTAAGAGGGAATGACATCATTATTAAACAAAATTTCTGCATAAAACGCGTGATTTTTTTTCTTCAATATATCGTACTATTTTAGTTCTCAATTGTCAACAGTCATTAAAAAAATCAAGCTGTTTCCTAATCAAGCCTCTTACGTAAATATTGCAAATTTTTATTCCCGTTTCAACTATAAAAAAATTAGGTTTTTACTGAAAAGTTTCTGTGAGAAAGTCACTGAATTTATCACTTTAAAAAAACGATGAATGCAGAAAATTAAGAAACAGCAATTAAAAAAAAAAATCAAAGAAAACAAAATTACTATTTTTAAAATCGCACATAAAAATTATTCCAGATATCAGAACAAAAAAAAAAAAAAATAATAAAGTTCCATTACACTTCAACGAAAATTAATATCTTGGATTTTAAAAAAAGATCATGTAAACCTTTTCAATAAAAGTTAAATCAAAGAATAAACTATCGAGAAATTTGAAGTGATTACCCTTTAATTTTCTTTCTGTATAAAAGACTCAAATATATATTTAAATTAGAAATCTCTTTCACACTTTAGGCAGGACTAAGTCTCCAAATAGTTAAGGGCAGACTTCACACGCCTCAAAGAATACATATCATTACGCATAAGAATGCAAAAGAATTAACATGCCCCGTGTCTGGTTAAGGTTCTTAAGGAACAAAACAAAAATCGACTCCCGTTTTATTTCCTTTTTGACCCTGACAAGTCACTTTTCATCATTGGGTGTAGGAAGCATCGAAGAAACCTTTTAAAAAAACAACAAAAGAGGGGTAAAAATGATTTTGAGTTGTTTATGTCCGACACTATTGTTTGTCACCTTTCATTCAAAAGCAAGGAGATGCTACCTATATAAGCAACGTGTAGTCCTTAGAACTTCACACTTGTCTCTTGGGAATACAAACAAGTCTTTTGGATCTCCCTTAGCTGGTAGCTGCAGTTTGTACTTTAACAAGAACCATGAAAGCCATGGTAAGTATAAGTAAATTCTATTTTATTAATGACTGCGATTCTGTATAAAAACGTGCTTGAAGACTTCAACGGATATTTGTTAAAAATTGTCACATTCTGTGTGACCGATTAGCCATTTTTGTTTCAGAGTTCCAAATACGATGCAAAGAATCAATTCGAAATAGAATAAACTTTTTAATTAAATTTAGAGTGCAACAAACAAGAACGCATATTCACACCAAAGAATATTGAAAAAATTCTTCCTAATCGAAGCTCAAATGAAATCAATTAGTAAACGCCAACGATTTTTTCCCCCTATTACGTTTAAAAAGACACATCATTTCGAATTCTAATAATCAACGGCAAAGTTCTCTCCAAAAAGGGGATTCCGATTTTTGCGATAAAACTTATAATACCAAACGATTTCGAATCAGTAAATAAATTAAACAATAAGAAAAATTAGTGTTTATATAAATGATTAAATCAAAACAGACGATAATAGTATGAAAACAAGAATAATTTCCAACGTTAATAGATATTTTAAAAACAAATTCAAAGAACATATTTCACATTTATGTATTACATATTTTGATTTATATTCAAATCTAAATAAACTGCGTAGGTTCTTTTATATATAGAGAGAAATTTCCCGAGTTCTCAAATAACGGGTAAAGAGTCACAGTATACTGTCAAATAGTGCGAGTTATAACTGTTTTTCCAATTGCTTCTTCAACATATGTGTAAAGATTTATACTTGTTTGTTGCCACCACAAGAGAAGTAAATTAAATACGTTAATTAAATGCAGATAGGAAAAGCAATCGAACAAGTAAATTTCGTTTTCGGTTGTTTTGCTTAAGCGTTTATTTCACGTGAATAATAAAGACATTTCGTAATCTTTTCGGAATAGAATATAAAATAAAAACCTTGCATTCATTGTTATATTTTTTTCTTTTGCTTTTAAAAGCTCCTTTAATTTTTATGTAATTATAGAAAAATGTAGAGATTCCAAATCGGCAGTAAGGCATATAATTGTTTAATTTAATACTTTTGAATTAATTTGAAAGGTATTTAATATTTTTCAAGGGAGAATAATACTTCAATTCCCTATTTAAAGATTTTTAGTATTTGTTTAACCACAGTAAATCACAAAAACTCTTAGTCGTCCCAGTCACAGTTTATAGTGCAATATAATGTGAATTCAAACATCAAACCGACCAAATGTCTGGCGATAGGAATACACAAAAAAAAGATCAAATAGAACATTTAAATACTTACACCGGTAACATGGGGTAATATAGAATGGTATCCAAAATGTAATCTTTGTCAATTAAAAACTAGGATTAGGAACTATAACATTTTGTTACTTCCCTTTATCAATTTAAAATCTGGAAAAATAAAGTTCAGGAAATATTGTAAATAATTCAAATTCCTAGATTATTAACACTATTTTTAAATCTCTGTACCAAAAAAAGGCAAATTTTGAAAATAAAGTTTCCCAAATTTTCTTTAAAGTTAAAAATAAACTTCATATTATTTGTTTAGAAAGAAGTGTTTCCTATATATATATATATTCCTGCTCTAACTTTTCTGAAATAATACATGTATAAATATCAATTAAGTAACAATGAATATGTTATATTATGTAAAGAACTAAATCTACTCTTATTTACAAGGTATATAAATAGTGCACACTTTAACACAACTAACAACTATTGAACTACGAAATGAAATAAAATTATTTCGGTCAAAAAATACTCATATTACACCACCATCATTTTTTTGCTCATTTTGTCAGCAGGGGTTTGTTAATATAACCGAAAAGGTGTTCACACATCAAATTGCGATGTTGCTTCTAATGCCATACGATCAATGGTGTCAGATTGAGGCCCACGAAATTCATCGTAACATGGGTCTAGTTTGCGTCTGCGTAGCTTTGAACACCATGCAGGGGAGTTTTGGCTCAGTTTTACTCCAATTTTGAGAGTGGACACTTTGGGGAGTGGTCAGGGGGCTTTCTACCTCTGTTCCCCTTCTGCCAAATTATCGAGGGGATTTTCGGCAATTTACCGCGAAGGCACTATATATTCCCAAACATCTATACCTAGCCGGCTGGGTAGGGGCGCGGCGGCACCGACCCATACTAAACGGATTCAAATCATACAAAATAAAATTCTGAGAACCATAACTAACGCACCTTGGTACGTTAGGAATTCTGTCTTACACAACGACTTACACATGGAGCCGATTGATAACTACATCACTAAACTGTCTAGAAATGTTTTTAGAAGTATAGAAAATCATGACAACCCTTTAATTAAAGCACAAACATTGTTCACGTATCCTCATACTAAAGTTAACTTCGCATACAAATCTTCAAAGTGGGAACTTCCATTGAAGCCTCCATAACTCAACAAAAAAACATTTAATTCACACACTGATCTACACCACACGCTTCCGCAACTTTCTTAAAACTGGGTCATTTGAAGAATCTGACGTCATTCCCCATTTTCATCCCTGCGAACGCAGGAGAACTTCGGCGTTTTTCGCCCATCGATGCTTCTTCCTCCACCCCTCCACCCTCCACGTTTTCTCCCGAAAGGGTTTAATTCGGACGGCTTTACCTCGCACATTTTGCCTCCCTTGCGGGAGGCGGCACTCGTCTAATGGTCTTTCTTTTTCACCCTATCTTCAGGGATACTGGGTATAAGCCATTTTTGGCTGGGACCCGCCATATCTAATTTTCGTTTCGTTTTCTAGCCGGCTGGGTGGCGTAGTTTGTTTGTCTCTGGCCTTGTACGACCCTGAGCCAAGTCGTATTTTCATGATGCGGAAAATCGACAACGTCCTTGCATAATTATGCGGCATGTTAAAGATTCTTGAGTGCATGTTTGGCTTGGGTGCTCTCTGTAAAAATAAATTCCTAATTGCCGTTTCATATCGTCAAAGTTCCGGTGCCTTCCTCTGGAGAGGAAACTGGGAGTCAAAATTACATACGGCATTTGGTATTCCACTTATATGGTGCCATACTAAAAACAGACACCAGGAGAATGTACAAGGTCTCTGCAATGGTAAAACACCAATACGCATCCCTATTAGAAATAATAAAAAAACACCCGTGCCTTCTCTGGGATACGAACCCGTGCCCAACGGCACAACAGTCAGCGTCAATAACCACTACAACATCAGAGTGGTATCGATTCGAATTGTAAGAACTAGTTGTTTGATGATAAACTATATTTTGATATATCACTCATATCTGATTTTAATCTTTTAATAATCTACTACGCTTAAAGAATCAAACGCAGAAAGGGGAAAAAACACTTCAAACATTATACAAGTACTTTATCAGATTGCCTTTTTAAAATTTAATTCATGGAGTATTTATTTCAGATCTCTCTCATCTGCCTCGTTGCTTTATGCTGCGCAAGCGCAATGGCCAATAATATGGGCGTACTACCTTATGGAGCATATGGAGCCTATGGAGCTTACCGTGGTTATTATGGCCTACCCTATGCACCTGGTGTAGCACCCTACGCAGCTCCTGCCCTCTCTGCAGCGCCTGTAGCTGCTGCTGCCTTACCAGCTGCTCCTGCTGTAGCTGCTGCCCCTGCTGTTCCAGGAGCTGCTTCCGTAGTTCCCGAATACTACTCTTATCCTTATGGATATCCTTATTACGGAGCTTATGGTGCTTATCCTTATCTTAAGAAATGATAAAAAAGAATGAAATGGCACAATGACTTAAGGCTACATCTATATTTCACATACAGGTAAAAAAAACTTCCTTTTTTTTTTAGTTCCAAGGAATGAATTTTAACCCGCAAACAATATTAGTGATGATACATGTTTATGATGTTGTTTAGAACACAGTTGTAACTTTTTTTTTTCAATAGATGTTATTATATGCTTTATTAATGCAGTAATTTATTGGCTGCCCTTAAATCAATAAAATAACAGGATTTTTCTTTTCTAAATGTTCTCAGAAAAAACTAGTGGCCTCGGCAGCCTAGTGGTCAAGGTAACGGACTCGTCGTTAGCATGTTATGAGTTCTAAGGTAGTGCCACTGAAGACTCGGCGTGTAGAGGACGCTGTTGCATGTTAAATCTGCTGAGGCTTAAATGTCCTCTCTGAGTGTGGTGAGGAAGTTAGGGGAGGGGAGTGCTATAGCCCAGCGTTCAGCTCACCATCGTCGCTTGGCCATGTTTCTAAATTGCGAAGTCCGTCAGCAATAACCCTCTTGCAGCTCATATCAAAAATAATACTTTGTTTTATTCAAAAATAATGATAATTCATTACAGATTTATTGAGTTGTGGGTAAGAGGCATTTTGAGAATCATTATTATTATGCACATTTTTTCTTATTCACGATGTCTTAAAGGTTATTTTTACCGAACAGAATTAATACTATTACTCATATATATTTGAAATTAAGAACTTTTTTAAAACTAAATAAAATATTAATTCAACTTTTTCATTGGGAGATGATCGCAACTGAAATCGTTTTGTGCATGGTTAAAAAGGCAATTATGAACTAAAACTCATTGGCTGAAATTTTTTTTATTTCTATCATACATCACGTTTTGTTTTTTTTTTTAAAAAATAAGATCCTAACGTATATTTTATAAACTATTTTATTTTTAAATAAGTTATTCTTAATTAACTTATATACCTCTTTTCTTCTCCCTTTATTGTTTTCTTTGAAGAACATTGCATAAATCCATAAAACAACTCTACACAGTTAAATTCCTTCGATTCAGTTAAGCCTATTTTACAGTAAAACTGATTTAAAATTAAAAAAAAATTTAGTATAATTAGAGACTATTTTTCAAACTTATGATCTGATTTTTGGTTCAATAGTTAAAATAAATGTTCATTTTTAATTAGAATATATAAGAGTAAATAGCTGTTTATAAATAACTTTATTTTTTTAATTCACAGGAACTCGGAGTGCTGTGCATAAATTACTTCGTCGACGACTTTGACTTATCTGATGTATCTTGAATGAAGTAGTTCATGTCAAGTATTCTGAGAATTTATTGCATTTGAATGTAAATATGCTGTATATGATTCAAGTTCAATAAAATGGTTTTATATATGCAATATTTTTTTGTTTCATGGCATCAGAAAATATTTTCATCATCTTTCTTAATGTGAAATATTGTTTCATTTCATACTTTGCTTTAGTATTTAGTGACTCTAAACAGAATTTACAATTAATAGCCAAAAAGAATTACTTCTTCTAATCGCTTAAAATGTAAATATTTTTTAAAAAACTGCATTCATTTTTGGAATATTTCTAAATATTGCGAATATTATTTCGTAAATAACCTTTGAACTCATATTTGTAAAGCTATAAAAAAATGGCGTAATCACCAACGATTTTCTTTTTATTCTTTACTAGGTTGGCAACAGTTTAACGTTTTTATAGAATTATAAAAAAAATTGAGAGAAGTGGTTCTACTATTGATGAATAAAATAATTCTAACGTTGATAATTTGATTTCGATTTAAGCTAAATAAAGTTAAAAATTAATATCTCAATTTAGAACATTTTCTTCGTAGATAGAGTCAACTAAAATAAAATTTCATTCCCATTTTATTCTGAATGTTTTAAATCCTTTGAATCTGGCAACAATGAACAGTTTGATAACATTATTAGTGTTTATTAATAACACTAATAAATCAAAGGAATGTGTTCAATTTAAAATGTTTCCCGAAATGAATTAAGACTCATTTACCGAAAGATTTTAAAAAATCGTCTTATACCATCAACTGCAGGTTAAATGCTAGAAAATAATAAAAGAAAAAGAATGACGTCAGTAAATGAATATAAAATAAAACTAATAAATAAAACAAAGTAATTAATTTTAATTTAAAAAATGAAAGAATGCCATGATAGCAACAGTGTCGTTATATTGATCACTTATTTTCAGATAAACAAACATAAAAACAAATATTATCACATTTAAAGTATATTATTGAGCAATTTAAAAACGTGTGGGTGGTTCTTCTGACGCAAACATTTTTGAGATTCAAGTAATTAAATTAAAACAATGGGCCAAATATTATTTAGTGCTTTTTTAAGAAAAGAAAACTACAAAATCAAATTTAATTTGATTGACTGATTTATTGGCCAAAAAAGGTGTCTCATTTCAACAGATCAATAACAAACCAGCCTTTTTTCAGTCTTTGTAACAGTTTTTAAAAGAAAATCCCCCACTAATTTCCGTACGCAACTGTAAGATCGGCTTTTCTATGCAGATAACGTTACGCCGTTCATATCCACATATGCCCCCCCCCTCCTCTAAAATATTGCAAGATCCTGTCATTTTACATCGCGCCGACAATCGATGACCGTGAGAAAAACAACACTCCAGCTGCGAACCAAACCTCGAGGGAAATTCGAGATGTAAGAAGGGACCCCATCCACAAAAGAGTGGAGAAGGAGTCACCTTGAAACACTCTCGAAAAGAGATATTATATTTGCCTCCTCCCATCACGAATAACACATTCTGTGGTATTGAAATACTCACCAGTTTGAATAACTTGTATCTAAATGTAAAAATTGTAATTAGTATATATATCAGTAGACGTAATAAATCGATTATTTAATTTCTTAAGTCTCATGCTACTTATAATTTTTTCAAAATCGTCACAGTAACTAATGCAAAGAGTTTCTAACAAAGGACTGGCCATGCCACGTGGCTGCGGGTCAGTTCCGACTTTTGATAGAACAGGATTGTCTTGCCGCCTTCTTACACAGGTTCAAGCTGGCTTCTGATCCCTACTGCCCCATCTGTCCGGGTCAATTTGTCATGGAAGGCTATTGCATTCTCCATTGCAGTGCTCTCCGCGGAACAACTATCGCTCCCCGAGGATGTTTATGGAGGAAATGATTATTTTATGTCTATGCTCATGGGATTGTTATTTCATTGCCAAATCCCTCCGCAATTGGAAATAAAAAATATTTGTTTGATTATCGCTTCTTAATTTTCCTAGGAATCTAGAATCTTTCAATACATACCCCGTTAGAACAAGAATCTTTCAACCTATTAAATTCGAATGTTACAAACAAACCGTTTTATTCTCGAATACTTGTACACTGAGCAATTGTTGTGTTGAATCTATTTTACAGGCCTCACTTAGAAAAAAAAATAATTATCATGCATTCTTAGGGATTTCAATTTTAATAAGTGATTCTTTTGGATAAAGAGAACTATAACTCCTCTATAATTGCTATTATATATTCTTCAAAACAAAAACATCTCGAAGTTTTACAGACCACTTTTTATCAGTTCCATCCCTTAAAATAACTAAAAAGCTTTTTATTTATAAAATTATTAATTTTAACTAAACTTGCAGCATCCCCCCCCCCCCAATTCTTTAAAGTTGATTCTATTTAAGTACTATTGAATTGAATGATTGTTTGATTTTATGGCACGTTAACCAAATTAAGCTAAGCTGCGCCAAACAATAATTTAAAAAATACTAAAATTTTTGAAAACTTATTCTAAATTAGGGGTGTCCAACCTTTTTAGGAAGAGTGCCACTTTCAAATAAAAAAATAATTAAGCGTGCCACTTCCAGCTTTTCGAATGAATAAAAAGGGCAGGATGCCACTTTTTGGCTTATTATGTGACTTTTTTACGAAAAGAGAACATTTTTAATACAAGTTTAAGTAGTAGAAATGTGTAAAACAATATAATAAATGAGACCAAAGCACAAATTTAAATTTATTGTTAATCAGTTGAGTTAATTTTGACCAATATTTTGATTTTGTTAAGTTCATAAAAGAAAACATTTGTGCACAAACGTATGTTGATTCAAATCTACAATATTCGATAGCCAAATGGTGTAAATTTGAAGAACTGCTTGTTAGTACAAATTTCCAAAATTGAAAATAGAGCTACTTATATTTACTTTTTAATCTAATATGGTACTGTATGCAAAAAAATTTTGATTTGGATTTCAGCTGGGTAACAATTAACACTTTGAAGAGAAACTGAAAAATGATTTGTGAAAACGTCTGCATTATTTACCATCTTAAAAATCATCAAACCTATCACTGAAAGAATCCTGCAAAAATGGATATTAAATTTTTAAATCAATCACAGCTCGGAGCACTTTTAACTTAAGTAGATATTTCCAGAATTAATGGGAAATATGTTAATTTTTTTGTCTCCAAAATAAAGACAAAAAAAGCAAAAGTTTGTCCTCAAAAGAAAGGTATTTGACCAACTAGGATAGAAAAAATATAAGCTTTTCCCTGTGTTCATA
Organism: Trichonephila clavata; assembly: GCA_019973975.1. Classification (NCBI taxonomy): domain Eukaryota; kingdom Metazoa; phylum Arthropoda; class Arachnida; order Araneae; family Nephilidae; genus Trichonephila; species Trichonephila clavata. The sequence continues at coordinate 482,871 of BMAO01012710.1, forward strand.
AATTTAAATTATTTTAGTATCCCATAACATCTGTAACAAAATCTAAATCACATAGCCTGTCTTCATTTCAGAATAGCAAGTGCTCACTGGGCAATCCAGTGTTTTCTTCCAGGTATTTTAAAAAACGCGCTCCCTCTAATTCCAAAATCTCGTGAGTGAAAAAATATTTGGAATTCCAACTTGCACAACAATGCAGGCGCGTTCTGTAGACGATAATTTTCTACTGTAACTCATTTATGTTTATTTATTAATATCTTTTCAAATTTTTAAAATTTGTACTTAAGTCTTCGCGTGTCACTGTTGCAACTCCACCGTGCCACGGGTTGCCCCCCCCCCTGTTCTAATTCAAAGGTAATATGATTAAGTCAGATTATGTTTAGTTGAAAATTATATGATTTAATAAAAAAAAATTGGCAGTTATAGAGACTGCCGATAGAAGTGAAAACTTAGTACTCTTAGTATTAAAATTTGAAATTTCATAATGTTTGAATTAAAATTATCAACGTCAATCTGGTTTTCATATTTATTGACACTCCGAGCAACAATTAAATGCATGTTTATATGTTTTTTTATTATTTAAATATATTACGGGCTGTACAAGAACACGACAAAATATAAATACAATTCAAATGAAATAAAAATTAATATACAATTATATTATTTATGGATAGCATTTGTATTTACTTAAATTTCAATGTACTTGATTTTTAACATTATTTTAATTGTTTGCATCATTGTCATCATTAATTTCAACAATACTTAGACTTTTTGTACTTTCAATTATTTCATTTTGTTCTAAAAAAGATACAATAGGCGTATGGTAACTAAAGTAAGAAAGGAAAATGTTTGATTCAAATTTCTCTAAGTATCGCGTAAAAACCGCATCGATCGTCGTTTTATATTTCGTAGTACTGAGTTTTCGATCATTGGCCATATTTAAATTGTTTCATTTAGAAATTCAATTAGTGGTAGATTTTTATCATCTGCAAAGTTAATATTGAAGTCTCCACTTAAAATCATCGGTACATTATCATATTTTTCGCCAAACCTTTTTCAAGTATTTCAGAACTTTCTTTTGTATAAATCATCAAATTTTCGAATAAAAATTGTAGTATCTGTCTCAGGGATTTTCCAGGGAAAATATAAACGGCAACCATTAATATGTATTGCCCATTCTCGGAATCGCAACGAGCAATGCACAGTATATACACATTAAACTTTTCCCTAAATCCATTCAATTTCACTTATAAGATATATACACAGCACTATACATCAGCTATATAGCTACAGATATATTGCTATAAGCATGTCGGTGACGCGAACGCACGAGATTTCCACCCATCCAAAAAGTGTCTAAGGCGAACGCCAGTCAGAGCATGTCGGTGACACGAACCCATAAGATTTTCCCCTACCAAAAAGTGCCCAACGCCGCTAAGAAAGTTTTCACTTCAAAAATTCTCACGAAGTCAATTAAGAATGGCATGCATTAAAAAAAATCAGATGATATAATAAAATCCATAAAATAGTTATATTTGATGTAAAATATCAATTGAGCGTAAAAATGCAAATGTATTTGGATGGAAGTTTTCCCTGACCAAATCAGGGAAGGTTAAAAGGATTTGTTTTTAAAAAGATATTTCTTTTGGATGAATAATGAGAACGTTCCATTAAAATATGTAAAACGGAGAGGTCACATTGGCGAAAGTAGCATAATAGAGGACTCTCTCCTAGCAACAAATGCCAATGCGTTTGAAGTGTGTATCCGATACGAAGTCGATCAAGCGAACATCAGATCTTCGTACCATCATCGCTGTCCAATGAGTAATGCAAAAGATGAGTACGATGTTGCTTGCTTTTGACTTGCTGATCCCAAGTTGCTTGCCATTCAAGAGACGGGATCAGTTTGTGACGGATCTATACGCGGCTCTAACTAACTCCTTGGGGATACTTTAAGGGAAATAATTATTTCAACCAACTTTCACCGAAGGTAAGAAAACGTGATTAGGCAAATTAAGTTTATTATATAAATTCTGTATTCTCTCGCGAGTTTTGAGAGCTAGTGAAGTGAGAATCTAAGATTATTAAAGAGAGAATTGAAGATTACCAAAGTGAGGGGCACTCGGATGCGAGGTGGGATTTTTGAGTTACTAGAGTTCAAGTACTGTGCTCATTATTTAAATAGAAGTTAGAGAGTAAATTGTTAGTGCGCGTCCGAGTTAAAAACGAGCTTGTATAAGTTATCGTAGAAATTAATTGAATGTCTGTAAATATTATCCTCATGCTAACTGGTCTCACCTTCGCCCTCTAGTTGTTGATCAAAACTATCTTAATTGTATTATTATTGTGTCTGTGTTGAATATGTGACAATAAAATAATTTTAGTGAATAATGTCGTCTGATCAATTAGTTCCTCCCACACATCTAGCCGGGTCCGAGAGTATACAAGGGGTGGGGGGTTAGAGGGAAGTAGGGAGTAGGAGTAGGAGGGAAGAGGGAAGTAGGAGTTCCTCATTATAAGTTAAGTGCCTTATAACATTTACCCTTACAGGACTATAAGGTTTATTATGAATAAATGTTAGCATGTAATTGCTTATTTTAGTTTATTTAGACATAAAATAAATAAACAATCTTAAAAAAAATACATAACAATGTGAAGTTTTTTGGGGGGATCAATGTATCAGACATTATTTTTATTTGTCCAAATACATGTAACTATTGCACTAAGTAATATTTACCGAATGACATAAGATATATGAGAAAAAAAAACTATAATATCTTAACACACAGTAAAGGGAAATAAGTAACAAAAATAAGAATGCAGCCCACAAATATCTCATCATTGGCGTGAATTGATTTGACAGTTTCATCTCTAAGCTTTCTCGTTGTGACGTAAAGGAAAAATGGATAAGTAGCGTGAGACTTAAAATTTAAATTATTCATTTATTACGACCAAAGCTATTAATTACAGTATTTACAGTTGATACAAGTAATTCGAACTATTGGGTATTTCAATACCTCTGAATATTTTACTGGTGATGGAGGAGGTCAAAACACAGCTTCTCTTTTCGAGTGTTGCTAGAGGCTTTCCTCTCCACTCTTTTGAGGATGGGGCGGTCCCTTCTTACACCTCGAATTTCCCTCAAGGTTCTGTTCACATGTGGATTGTTGTTTTTCTCATGGCCATTGATTGTCGGTGGGATGTCAGATGACAGAAAATCGTAATATTTTAGGGGTACTCTTGTGCATATGAATGACATAACGTTATCTGCATAGGAAAGCCGATCTTGCTGCTGCGAGGCGGGGAAAAGGTTACACCGTTTGCGTAATTGCATTCCGCATAAGTTCTACTTGACATTCTGCATAAAAAGTAGAAATAAGGTTATAATTAAATAAGACAATTGCCGAATTTAAAATGGAGGAGGAATGTTCGCCTTAGATGCGAAAGGGTTTGTAGAGAGAAAGAAAAATAAATAAAACTTTCAGTTACCTTTCTTACTATTATTAATCTCAGAAAGCTTCGATAATTTTGAATAATATCAAGTAAAAAAATAACTAATAGGGGAGCAAAATAGTTTGTTTTGGGGCATTTCTGTAAAAGCAAAGTAAAATAATAAACGGCCTATAAACTGAAAAAAAGTAAACTTTTAAAAACATATGAACTTAATATTGTTATAGTTTGGGAAAAGGAAAGCATGTTTGTCAAAGAGTTCCTCTCTGCTTTTACAGGATTTACCAACTTATCTTAAAATTGAATTTAACATAATTTGATTGAGTTACACAAATTCAGTGTTAAAAATAAAAAACTAATGCGAAATAAATAAGGGCTACATAATTAATGTCAGAGATAGGGCATGATATTTAAATTTGCACACTAGATTGCAAGAACTAAAATTAACTTTCTGATCAGAAAAGCGATTATGGTAGTTTTCCCTCGGCCGAAGAATAAATATATAGCAATAGTTAATAGTCATACAGCAAAAATCGATACAGTCCCTAACTATTATGAGACGGTTTTAAAAAGTGTCAATACTGGGGGGGGGGGGGAACTAATACTAATGTAAGAAATGAAGTTAAATATATCTTCTAGTTTTAATGTATAGGTATTTTTTCAAAGGTAAATAGAAAGGGGGGTATGGACCAAATTACTGCGCACAAAAAAATAATGTAAAGAACCCTCTTTTAATTTCTTTTTTTTAAAATAAAATATTCAAAAGTGATCTACATAATGGTGTGTGTTTGGTGTATGTGTATGTGTTGTGTGTGTATGTGTGTTCTGTGTGTGTTGGGTGTACTTGTGTGTGCGTGTGTACTTGTGTGTGCGTGTGTACTTGTGTGTGCGTGTGTGTTGTGTGTGCGCTTTTGTGTGTTTGTGTTCGGGTGTGTGTGTAATGAAATTCATTTTAAAAGATATAGTCGTGGCAAAAGAAAAGCTGAGTTAACAAACACGGAGTTTATTTATGCAATTTACGCATCACCAGGAGAGTTGTTTTTTATGCGTCCTTTCGCAGTAAATTCTGTGCGAGAAAAAGTCAGAAGAATTCCCAATCCCTTCATACATTTAGATACGGAAAATACACAGGAGGAAAAAAAAGAGATGTTATAATTATATATATATGTGAGAGTTCATGAGAAATAACTTCTCAAAATGTTTAACAAAAACATTTTATTCGGTTTTAACATCTAGGGGACAATTTGCATTCATTTAAAGAGCTAAACAACACAGCCGTCGGCTACATGCCGTGAGCCAGAACACAGACTGACTCAACTATTTCATTTCGAAATCATACAATTGCATAATAAAAAAAAAGACAGCCAATCAGCGGCTCGCACTACAGGCGCTTCGAACGGATATGAAAAAATAAATAATCCTTGAATAAAAAGAAAAGTTTGAGTGTCAATCATTTCGGCCGGCGGGAAAGAAGAAAAAGAGTGATACTTCCTTTCCCTCTTCAAATCCCACAACTCGGCCGTCCTGACATGTCGCTGTCCTCAGCGAACGCGAGTATAAAAACAATTTAGAACGGAAGCATCCTGTAATGCTTACAATCAAATTACATTCAAAAATAACACTGACATAAAAATACACTATGAAGCAATTTGAAAAGAAATACAATAAATCACAAATGATAAACACTTCAAATTATAAAAAAAAAAGTTCACAAATTAAACACTTAAAAATAAATGCACAGTAGAAGTATGTGGAAGTATGAGCCATAAAAATAACACGCGTAGAAAAATGCCAAAGGAAAATTACTAAGGGAACAAAAAAAAATGCCTATCCAAAAGGTTTCATTAGGTCGACAGCTGTTGTCGTTTGGTTTGGGCCTGCATGATTCCCTATCTTGGATACCTCGTATCTTCCTTTGCCGTTGACCTGAGTCACTTCATATGGTCCGAAAAATTTGGGTCTAAGCTTTAGACCAGTTCCAAACTGAGTTCGTTGGATGGCCACGATGTCACCGATCTTGTATTCGGTAGCTTCCTTACACTTCTTGTTGTGCTGCTTCCTATTTTCGTCTTGGATTTTGAGAATGTTTTTAACAGCTTCTGATCTAAGCTTGTTTCTTTGATCGTTGAATTCTTTGAACATCTCTTCGATAAGGATTTCTCTTATGGCGATGTCTTCGCTGCTTCTCATCTTTACACCTGTCAGAAGTTCGAATGGTGTAAACTTAGTGCTACGACAGATGGTGTCATTCAAAATTCTTTGTGCTTCTGGCACGTGCTTGAACCACTTCGTGGGGTCTTCAAGGGTAAGCTTGGTCAGTGCTGGAATTAGGGTTCTATGAACTCGTTCGACTTGACCATTCCCACGTGGTACTCCTGTTGCAATTTGCAGATGCAGGATATTTTCTTTTTCACAGTACTCTTTGAAGCTGTTCGATGTGAACGCTGCTCCTCTGTCGGTGATTATCCGGACTGGGTTTCCAAATGTTTTCTGTTGGAGTCTAAGTTTCTCCAACGCGTCTTCAGCGGATACGGACTTCGTAGGATAGAGCCACACGAATTTCGAAAACGCATCTACGACAGTCAGAATATGCTGATAATTCTTGTTTGTCGAGGGCATTGGTCCTATGAAGTCTACATGGTAGGTGTGGAGAGGGGTATCTTCTTTGGGAATTGGATGCAACATCCCCTCTTTCTTGCCGGTTTTCTTGTTTGCAAGGATGCATGGTATACAATGCGCTATTGTGTTTTCCACTTTAGACTGCAATTTCGGAATGTAAAACTCTTGCTTCACAATATCTGTTGTTTTGGCGACTGCAAAATGTCCTTTCTCGTCTTGCTCTTCTTTCTTCGAAATGTTGAAAATCCAATCTGGAGATTCTGGTTTCACCTTTTCTTCATGAAAAGGACAGGGAGCATGGGCGAGGAATGCTGACCCAATGATTGCCTCAAACTTAAGAGCTGCGCTGGGGACAACTTGAAAGTCTAGACGGCAAACGTGTCCGTCTATCTCCGCAACATGTCTGAAGGATCCAAGTGTTTTAACTTGTCCCTGACCAAGTCCGGTCAGGACCGTTGATTCTCTCCAAAGTTTAATTTTTGGATTCATCCTCTTGTAGACGTCAAAACGTATGAGGTTGCGTACACTGCCTGTATCCAATAAGGCTGTGACGACAAAGTCTCCTATCTTGACCTGTCTTGTAAACTTCTGCAAATCTACATCTGGATATTCTATTGCTTCTTCTGGTACTTCATTGACGATGTGAACAGGATGCGTGTCAGAGTGCGTGTTGATCTCATTCCCTTGACTTCTTCTTAATTCGGGACATGCATTTCTTAGGTGGTCAGGAGAATCGCACTCATAGCAACGAAAATTCTTCTGTCCAGAAGTCTTGCTTTGGGCTGGCATGGAACCTCTGCCTCCCGGTTCAGTCTTTGTTTGACGTTTATCGTAGAATCTCGTGTGATTCTCTGTAGATCTACCATGGTTGTCATTATATTTTCCACGGTTGTCTCTAAACCTTGCATGGTTGTCGCTAAGTTTTCTGCGATTATCTTGGAACCTTGATTTGTCGTTATGACTGGGACGACTCTCATTCTGTTTCCTACCGTGGTGGTTATTTCTTAAGCTATCTTTTAAGCTTTCAAATTCGTCGAATTTATTGGCGAGTTCTTCAGGCTGTTTCAATTCGAGCCACTCTCCAAAAAAATGATCTTTAATATCCTCAGGAGCTTTTGCCTTTATTCGCTCAGCAATAAGTAGGTTTACTAAGCCTTCAAAAGTGGTTATCTCTAGAGTAGAAATCCATTCCCTAAAGTAGCAACTTAATTCGTGGGCGAAACTACGCCAAGTCTTTTCAGGGTCCTTTTGATGTCTGTAAAATAGAGTTTTAAGTTTTTCTGCAGACAACTTGTACTTTTTCAAAACCAGCTCCTTAACATAGTCGTAGTTATTCGCGTTTTCAGCTGTCTCCCTCGCCAACATGTTAGAGATCTCCGGAGGCATCACATGGAGTAGGTAAACTACCCATTCTTCTCTTGGTACTCTGGCCATCTCAGCTCGCCTCTCAAAGTTGACGAGAAAAAGACTCATCTCATCTTTCTTCTCATCAAACTTAGGCGTGATTTGTGCCAAAGGGATCTTATGATGAACCTCCTCAGTTCTTCCAGGGGGCGTCGTGGCTGCTGGGGCTGCCTGCAATTCTAAACGTCGGATCTCTAAACGTTGTAATTCAATTTGCCGCTGCTCAGCCTCAGCTTCACGTTCAAGTCGTCGCTGCTCAGCTTCACGTTCAAGTCGTTGCTGCTCAGCTTCACGTTCAAGTCGTTGCTGCTCAGCTTCACGTTCAAGTCGTTGCCGCTCAGCTTCATGTTCAAGTTGCTGACGCTCAGCTTCTGCTTCTTCAAGTCTTTCTCCGATTATTCTATCCAACATAATTCGGACTGCCTCTTCGTTAAAATTCTTACTTTCAAGAATTATGTGCTTAATGTCGGGAACTCTGCTGTTCGGTGGAACATTTTCACCGAGTTCTTCACAGACGTTCACCAGATCCGCCTTTTTACCTTTCGCTAAAAATGCCATTACGAAAGAGTTCGGTACTTAATGAGGCACTAGTAATAATTAGCTTCTAAAAATTATCAATACTGACTTTTATAATTGGAAAAAACAAAAAGAAATCCAATACTAACATTCAAAGACACTACCTTTATATTGAAAAATAATATCTACCATAACAAACAAGAACTATGCACTGTTATGCACACCACTGGTGTTTATAATCTTTTTAATTACACCCTAACAACTTTTAAGATTTAAAAAAAAACAAGGTTAAATTTAGACCGCGCGTTAGGCAATGACTTCATGCACAAGTCAGTGAATTTTATCCTTTCAAACACAATTAGAATTTATATGGCTCATACCTCGTTAAAGAGATAATAATCACAAATATGTTATACGTAATATGATTATGTTCACTTTTCAACAATATGCACGTGCAATGTAGTACCAACACAATAGTCACAATGCTTACCTAGTACTGCACTATCAAACAGTGTGGATCACAAGATTTACTCAACTCTGGTACTATACCAACAGCTAACACTTACTATAAAGATTTTTCATTCTTATTTGACAAGATAAATCATAATTTATTCATAAACACTATTTTTAAATCACAACTGTGGACCTAGTTTCGGTTTTAAAAAAAAGAAAATCTACTTTCGTTTTCAAAAGAAATAAAATCTACTTTCGTTTTCAAAAGAAATAAAATCTACTTTCGTTTTTTAAAAGAAAGAAAATGTACCTTTTTCTGTTATCAAATAACCTGAAATTAGCATTCTAAGCATTTCTTAACACACACAATGATTAAGAATAACTGAACTCACTTGAAAAGGAATTAAATCCTATTAGCACAAAACATTACACAGTACTGTAATACTTTAAAAAAAACCAAAAATATCAATAAAATTACTAAATCTATACTAAAATTGATCAAATTCAACCGAAACTTGCATGAAAAGAATTATATCATATTATCACAAAATATATAACACTGTAATGTAATACTTTCAAAAACATCAATACTATTACCAAATCTATTCTAAACTTGATCAAATAAAAATATCAATAATCGAACAACAATACTGATCAAGTTAACGATTTGAAATTATTCACTTTTCACAACTAAAAAAGCATAGCACCATAAATCAAAATTTGGCGAAAATCAAAACAGTACTTATCTTGACTCTTCAGGTAGTCCACTCTTGAAATATACACCGGACACTGGTGAAAACGAAACACGAGATTGTCACTGACGAAACACGAGACTGTCACTGACGCAATACAGCAAGATCACTGAACTTTTTGAGTCCACTAGGCAGGACTATAGATGAACACACCCGAAAGCGAAACGGTGCCGGACAAAAAACCAGACGAGGAAACTGCAGGGCCGGAGCGAGAATGAAGCCCGAAACGAAACTGGAATCCGGAACACTGGAACCCGAACGAAACTGGAATCCGCAACACTGGAGCCCGGAACACAACTGGAATCCGCAAAACTGGAGCCCGGAACACAACTGGAATCCGCAAAACTGGAGCCCGGAACAATACTGGAATCCGCAAAACTGGAGCCCGGAACAATACTGGAATCCGCAAAACTGGAGCCCGGAACAAAATCGTAACGGCTTCCTAAAAGCCGAGAGACAGTTGGCTGTTTTTTCTCACGCAAACATGTCAGAGCCGACAAACTAATCTGCGGGGATTTCCCTAAAATTCAATCCCGGCCGAACCCCCAATCTGTGAGAGTTCATGAGAAATAACTTCTCAAAATGTTTAACAAAAACATTTTATTCGGTTTTAACATCTAGGGGACAATTTGCATTCATTTAAAGAGCTAAACAACACAGCCGTCGGCTACATGCCGTGAGCCAGAACACAGACTGACTCAACTATTTCATTTCGAAATCATACAATTGCATAATAAAAAAAAAGACAGCCAATCAGCGGCTCGCACTACAGGCGCTTCGAACGGATATGAAAAAATAAATAATCCTTGAATAAAAAGAAAAGTTTGAGTGTCAATCATTTCGGCCGGCGGGAAAGAAGAAAAAGAGTGATACTTCCTTTCCCTCTTCAAATCCCACATATATATTAGTTTAAGTGAGTTGAAATAGTTATTTTTATAAACTGCGTAGGTTATATTAGGTAAAATGCTGGAAAATTGCGTGCACAAGCTACTTTGTTATTTTTTTTTCTATGAATAGGAAACAGATCATAACACATGATCCTATTCAAGTCGTAAATTAAATGAGATTGGCGTTTTGAAAAATGTTATTCGTATTTAAGATACATAAAAAATATGCCAAATGAAACTTTAAATTAATATTTAGTAAGTTATTACAATTTTCCCCTCTGCAAGACAGGTGTGGGTGCCTGGGACACACAAGCATCTTATGGAGATACCAAAGTAAAAATTTAAAATTAAAATTTTTTTTTCTTTCGCTTCACTTTAATAAAAAAAAAATTCTCAATAAGGTTAACTAAAGTGTGGGAAAATATACAAAGCCAAGATAACGTAAAAATATAAAAACAGCTATTTAATAAATTATTAATACTGAGTATGGAATAAAGAAATTATTTTTAAATTAGACAAGAAGATATAATGATGCAACAGCAAACAGGATGAAAACGGACTGAAATGAACTGACATGAGAGTTGACCCACGATTCGCACAATCATTGACTACTCTAGTTTTATTTCTTAAGTGATACTATATATATCACAATAACTTTAAAAAAACACAAATTCTTAAGACTGGAAATAGAACTCGATTCAACAAAAAAATGGATTTTATTATTATTATTATTATTCATAACTCAATTTTACCGGTATCATATTTATTTTTATAAAAGACTTTGGAATATTCTGACAAAAGGTATGAGTTCGGAGGCTATTTGACAAAGATGGAAAAATTTCTTCTGTGGTACTTTTATGCCATCCTGATTATCTTTTATTTATTTGTTTGTATTTTTTCTATATTTGTACTCTTTTTTTGTGTAAAGAAATTTGCTTATTTATTTTTACGAACTTATTTACTTAATTTTATGTATTTATAATATTTGTTCAGACAAATTGTTATAAAAACTATTATCGTCTTTTATACAAGTTTCTCAGGGATCTCGAAGGATCATTCAAATAAATTTAATTGTAACTCAAACTAAAGCTGACAGGATGAAATATAGCAAAATTTGCGCAAGCTGTTACTGATTTTAATTTACATATATCAAGGAAATGGAAAACACTATGTCAATTTGTAAAACCCTTTATCTACCCTGTGATCCGGCTAAAGGTGTGGGAGGAAGTGAAGGACGACTCGACATGATCATTTCTAATTATTTATCCAGCTCACTAATTAACTCAAAAACAAATCAATTAATCAGATTAAATAAGATGTTTCCAAGTAGAGAGTAGAGGTTAAGTGACGAGAGTCGCGTGTTCGGAGAACACTTCTAAATAATTGATCCACTTTTTATTAATCAATCTTCTAATTTAGTATTTGATTTAAACTGTAGTTATGTGACTAATTGTCACTTAAATCTCTTTAATAATTTAAATATCAAAACGTGTTATAAATATGACTAATACATGAACTGTAGATAGCCTTCTTATCTTCAACTTCGTAATGTGTCAATATCTTGGTAACTTCAATTAAATAGCAATTTTCCTCTATATAACTATCAATCTCTTTATAACTAACTTTCTATCTTTCTTCTATCACACTGACTTATTAACTCTCTTCCATCTATCCCTCCAACTAACTCCTAGCAAGCAAACCTGAACTATATATAATAAACTTAATCTGCACATATTACGGTTTCTTCTACAGAAAAGGGTTGTTAATTTTCATAGCCCAAGGATTTCCCAAGAGGGTGAAGGGAAGGAGGCGTATGGATCCGTCACAAATTATCAAAATTCTAAAGTTAAGCAGCAAAATCTAATTTCAAAAAATATTTTTTATAAGGTATGCATTTTTTGAAACAAAAATAAATCAAGTTATGAACTTGCAAATAAAAAATGTGCAAAGAATTTTGAAATCAATTAATAATAAGCACTTCAAGTTAAAATGTATAAAATTTTTTGAGATAGTTCCACAAAAAAAATCTAATTAAAGTTTAGGATGTTGTTGCCCTGAGTCGTCTCTTAGCCGCTAATGACTGGTTCTCATTAGTGGCTAAAAAGATTATCTTATGAGAAATATTATCGTTGACACATGGGATGGCACAGACGCCACATGTGGATTTTGAAATTTACTTTAACTTAATACATAAAAGATTCTAAGGCAGGGATGATCAATCCACGTGTCACTGCGTGGAAAAAATCATATTGTAAAGCTATTATCAATACGTTGATATTTGTGTGAACTGAAATTTTAGAGTGCTTTCAAAAATATTTTGTTATCTTCTATATATATAAAGGAGAAAAGCGACTCACTGACTGACTGACAGACTAATCACGATATCTCCGGAACTATTCAACCTACAGATTTGAAATTTGGTAGACATGTTCCTTTTATGGAGTAGAGATCAGCTAAGAACGGATTTTGTGAAATTCGAATCGCAAGGGGCGTTACGGGGGGTTAAGGGGCGTTATGAATAATTGTTTCCATGTTTAAACTACTCGACGTACAATCTTGAAATTAGGTAAACAGATTCCTTTTATAGAGTAGAGATCCCCTACAAATTGAATTAGGGGAAAATTGACCCCCAAGTGGCGTTGCGGGGGCTTAGGGGCCGTTATAGATAATTATTTTCATTTTTAAGCTATGAGACGCACAGACTTTATATTTGATAAAAACATTCCTTTCATAGAGTAGATATCGGCTACAAAATGGGCTTTGGGGAAAAAGTCCCCCAAGTGGCTTTGCGGGGGAATAAGGGGCGTGATAGATAAATATTTTCATTTTTGAACTACTTGACCTACCAGCTTGAAAATTAGTGGGCATGTTTCTTTCATGGAGTAAATATCCGTTACAAAATGGTTTTGGGGGAAAATGACCCACAAGGGGTGTTGCGGGGGGTTAAGGGGAGATATAAATAATTATTCCGATTTTTTTAAACTATTAGTTGCGAAGTCTTGAAATTTGGTGAGAAGATTCCTCTCATAGAATAGAGATACGCCACAAAATGCGTTTCGTAAAAATAGACCCCCAAGTGGCGTTGAAGGGCCGTATATTTTTCAATACAATCGAATTCTTAATGCCAGGACTGAAATATCAATAATTTATTCATATATATAACCAGCAAAAATTTATAAAACGACATGAAATACCCAGCGAAGCGGGCGGGTAACAGCTAGTTTTCTATATAAAAATGTCTGATAATAAATTATAACAATTATTATTATTAGATATCTAATAATAAATGTCTAATAATAAAAACATCTATATAAAATAAATACTGTTATCTACATAAAAATATCAACAATAAAATTTTAATCCATGTTGGAGAACGAGTATAAATCATATTAAAAGCAAAGAAATAGAAGATAAGAAAGAGAGAGAGAGAGTAATGATGCATTCATTTCTATGGAAATTTTTCTGGTCTTAGGGTATCCGACTGGTTTAAAACCATCATTTTCCCCCCAAAAAATCAAAATTTATTTTTGAATTTATTTTTGTAGCCTATTTAATAAGCTTTCTAGAAATATTTTTCTTTTAACTTTGAGTCAATTAGCAAAAAAGTTACAGCTGTTTTTGCTTAGGGTAGTAAGCCCATATCAAAACCGGAAATTTAAATCCGAAACCGGAAGTGTGAGTCTCCTGTTAATTTTCACCTACAAAATACGATTTTCATTCATTTAAAATATTTTAACGAATTATTAAAGAGACAAAAGTCAACTGATTGCAATGTTTGTTTTGATTTAAACGAGTTGCCATCTTTTTAACCGTTGCGTTCTAAGTTACAGCTCTTTAGATCTTTTTTATTAGTACTTTTATACACATAGTTATTTTTTATTAAATTAAAGTAATCATGCCAAAAAACAAGGTCAATAAGGCTATAAAGAAGAGATTCCCAGTGAGTAGAATTAGTTGGAGATACGTTGAAAGGAAAATCAATGGATCCTCCAAAAAAATTCAGTTAATTATTATTCAAAATTCTGGATTACATGGATCTTTGCGATCAAAACCTCCGAAGAAAATGTCTTCACGGAAAAATTCAGAACTATAATCAAAGCTTTAACAATGTCGTGTGGGGCATAATCCCGAAAGAGACCTTTGTTGAACTACAATCACTCCTCTTAGGGATTTATATTCCAATAATAATTCTTTTTGATTCTGAGTTAGCTAGTTTATTACCTCTACTTCAAAACTTAAGAATGGAATTAGGGCCTGAAATGAAGGGATATTTTTGGTGCCTCGACAATACGAGAACTTGAGTATGAGGTTAAAAAATTCATCACACGTACAAACATAGAGAGTTTTAATACCTTCCTAAATCTTTAAAAAGTTTTATTGGAAGTATAAACATTATTTTTTATTTTCTAATGAATGTTATTTTTGTACACAATGGTTCACGATAACAGTGATATCTCTTAAGGCAATTGAAATATTTTTATGACTTTTTGAGTTTGTATTATAATGAATAATTTGTGCTAAAAGCTTACAGTAATTTTTTAATTAAGTTATTTCTTAATGTAATTCAATATGAAAAAAAAAAGTTTTTTTGAAAAAAAAACCTGGGTGTTTTTATGTCAAGCACCTCTGTATTTCATAATTTTATCGTAAAATTTCGTTTGTTCTAGTGTACAGCATAGTTAAACATTAAAGAATAGCATTCCTGCAAAAATTTTATTTGTTTTTGTAATATATTTTCAGTAGAGCAAAAGAGCAAATTTTTGTAATATTTTGATTCAGATTTCTCAGCATATTGAAAAACAATATTTCAAAAAATTCTTTTTGCGGTATTTTTATAGTTTTGCAACATACTTACTTAAAAAATAACAATTAAATAATTATTTAAATCCTATTTTAGAAAATTGACTCCGAACCCGGTTGGATACCTTAAAAAACTTTTTATATAATTTATTCCTAGTACTATACATATTTGCATTAAAGCGTGTGGAAACCAATATAGAAAAAGAATATGAATATATATATATTACTAAACTGGTATGAACTTTTCTGGTCTTAAGGCTTTTTTTTTTTTTTGCATCATTTATTTTCATTACTGCTGGACAACATCGTTTTAAAATTTCTGCCTAAAACACAGGTTTAGTTAGTATTTAATTAACGAATTTTACTTCGAATTTATTTTTTTAAGATTACAAGAATAGGTCAAAGTAGTAAAAGTTCTCAATTGCAAGTAAATAAATTTATAAATTAAATTAAGAAAAGAAGAACAATTTCGAAGGTTTTAACCGAACAGAATAAAAATCAAAACAGAACTCCTAAATGTTAAATATGTTTTTAAATATAATGATTATATACACATAATCTCAAAGGTAAAGTTGGAAGCAAATTAATGGCAGGCAAAATGAAAAAACTGACTTACAAAATTAATAAAACACAATGTCTTAAAATAATTCTTTTTGGGGCGAGTGTGAAGGACAAATGCTGAGGGAGAATATTCACCTTCCATCTGAGTTACGGTTTTAAATTCTTCAAATGAGTGAACAAAAACCGGGAAAATGGATTCATAACGTTAAATACATTAAGTAATTGTTCTCTTCCAAACGGTTTCAGCTGGGCTCGGAAACATTCGGATGGAAATTTTCCACGCGTCGACGATCTACCATCAGCACATGAAAATATTCTGCATCCAAACTGCGAAATTACTTCCAAAAGAATGCTTATCACTGGATCCAAGCCTTTGAAGGAATTGCCTGCAACCTTTCTATTTCAGGTGTTATGTGGACGAATGTAAACCTGAAGAAAAAAGGCGCTTGTTTTATGTGCTGCTTGACCCTGGCGCGTCAACTATTCATCGTCAAAAGTTAGAAGCATTGAAAAAATTTTCAAAAAAGAGAGAAAGAAAAGAGTTATATTGAATTATTTGTATTTTGACGCTTGTGATTGGCAGCATTCGTTCAGGTACAGGGAAAAGTCTGGGTATATAAACACACAAGAATTCTGGAGACATCACAATTGTCTTCTCTAGCCAGCGGTAGCAGGTCTCTTGGATTTTCTTGGTGGTTGCTGCCTTTGTACTCCTTATCCACAACCATGAACGCAATCGTAAGTACTCATTTGTTTTTGATTCATTTGTTTAAAAAAATTTAAGTTTCAAAAACTTATCTTGCTTACTCGTGTTTATATGAAAGGGGTGTTACAAATATACAAGTAGCCTTCTAGTGTAAGTATACCTGCTTACATCTAAAACATAAACTCTCCAATAGTTGTGTCTATGGTCGTGGAGACTGTATCATAATTTCTAGCCCCAATACCATTGAACACCCCCCACCTTGTAGAGGGGCTGATGCTCGGTAAAACTGTAGAGGTTCACAATCTTCCCGTTGGTGGGATGTGGTTATCAGGAGAGGGAGATGCCAGCTCATGTGTCGTCCTCGTCGCTTGACCAGGGCTCAGAATTACGATATACGTCCCCAGTGCCCTTTATAGTGTGACGTAAAAAAGACACTCCCCTCCAATAGTTAGGCACGAGTGTTCGAAAAAAGTATACCTTTTTAACTTTGAGAAAAATACTTACTTTCTTCGTTTTTTAACTTTATGCCTTAAAAATACAGAATGAATTAGTTTTTCCATATTAAATCTGTTGTCTAAATTATAAATACACAAAAATATCAAATGATATTAGTGTTTTAATTTTAATTTCTCCTTCGTGTTGAACATCGTGTAATTTTTTAAAGTTATTTCTTATTGATGTTATAACATTTTTAATCTCGTGATAATCTTACTAAAAAAAGTATCGCTTGGAGATTTTACACAAAATATTTCTGGATCTTAGGTGATTTTGTTGTATACCATTCTGCCGATTTTTTTTTATAAAGTTCTTACCTTATAAATCCTAAGTTGGAATACATTGACGGAAACAATTCTTAAAACACATCTAGGAAGGATTCTTCCAGGTTTTTTTTTAATGAATATTTCTTTTTTGTTAAATTGCCTTTTTAAAGATTCCTTTCGATTTTTTAAAGAGAGAAACTTCTCATTTTCTTATTTAAAACTAATATCTGCAGTTATTATAAACGAAATGATTGAACGTCCTGGATAGCAATTAAATTAATGTAATAGATTCTTTACAACAGGAATTTCATGCTGTTTTCCTGACCCCAAAGCCCAGAGAGGATGCGAGCTGTAATTTATATTTATGATACGCCTAAAATCTGATTCGTTAGCATTATATGTAACAATCGAGACAGATCCTGCATCAACTAGGTCAGATAATTATGATTAACTATTCTAAAATGTTTTTTAACATTAAAAAAGTATCCACCATGAAATTTTAATTCAATTTTAACCCTTTCCAGGTTCATTTTATTTTTGGATTATGAATAATAAACATGTCATTTTTTTTTAAAAATTTTTAAACATACATATCTTTGTAACCCTTTATCTATCGGCATTATGATTTACTGCAATATTTTCATACATTGGTTTTTTTTTAATCACTACATTGAAAAATTGAAAATTAAGGAACATACATAAATAAAATACTCAACTTTGGGAAATTTAATCCGTTAGAGCTAATTTATTTACTTAGTACTTTAAGGTACTGTCAGTCCAAAAAGGTCTAAAATATTTTCATAATACGAAAAGATCGAATGGCTTTTTTAACCTAGTTTTAACTCTTAAAAATGTTAAATAACCAGAAAGCACTAATAATTTACAGCACGAAATATTTATTTTTAAATATGATTAAGTTTTTGAAATTTATTTAATTTTTCTTACACATAAAAACAGCTTTTACCCATAAACTTAATTTGATAATATTCAAAGAAATAGTTTTTCTTTTCATTAATACACAAAAATTCATTGCACGTTGTGCATTTTTAGTGAGGATTCGATTGAATGATTTTTAAAACACTGCATCCTGGGGTAGGAAATGCTGTATTTTATTAACTGGAATTCCTGCACCTTGAAGTTTTGTTCAGTCTCTCGATCGTCATTTTAAGAATCGAACAAAAATTTCAGTAGATTATTTTCTGGGACTTCTTTATCTGAAAAATCATCTGTTAGTACATCAATGATTTCAGATTGATTGATTGATTGTTTGATTTTATAGCACAAGAGCCAATCAATGATTTCAGATGGAAGGTTCTGTAATAAATCCAAAGCCTCTTGAAGAATTGGCCTCTTTTTTTCCATACTTTCTAAGAAAAGGAAATAATAATAATAATAGCACCTTGAAAATCTACAATTATTCTTAAATCTCAATTACACATAAAGAAATTAAAATGTTGCTAACTTTTGAATAAATTACAGATATTTCATTAAATTTTGTGGTAAAAAAAAACTCAGATTCAAAGTTCAAAATTTTTTGAAAAAAGTTAAAATAAAATAAAAGACGCAAGATAATTTAGTTACTCAAAAAGAAATGCCAAGAAAGGCATAACTCTATTGCACTATAGTGATGATGCCACAATACAACAAAAAACAATAATAAGCTGCACGGACGTGGGAAAAAAAGAAGTTCTTGCTCTAAGCCCCCAGTGCACTGTCGGTACTTATAAGTACCACAAAGTTATTCAGCTGTAAAATTAATTATATACATTGTTCACTTAAAATAAATAGTCAAATCGTTTTCTAAGGACATCACTAACATTCAAAAACGAATACGACACTTACCTATTAATATTAAATACTTTTTTGGAACAAAAAGGACAATTTTTGCAATCCGATCGAAATATCAGCTGAAAACGCAACTTCTGCTTTAAAATTATATTCACCTTCGCCACCAAAATACTCATCATAGAACCTGTTCCCACCAAATATCGTCAAAATATTCTCAAAAATTGTTATTCTATGTCATTTTAAATGAGATAAGTAACGTCGGTAGATAAAAGGTCATAATAGCACCATTCGCATACAAAATTTCCTAAAAATTAATGTAAAAAAATCTATTTAAATAAATGAGTAACTTACCTGTAAAGTGGGCTTTCTGTATAACAGAAATCATTAGACACTTTGGAGTTAATTCACACTAACTATGCATATATAACTTAAAATACTTCTTTTTTTTAATTTTGAATAAAACAATTTTATTACATCTTTCGCATTTACATAAATAATTATGAAATTATTCATCAAAATTTGATCGTGTATGATAAATTCGAAAACAACATCGCAATCTGGACAGTAGAATCTTGTTTCTCTTCTTCCCTTTACTGCCTATGTGAGCAGTAAATAATACACTGTCCTGTTAGATTAGTATTCTTCTATGTTCGGGGAATGTAGTCAACAAAGTGTCTTTCGCAAGCGTGAAGGGGGTTGCTCAGGAGGAAGTCCTCTTTTTTCAAAAAATTTACCAAGTGGTACCTTTCAATTATTGGAAACCATAAAAAGCATATGTGAAATAATACGGGAAAGGCCGATTGCACAGTGTAAGTTTTCACAGTGTCCGAGCTACACTAGAGATGAGCCAGAATGGTACGTTTCTCCTGCCCAATTTCAGCTCGGGAAAAATAGGGAAGGGGTTAAGAGTAAATTTTCTAATAATTTGTTTGTAACTAAACTGTGCAACTATATTTAAAAGCATGATTCTATACGCTCGTTTTATATCATTTTCCATATTCCGAGTAAAAACTACTTCAGTGATATTTTACTGCACGTGGTCCATCAGTTTATGGATACTATGCATCGGAATTATCCATTATATTTTTCAAAGGTGACTTCATATCTAAGACAAAAGAAAGTATCCTTTTATATCTCATTATAAATAAAAAGCAAAGGAATAATTCTTCTTTTTCTCATATAAAAAAGAGAGAAAAGAAATATATTCACATTCATCATGATATCTCTAAAACTATTAGGCGTACAGACTTGAAATTTGTCAGGCATGCTCCTTTCTTGGAATAGAGATCCACTAAGAGCGGGTTAAGCAACATTGATCCCCAAGGAGAGTTGCGAGGGTTTTAAGGAGCGTTATAGATACATATTCCTCTTTTGGAACTATTAGACCTCCAGGTTTGAAATTCAGAAAACTTGTTTCTTTTGTTGAGTTGAGATCTGTTAAGAAATAGTTTTGCGGGAATCAACTCTCAAGGGTGGGGAGTTAAAAGTGACGTTACAGAAAAAAATACCAGTTTATAAATTTACTGAGCATGTTTTTTTTAGTAGATATTCACTAAGAACGGGATTTGTGAAACTCTACTTTGGTAAAAAGGGTTACGGGAGCATAAAAGACACTTCCACTTCAATTTTAAAAATCCATATCCTTTGCTTTATAAATCAAGAAGTGAAGATTATAAGAATTTTTTTCAATACAATCAAAAACTTTAGAATTTAGAAGTCAATAATAAAAATAAGTATATATATTTATGCGTCATGCAATACCCTGCGAAGCGGGCGGGTAATGACTAGAACACAAAAATTCTACGCAACAAAACTATCTTCCTTCCTTCTATCTCATCCATAGATATTTAATTTCCCTCGAAATGTATACAAACTCTACCCGAAATTTTTTAAAAAAACTGAGTGAACTATAAACCAGTTTATTTGTATTCATGCAATTATTTCACGTTTTTAATAGTGTGCCCTATTCTTTTCAGATCTCTTTTATCTGCACCGTCGCCTTGTTTTGCGCAGGCGCAATGGCTAACAATGCGGCAGTATTACCTTATGGAGGTTACCGGACCTATTATGTATCTGGTGCAGCTCCTTATGCCGCTGCTGCTATTCCTGCTGCAACTTACACAGCTGGCGCTGTTCCTGCTGCAACTTACACAGCTGGCGCTGTCCCAGCCGCAACATACACCGTTGCAGCTGTTCCCTCCGCAACCTACACCGCTGCCGCAGCTGTTCCAGCCGCCACCTACACTGCAGCAGCTGTTCCAGCCGCCACCTACACTGCAGCAGCTGTTCCAGCCGCTACCTACACTGCTGCCGCCGTTCCAGCTGCTGCTGGTGTACAAGCCGCAACAGCTGTCGTACCCGAATACTACTCATACAACTATGGATACCCTTACTTTGGATCCTACAATGTTTACTCTTACGTTAAGAAATGAAGTTTATGATCAAAACGGCAATGATTTGGATTCGGCCCTCGTTTCACATACAGGTAAGAAGTTTTGGTATTGAAATAAGGGTCGGTATTATATAATTGGTATATAATTGGTAAGGATTTGGTTTTATATAAGGGTCGACAAATGAAAAAATGGACAAGTTGAATTAAAAAAATATCTTTATTGGAAATCAAAATAAATTGCCATGGGCGTTGCAACACAGGTCCCATCGTTTCGACAGTAGATGTACGTCTTCACTGTAGAAAAATCATAGATGATTTTCGAGGAAGTCCAGCATAGCTTCCTTCACCTTATCGTCCAAATGGAAACGTAATGCTCTCTTAAGTGAAAAAAGTGTGAAAGATTCAGGGAGACAAGTCTGAACAGTACGGCGGGTGTTCCAACACTTTTCAATTGAGTTTTTTTCAAGGCTGTCAGGGTTTCCCGGGCAACCTTTGGGTCGGCATGGTCACTGAGATCTGATACCTTTCGACCCCTTTCACGAAAACTTTTGCACCAATTGTTCGAACTAAGCAATGCTCCCCATAAACTGTCCCCATTCGCTGATATATGCCAGCGTCCGAGTCACCTTCCGCAATCAGAAAGCATACTACCGCTCATTGTTCTGATATGAACGCCTCCATGAACAGCACGCGACTTTACTTTTTATCTATTTCTTCCAAAACGAACAAGTTTCATTATTGAGCGTTGTATGCGATGTACACATCTATCTCCCTTTATATCTATGCTCGGTGGCTCTGCTATAGTTCCAATTAGTCTGACACAATTTCACATGTCCATTTTCATTTGGCTTACGAATACTTGCTGTTGCTTTTGAATGGTAGAGTTAATATTTGACACTGTCAAAGCGATTTGCATCCCTTTGATATTGTCAACTAGATTATCAGTTTTATCAAATATCATTTTGAAAGCTCTGAATAAAAATTTTCATAATATTCCAAATTTCTTCTATGGCTGCTTAGCCTAAAGCTGGGATGGGAAAATAGCGAAATTGTGGTCCTCCAAGACAGTCAGAAGAATAAAAATAGATAAAATGTTTTCTAAACCTGAGTCGACATATATTTGTGATCTCATGAAGATCAACAAGATTAAATATAGATGAAAGTTGGCTGACATTAACTTACAAGGCTGTGATGAAAATTTTTAAAAAAAATGTAGAAAGTGTGATAGGTACATTTATCACATTAAACTAATTCTAAAATTAAATATGCTAGCAGCTGTAAATGATATAACATTAGGACGATAAATAAATTGAAAAAAACTGCTACTTTTATGTTTATGTTCATATACTGATTGATTTTTATGGTACAATTTCTATCTTTTCTGAGATGCAAAGCTAACTATTGAATACAATCATTTTAAAACGGTTTGGTTCTCCGGTAACCTCCGCTTCCGTAATAAGTTTTTAAGCCAAAATAATTGCCCACTTCTCATCTGCATGTAGTTATAACACTTAGCGTGAAAATAAATAAGTTCACATTAGTAAATACTACACAGAATAATAAGCCCAATATTGCTTAACATAATTTTTTCTCTTCTGAAATCACATACAAGTCGGGTACATGGTTTTTTTTAAAAACAAATCTGAACAATTGTAGAAATACTCAAAAAATACATTTTGAAATTTTAAAAATAGCCCCAAATAATTGTGATAGTGGGGTTATTGGTACAAGAGTCCATTTCGGCTTTGCTGCGCAAAACATTTGTTTTAATTTCCATAACAATTTTAAGAAACACAGTCAAAAATTTAAATTAATGACATGAATAATATATATTTAAAAGGTAAAATTCATTAAAAACGTATTTAAAGTTTATTTAAAATTGTTACACTATGTTAAAATGCTAAAAAGTTAAATTAAAAACATCGAAAATCATTTAAAAATTCATAATTCATATCAAAACGTAATAATTAATGATCCAAATTTCTCCAAATAAGAACAATAATATTTAAGCACATAAGGTCTTTTATCTAATACTCCTAATCAGAATTTTATAAATTCGCAATGTCTTGAAAAAATAGTGTCTTCAGTATCTGTTTTTTTTTTACATCTACTTTAAATATGGTAGCTCATTTATACATAGTAACTGGTCATTACTATTTTATAAATTATGTCTTTTTCAGTTGAATAGGTTTTTTTTTAAAATTGTCTTTTTTTTTATTTGTAGGAATGCTTCTACGGTGAGATTCTTTTGAATCAAGAAAAAGTGACTTCTTCTTTCATATTATATATGAAGATATTGTCAAACAGAGAGTGTGCACAAAAATGTAAATATAATTGAATGTGATTCGAAATAAATATTTTTTGAATTTCTCAATATCTTTTGCACTTTTTATTTTCAATCCACTCGCAATCGACAGTAATTCCTATCTTAATTTTTAATTTAGCGTTTCAGGGGAAATCCCTTTCTCTTTTTTTTTTTTGTCTCTGTGTCTTTCTATGACAATAACATTTTCACGACTTAATCCTTTCAGTTACATAAAAATATTTCAGGTAAATTTTCACCTCAAATTCTATTTTCATGTATTCATTTAAACAATTTCTAAGCCTATTTCAACAAAATAATCATCTCTAGGGAGCTAGAAAAATCTATATATATAAAGGAGAAAAGCGACTCACTCACTGACTGACTAATCATGATATCTCCAGAAGTATTCAACCTACAGGCTTGAAATTTGGTAGACATGTTCCTTTCATGGAGTAGAGATCAGCTAAGAACGGGTTTTTTGCGAAATTCGAATCGCAAGGGGAGTTATGGGGGTTTAAGGGGCGTTATAAAAAATTATTTCCATGTTTAAACTACTCGACGTACAATCTTGAAATTGGGTAAAAGAATTCCTTTCATAGAGTAGAGAACCGCTACAAAATGAGTTTGAGGAAAATGGATCCTCAAGTGGCGTTGCGGGGGCTTAGGGGCCGTTATAGATAATTATTTCCATTTTTAAACTATGAGACGCACAGTCTTTTATATTTCATAAAAAGATTCCTTTCATAGAGTAGAGATCAGTTACAAGATGGGTTTTGGGAAAATAGGCCAACCAAGTGGCGTTGCGGGGGATTAAGGAGCGCAATAGATAAATATTTTCATTTTTAAACTACTTGACCGACCTGCTTGAAAATTGGTAGGCATGTTTCTTTCATGAAGTTAATATCCGTTACAAAATGGGCTTTTTGAAAATTGGCCCCAAGGGGTGTTGCGGGGGATAAAGGGGAGATATAAATAATTATTCCGATTTTTAAACTATAAGACTTGAAATTTGGTAAGCGGTTCCTCTCATACGCTACAAAATGGATTTCCTGAAAATCAAAAGCCAAGAGGTGTTGTGGGTCTTAAGGGGCGTTATAAATAATTATTTTCATTTTTAAACTACTGGACGTACAGTCTTGAAATATGATAATTAGAAGCTTTTCATGGATTAAAGATCCATGTTTTATGAAAATCGACCCCTAGGTGGCGTTGCGGGGACTCAAAGGGCGTTATAGATAAAAAAAAATTCCATTTTTAATTTTTTGACACAGAGTCTTCAAATTTGGTAAGCAGATTCCTTTCATAGAGTACAGTTCCCCTACAAAATGGGTTTTGTGTAAGCAGATTCCTATGTGGCGTTGCGAGGGCTCAAGGGGCGTTATAGATAATTATCCCCATTTTTATACTATTAGACGTACAGTCTTGAAATTTGATAAGCAGTTTCCTTCGTAAAGTAGGAATTTGAAAGAAATCAACTCTTGGGGGAGCAAGGGGTTACTGGGGCGTATGGACAAAAAAAAATCCTTTTTGCGAACTACAAGGTCTATAATAATGGAATTTGGTTTGCATTTTTCTTTTGTTGAATTGAAATCCGCTAAGAATGGTTATTTGGAAAACGACTCTCAACGGGATTACGGGGGTATTGAAAGTAAAAATTTCGTTGTTTTTTTTCTGTTAGATTTAGACTTGAAATTTGGCTTGCATGTTCATTTTCCCGAGTAGAGATCCACCGAAAATTGGTTTTGCGGAAATCCACTTGGTTATAGGGTTATGAAAGAGCAAACATCATTCAATACTTTAAATTTTAGAGATTTTTAGAAAATACAAATTAGATAATTTCTGCCCTTTTTTTTTTATCAAGAGAGACGACAGTTACAGGTATAAGTATATTTTTTAATACAATCGAATTCTTAATGCTAGTACTTAGATATCAACAATTTATATATATATATATATATATATATATATATATAACATCATGAAATACCCAGCAAAGCGGGTGGGTAACGGCTAGTATTTTTATAACAATATCTCTCTGCAAAGTTCTTTTTTTACAAATGAACACCAAATTAAACGTTTTTGGAAATCACAAAATGTAATCCCGTTGCCAAAGAGTTTTACGAAAAATAAGCAAATAAATATAATATGACATTCCTAAAAAATTAATTAAATAAAAAAGTCACGTGACATTAGCTCACAATTCTCAACTCTTTCTCTTACAATATTTACAAACAGACAAAATAATTTAGGCTCATTCATGATAAATATTTTTAAACAAAAGAGTAGGTTCTTTAAATGTAGACCTTATGCTATATACTTACTGTATTAAATATATACCTTTTTTTAATATAATTTTTAATAATAACCTAATTTTAATAAATATTACGAAACTATTAAAAGTTTGCAAAAGCCAAGCAGCGGATTATCTCTACATAGCTTTCCTACAATGATGTCCTGTTAAACTAACATGGATTGATTGATTGATTGTATTATTTTATGTCATAAGAGCCAAAATAGTCTAAACTGCGCCAAACAATGATTTAAAAAAGACTAAAATTTTGAAAACTGGCTCAAAATTATACTTAATGTGACAAAGTCAGATTATGCTCAAAATGCCCCGATAAAATTTAAATCAACAAAAATGTAACAAAAAAATTTTTAAATTAAGAAACAATGTAAAAGTTATTATGATTTTTGCAAAGCGAATAAATTAATTCACTTAAAAAAGATCAGATTGCAGTAAATAAATTGTACAAAAACTACAACTGATTGATAAAACGATATAATATCAAAAAATATAATGACAACACAGTTTTATTAGAAGTTAAAATATATCTCAAACCATGTATGAAAATCGTGTTCTAATGATAAAAGCCAACAAATTTCGGAGTTGGGGTTCCCCCACCAAACCAAAAAAGATTTTAATATAACGAATAGGGTAATTTGATTTGATTGTTTGATTTTACGCACAAGAGCCAAATTAGTCGAAGCTGCACCAAATAATGATTTAAAAAGTACTAAAATTTTGAAAACTGTTCTAAATCATATATAATTTGATAAAGTCAGATGATGCTCAAAATGCTTCAATAAAATTTCAATTGTAAATATAAAAGATTAAGTTAATAAATAATGTAAAAAGGTTTCATAGTTTTCGCAAGTAAGTGAGTGCAGAAAGCGAAATCAAGTAGAGATATAACGACATACAATGTAATTCATCAAGGAAGTAAAAATTGCTACGAACCAGTCAAAACTTTAAAATCAATGTGTTTTATAAGAGTAAAACATAAAAATTACTTTGGACTGTTTCTTACACGGGTTGGAGTTAGTGTGTGTGTGAAAATTTTCCACTTTTCCAACCCTCATTTCGCCAATATTCTTCCGTTAAGAAATATTTATCCTTCTTCGTTTCCCCTAAGTAAGACTTATTCTTCGGGGATTCCACCTCTTCTCCTGTGTCGTATACGCGATCATGTCCTCATCAGACGTGTCTTGAACAGGTGTACTTTTTCTGGGTTTATGGGGTGCCATTTTGATTTCTAATTTCAGTTGATTGATTGATTGTTTGATTTTAAGGCACAAGAGCCAAGTTAGGCTAAGCTGCGCCAAACAGTGATTTAAGAGTTACAAAAAATTTGAAAACTTTCTAAATCATACATAATTTTAAAATGTTAGATTATGCTCAAACTGATTCAACAAAATTTCACATGGAAAATATAATTTGAAAATAATTAAATAGAAACATTAAAATTTCCATGATTTTTGCACAATAAATAAAGTAATTCATGTATATAAAAAGATCATATTATATTAAAAATTCTGTAAAAAATTATATTTGATTTAAATAACCAATTGAACGTAGAAATGCAAACAGATTTTCCCCAACCAACAATGGGGATTTTCCCCAACCAAATCACATAAAGATAAAACTGATGTACGAAAAAAAATGATGCGATGATGTTTAAAAACTGTACAATCTATTAAAATGTGAGGAAGAGAGTTAGAGACTTTGCATGAAGGATAGTCTGGAGCATTCTCACCAGATAAAAGATGCATGTGCGTAAAACGAGTATGAGCAATGCGAAACCGAGTCAGTCATCGAGTCACCGAGTCAGAGGCATCGTTACATATGGTTTTAAATTTACGCCTTTTTTTTACGGGTCTTTAAATTTTGTGTTGAAGTTTGAGATTCAGAAGATGTGATTGTGGAAGATACGCTATTGGAAGTGGAGGTGGTAGTTTTAAGAACAGAGGGGTGTGTTTCAGTTGACAAGGCTGTAAACATTGGACATGTAGAGGGGGAGAATGCTTAATTGGATGAGGATGAGATGTTACAGACGTACATTGACTGTTGGATGCGGCTGAAGCAGAATTAAGTAAGGGAACCGGTGGCTGAGATTCTGATGACATTGTAGCTACAGCAGAAGATGTGGATGGTAAGAGGTGTGCCTGAATTGAAGTAGACGATCTGATAACTGAAGGAATACTGGAAGACATAGTTGGCTTCGGAACGGGTATTAAAGGTTGTAGTAATTTCAATGGGGGGGCATATTATTTTTGTGATGGTTTCATCTGTTTGGGTTGTTGTAGCTGGTTCTGTTTTTCGGCTTTCCACTTGGGGCATAATTTTGAGTCCGATGGATGGGACTGGGAACAATTAACACATTTCGGATCTAGGCTACAATCCGTGGAAGAATGCCTAATGGAGGCACATCTATAGCACGTTAATTGTCCACGGCAGGAAGTTTGCAAATGTCCGAACCTCTGGCACTTGAAACATCGCAGAGGATTCGGTATATACGGACGGATCTTGCAGTTTAAAGTAAGCAGCTTTTATTATAGTTGGAAATTTCGGGCTATTGAATGTTAAAATTAAATGTTTCGTAGGAATAATTATATCATCTTTTTTATAGTGATTCATCTGACCTGAATTACACTCTAATCAGAGAATCCCTCGATAATTTCTGCTTCAGAGATGTTCAATACATCAGGTTCAGAAATGACACCGCGGGATGTATCAAGAGACTTATGTGGACTTATACTCACAGAAGAATCTAGAAATGTTTTAGCGAGTAAAAAAGACTTCGTTTGAACTGGTTTCAACAAGTAGATCACCGGATAGCAATCTTTAAACGCATTTCGGTTCTCCACCTATTCCTTTGAGAGCTTTATGTATGACAAACAGTGATTTTGTAGACATGACATTATTAGGCAAAGATATCAGTAAAAATCTTGAATTCGTGGCAATTTGATCAACATTAGCTTTGGGTAAAACGAGGCTCTTACCCAGACACAGCATATTTGAATCCATAAAAAGAGTGATGGTATTCATCCTGGCAGGCCTTCACCCATCACGGAGTCCAACAAGGGAGGCAGTGTGACGGTCATCTGGCCAAAACCCAGACACGCCGCTTACCTAGAATACACCCAGGTTATAGTAAAACCGCATCAGGGCGAAGATCGAACGGGTAAACCCGACACCCCTTATTTGCGTGAGTGAGTGATTTTGAGTTTTGTTGGCGTAAGAGCCGATTTCGGCTATACTGCGGAAAACATTTGTTTAACCCCTTATCTGCAACACTAACCCTACAGCAATGTCTCTCCGGAAACACCGAAGATACTTATCACCAGCCAATTGACAGGAGCGGGCTCACTCCTGCCACCCGTCTACAGAGAAGCGTGAGCCAAAGGGAACCCAAAGGTATCCTCAGGACACCATTTTCCGCCTTACAGCACGCCGCACACGGCAAACAAGCGGGTTGGGAAACCAGCGATGTTAAAGAGGTAAAATATGTATTACAGAAAAAATATTTAAAAAAATTATGATATGTAAATCTCTCTTTTATAGCTGTAATCTGGACATAAAATAACGGGGGGGGGGGGGAGATCACTAGGGCATCTCGGGATCGTGATACCCGTACTCATCCAAAGGATATATATGAGCCCCTTGAGAAGTAGAAAAAAAGGCGGAAAGGGAGGATAGAGAAGGGGAAGGGGAAGAAAGATCCCTAGGGTACCTCGGGATCGTGAAACCCGTACTCATCTATAGGGATTAACCCCCTGAGGGTACAAATGAACGGAGACCAGTTCAAGGACACGAGATAACTCCACTGAGGGTGAAAGGGGATGTCAAAGATGTTTCCCAGAAGAATATTGCTCTCGGCGAGTTAGGCATCTAATAAAACCAGTTCAAGATTTAGGACCTCCATAAAATGTGCTAAAAGAGAGAACAGCTTGAAATGTTCAAAAATATTTTTTAAAATCATGTGGGAAAAAAATTGAATCACAAGGAAAAAGTTCGTTATATAGAAAAATTCGCAATACAGAGGCTCGTAATATGGAGGGTCGACTGTAATTCCAACTCGCTTATTCACTTCAGTTCGAAATAATTTATCTGACTGAAAACGAAAGAAATCAGTTTGTCTGGCAACTATTGCTCTATTATTAAATTAATTATTGAAAATAAACAATGGCTTTTCCTCTACTGCCCCCGTCTTTCACATTTCTGTTATATTTGGTGTAAAATTACTATACTCTAGAACTCTCTCTCTTTTATTTTTACTCTGCCATCTTGTGATACTTAGAGAAAATTCACATTATCTTTTCTTGATACTGACTGAGAAACTGTTGGAAATCATCCATCGTAGAGTGGTTTAAGAAACTGATCGAAGTATAAATTTTAAGTCCTTCAATTTTCGTAGAAACTTGTTTACCCTTCAGGTGTACATCCGTATATCAAATAATAATAATATTTTACAATTTCTAGAGTTACACTGAAGTATTTAACTCATTAATTCTGATCTACAAAATTCAATCTGAAATACGCTGTACAGTGCTGCTGATTAAAACCCAGATGGACTTTCAACAGGAAGTTCTTCAGTTCAAAAATTCACTTGGTTTAAATCATGAACCAGACTTTCTCGTTCCTCCAAAAAATCCAATAAATTTGAAACTCTTCTGGATTATTCTTGAGCTGGGTCAAAAAGTAATACTGACCCCTTTATTTTGAAAACTTTCGTTCTTGAATTATTAAATATTCTTTACCCCAAACCAGAGTGGCTTTGGATCTTTACCAATGGTTCCCTACTGTCTGATAGCCCTGATGCAGGTGTCGGAGTTTTTTCGAAATTTTTTTTCATGTCCCTGTGCGCTGAGGTACTGCATGGACGGTGAAATTGCTGTGATTCGCACAGATGTAGTGACACTAGGAAAAATTCGCAAGAGTTGTTATCCTCTGCGATTTCTGCTCTTTTGGTTATCGTTTTTGATAATAATCCCATAACACAGGACACATTGGATTGACCTCATCATCTTAAAAATCTGGCATCACTTGAGGCAATTATAGTTCTCCACTGGGTTCCAGCCTTTTATGGGATTGTTCCAGGAAACGAGAAGGTAGACTTCCTGGCTAAAAAGGGTGCTTTAATCATGCAGAAAATTTCTCTACCAAATAGCTTCCATCCTATCGATTCATTCTTCTAGATGTATCAAAGCCAATCTTCAGGAAGTACATATAACTGTGTTTCCCATAAATCTTAGAAGAATGCTATCCCGAATTTGCGTAATGGTCATGGTGTAGAGTGGTCGCTGAATTCCGATTAGCCACCGGACATGA
The DNA here is from genome assembly GCA_019973975.1 of Trichonephila clavata. Lineage (NCBI taxonomy): Eukaryota > Metazoa > Arthropoda > Arachnida > Araneae > Nephilidae > Trichonephila > Trichonephila clavata. Next base: position 513,874 of record BMAO01012710.1, read on the forward strand.
CTGCCTGCAACAACAAGAGCAACCAGCAATTTCCAACAAACAACTACTAAGAGAGAAAAAACCCGCTTGGAACAAAATAAAAATATTCCTCTCAAAAATATCAGTCTTTATCAAATTACTCAAAAACAATAAACCACAATAAAATTACCGCGACAATAGCTTCTTTAGTAGAAGCTTCCATTAAATATCTGCAACCATCAAATTAAAAAATATAATTTAATGTAAAATAATAATGGATTTACAAACGTATAGATGTGAAACAATTAAAAATGAAAAATAGCGAATTTTACAACCAGTACAAAAAAAAAAAAAAACCCATCTTAACAAAGCAGCCTTACAAAATTGCCCAACATCCTCAAATCCAGAATCAACATCACCAAAAAAAAAAGGACGCCTCTGCTCACACTACACATCTAAATAGCCAGCTAACTCGCTGTGCCTCTACTCTAACCAATCGTGCAGAAATAACCCACAACGCCACTCAAACATTCATTAGTCATCAAAACAATATCTCTCAAACTTGTTCAATATTACATCATAGCACTCAAACAGAAAATATTCTATTACAGCCAATGTCCCCGAAAGCAATACAATCTATCCAAAAAATAAAAAAAAAGAAACCTTTTCAAATGCCGAAATACAAAAAAAATTACTCATTTTGCAGCAAATTATGGTGAAGTAGACTCATTTTTCTATCTACCTTTTCTTTCCGTCCAAACTTCCAAGTGAAAATTCCGATTAATTAAAACTTTTTGCGATTTTGTGAGTTTTTGAATATACCGATCAATTTATCGTTTAAAAGCATCCTTTCAAATTTGTTAATTTTCCCTATCTGGAAATACTCTTCGGGGAAATGTCTTTCAAGCTTAAAGCCAAACTGTGACTATAATCTCTTATGAAATAAAGCGCGCTTTTATGTTAGTTATATATTGAAATACAATATTCGATTGGCATCACAACTAATAGAAATCACGAAAAAATTAATAAGAATTGTACATTCTATCACAAATGATTTACATAGGAAATCTAATTTCTAGAATATTATGGGTAAAAAAAAATGCAACCAAATAAAACTTAAATTCTTCGCGATTATATCTGTGCTGGACATTGATAACTAGTTAAAAATCAAGAGATTGTATTTACTAGTTGAATCCCATTTTAACCAACACCTTTATTTATCGCCAACTTCGCAAATTATTATCCTCATATTTGATAGAAATCCAGAAAAAATTTGCGGTACATATGTACCGCTGAGCTTTGAAAAATTAATCCAAAAAATTAGAATTGGAACAAAAAAGTAGAAGAAGCATTTCGTTTTTTAAAATCTTCTGAACAAAAAGGAAATTGAAAACTTGGGGCAATAATTACAAATTTAAGATATAACTTTCATGGTAAACAAAATATTTTACTGAATTCATGTAAAAGAAACGTTTCGTGAATCAATATCCATCATAACTACGAAACAGCGTTAGAAAATATCAATAAAAAAACTAGCTTTGACGCAAATATAATTTGTATTTAAGGGTTTCGGTGACTTATCCGTTCCCTATGAAACACTCAACGTTGATGAAGTCAAGTTGAAACCACTGTGAATACTGTAAGTCATCTTTTTTATTAGATTTCAATCCGTTCTCTTTTTTACGTTGTAGGAAAACACTTCTGAAACATTTTGTAACACTACAGCTTACTACACAACACACACACTGCATTACAGCTTTTTCTCAGAAAAATTTGAAATTTCATGGTTGTTCCGGGTTTAACAGTAGCGATATGACTTACGAAAATCACGAAAATCTACGAAATCAAATGGGAAAAGGTTTCAAAAGTATTTTTCTAGATTTTGTCAATACGATTGGAAGTCATTTTGGTAATCACTTCATGATGTTGATGGAGTAGCTCTTTGGGCATTTCGCCATAATAAACTCTCGCCACACAAGAGATTAAATATTTCTCTTTTCATCGTCGTAACTCATTTTTTCTTTTCTGGAAGAAAACCATTTTCTCTTAAACATTGTTTCAATCTTATCGAACAAAAGTCACGTAAAACTAAATTTATAAAATTTGAACATTGAGTTTTTAATCCCCTTATTCATTGAGGTAAAAAAGAAACTGTATTATTCCAACTGGATGCTTTGTAATATCTAAACAATTTCTTGCACTTCGGTTTTTACGTTCGAAAAAGGAAAAATTAAAAAATGTATTTGTAATTCCGAATAAGACTTGATAAAGACTTACTTAAGAAAAATAACGAACGTATTAAATAAAAGTAAGTAAAAAACGTGGGCTTTCGTATCTCACACATCACTAATCAAACGGGGGGGGGGGAGAGCAATGGTTTTCTTTTTAATATCGGGGAAATTTAAATAATTTCCTCGTGCAAGAAATTTTAATTATCTCCTTAATTCTTTAAATATGTTTGTAAGTATTCGTTGGATACATTTTCTTCAATGTTTTAATTTTAAATAATTTTAACTTAAATCGTATATAAAGCGTAAATTTTCTTTTCTGCAATATGCTTGTGATTACTGCGACTACAGAAGCTCTACTCAAAAGAGACTTCGATGCCACTGCATAACCGCCCACAAAATGACAATTGAGGTGAGGTGCACCTTGTACACCCAAGGCCGATCCCTCATTTTTTTTGGGTAGAGTCCCTCCTCATGATAATGACACAAGTAGAAATGATACCATCCAATAAGCAAGTAAAAAAAATCAATCTGGAGCTCTTTCGGAACGGAAATATTTAGTTAGCTGATAAAATTAATACACGATTCTGAAACTATTAATATCAGAATATAATAAATGTTCTCGTAAACAGCTATTTTTTCTACCATAAACACAATGAAATAAAAACAAATTACTTAAAAGGTATATGCATAAAAATTTTAAAACGTAAAAGTAGTAATGTTACGAATGATGTTAGATTAATTTTAAATAAGAACAAATCTGTGAAAACAAAATATGAAATAAAAGAAAAATGAGGTATTCTCTTCATTCGTGATTACAAGGTGCTGCTTGAAAGAAACATTTAGTCAATCAAGAATTGCTTGGTTGGTACACTTGTCAAATAAGCACCTGTTTTTTTTAACTTCAAGTCAGAACAGCAGCTGTTTGGACAACAAGTTTGGTCATATCATTTGCTGCCTGAACTTCATCAAGAATACTTAAAGAATAAATTCATTCATTTGATTTGTTTGATTTTATGGCACAGGAGTCAAATTAGGCTAAGCAACGCACCCGAACCTGACGATTCATTTAAATTCCCTCTTCAGCAAAACGTGCCTTAAGAAGTTATCTCTTCAAATATTGCAACCAACTAAATTTCTTTACGATTATATCTGAGTTGGACATTGATAAAACTAGTTAAAATCAAAAGTTTGCATGTGCCGGTAGGATCCTGTTTCATCGCACACCTTTATTTATCGCCAACTTCGTGAATTATTATCCTCATATTGAATAGACGTCCAGAAAAAATTTATTGATAGAGAGACTTTGGACATTTCGTCATGTGTTCAAGTTTTCTCTTTTCTTTGTCTTATTTCACTTTTTTTCAATTTACGGAAGTAAATTCTTACCTTTTAAAGCGTTGTCTTCAATCTTAAAAAACAAAAGACAAATGAAACTAAATTTAAAAAATTCAAAAATTTGGATTTAATCTTCTTATTGACTAAAAAACTATTTTCTCACTGAATGCTGTCAGATCTTAAAACAGTATAACGCACTTTTCTTTTTTACATTCGAGTGTACAAAAATTAGAAATAAATTCCAATTTGATATTTATTTAATCAAAATGGCAAACGTTTTGAGATATGAAAGTAAAAAAAAGTGTGATTTTATAATGCACACAACATATCAAATGACAAAGAAAGTAACGACTTTATTTCAATATCAAGAAAAATTGAGCTGTTTTCCTTGCGAAAAAATTTTAATTCTTCTTTCAACTATCTTCTAACAAGTTTTTAATCATTCTTTGGATACTTTTTTTGTTTACTTTTTACTTCAAAGTAATTATATCATTTCTAAAAGAAAAAACCAAACCATGCAAAACGTACAACTGCCTTTAATTGCAGTGTAATTTACTACAACTACAGAAGCTCCACTCAGAAGGGGTTTCGATGTCTCACCGTGTCACCGTCCACAAAATAAGAGTCGAGGTGAGGTGTACCTGCAACACCAACAGTCGCCCCTTCATCTATTATCCTCCCCCTTCCCCTCATGACATTGGCCACGCAGAAATAGTATCATTCAACATATAAGTAAAGAACATCTACCTAAAATAATTTCAGAATTTTTACAGAGTTAGCGGATGAAATTAATACATGACTCTGAAACAATTAATATAGAAATGTAATAAATAATTGAGGAGAGTATTAGTAACAAAACTTTAAAATTCCGTGAAAATAATTTTAAAGCACAACGACAGTAATATCATGAAATGAACGGGGGGGATTAACTTTAAATAAGTCAAATCTGTAAAAACAAAATATGAAATAAAAGTGAAAATAGAGCAACATGCAGCCAGACTTGAGGATGCACATTTGCGAGCACAGCATTCGTGTTTTGCAACATCAGATCTGCTCTGTTCTCAACAAAAGGAACACAATAGGTTGTGAATGGCTGAAAGACGTCAACCAGAAGCAGCACATCTGCGTTAAGCATGATTTTGTTGGAAGCAATCACACAATAACAGTCACCTTTCATTTCGGGACAACCCAATGGATTGATCGATTTATTGAACTAGCATGTTCACATCAGCACAATGACTGAAGCAATGCTCTGAAATTTAAGGGAGGATTCTCTGCGCATCTGCAGTTAGCACGTTTTAAGAAAAACAAACAATGGAGTTAAGAGTTGACAGAAGAGATTTCCGTCATCCAATCCAATATGATATGTAGCGAATAAGGATTAAGACGTCGTAAAAATTATTTTCTTGAACATGCGGAATAAATAGACCGTTGGAAAATTGAATAAATAGTAAATATCCTTTTAAAAAATTAGTTCCTTTATATATATATATAAATATTTTAAATAAGAATTGCTTCTTATAGAATTCTGTATTATTTTAAAAGAATTCGAAACTACGCAGTTTTAATCTTTCACGTGCAATTTTAAATAATGACGAATAAAATATTTAAAAAAGGTGAAGGTATATTTTATATAACGTGTGACTACATTTTTTACTAAATATATCAAAAATACTCTGTTCAAGAAAACATTGCGCTCTTTTGAAAAAGTATCAAAATAAGCAAGTAAAGTATTTAAACTCATAGATTTCTTTTAACGTTTTTCAGACCAAGTTCAATTTCAGGATTTTTTGTTTTACATACGGTATAGTTCGGATAAAGAAAGCATTGATTTTTAGCATTTGCTTTACGTATACGGTCTTCAAAAAATTATTTCATAAAATGTTTTCTTTTCAGATGTCCAGGATGAGAAGGAGTTAATGAGGAAATTTCCATTAGAATTCTTAAGGTGCTGCTTGGACGCTGAATTTAGGACGCCGAATCAGTAACTGATGTGGCCACGCACGTCATATCAGCACCTGTTTATATAACATCAAGTCAGATCTATAGCTACTTGATCTGCAAGTTCTGCCTCTTGCTCTGAAAATGCTGTTTGGACTCTTAATTTTGACCATCATGAACTGCTTGGGCCCAAACTAATCATATCAGCATCTGTTTGGTTAACATCTAATCAGGTCAACGGCTGTTTGGACTACAAGTTTAGTCATATCAGTCGCTGCCTGGACACCATCAAGTGTACTTAGAGCGCTGCCCTGCAGTCGCGTTTTGGTCTACAAGTTTAGTCACATCAGTCACTGCCTGGATTCTATCAAAAGTTCCTAAAGCACTACACTTTCAACGCATCTTTGCTTACCATCGGAATCGGTATAGTGATTATTCGCCCATTTACACAGATGGTTCAAAACGAACGGATTACGTTGGGTGTGGAGTCGTGATGGAAGACAATATACGCGGTTATCGGCTCGATAATTCTTGCAGCATTTTCACTGCCGAAGCCATCGCCTTGTACCGCGCACTTCAATTAGTTGACTCCAACACACCTCGTAAATTCTGTATATATACTGATAGCATGAGTGTCTTAGAAGCGCTCGAAAACTACAACGATCGGTGTCATCCTGTGGTGTGTGATTATAATAGACATCGCGAGTCGACTGCATGGCGAGGGTTGTGATTTACAGTTTTGCTGGATACCAAGCCACGTGGGTATCATAGGCAATGAACAAGCGGACATGGCTGCTCGGTCGGCCAAGACACACTTGCCACTACCAGTTCCCCTTTGTGACATGAAGCGCGTCATCCAGCATCATATTGATAATGCCTGGCAGGAATCATGGAATTTACAGACTGATAACAAGCTGCACTGCGTGAAACCTGTCATTGGAGTTTGGCCTGTAATGCCGATGCGAAGAAACGATGTCAAACTGACTCAGCTTCACATTGGTCATACTCGTTTTACGCACAGGCATCTTTTATCTGGTGAGAATGCTCCAGAATGTCCTTCATGCAAAGTCTCTTACACTGTTCATCACATATTAATAGATTGTCCAGTTTTTAATCATCATCGCATCATTTTTTTCGTACATCAATTTTATCTTTATCTGATTTTGGTTGGGGAAAATCCCCATATAAATCTGTTTGCATTTCTACGTTCAATTGGTTATTTATATTAAATATAATTTTTTACAGAATTTTTAATGCATTATGATCTTCTTATACATGAATTACTTTATTTACTTTTCTAAAAATCATGCAAAATATTACTATTTAATTATTTTCAAATTATATTGTTCATGTGAAATTTTGTTGAATTAGTTTGAGCATAATCTAACATTTTCAAATTTTATTTGACTTAGAAACAGTTTTTAAAATTTTAGGAACTTTTGAATCATTGTCTGGCGCAGCTTAGCCTAACTTGGCTCTTGTGCCATAAAATCACACAATCAATCAATCAATCAATCAGTGGCTGTGTAAACTACAAGTTTAGTCATATCTGTCACTGCTTGGATACCATCAAGTGTGCATTTGAGTGGCTGTTTGGACTACAATTTTGATCATATCAATTGCTGCCTGGACTCCGTCAAAAATACTTAAAGTATTGCTTTTCATCAAGTAGTTGAATTGACTGATTATTGTCAATAAGGAACTACTTAAGCTACACACTGTCATCATATTGTTTGATTGATTTTATGGCATGAGCCAAATTAGTCTAAGTAACACACCCGAGCCTGACACTTCATTTAAAGTAACTCTTGAGAAAAGGAAGAGAAGGGGATTAGATCACTAGGGCATCTCGGGATTGTGACATCCGTACTCATCTAAAGGAGATGAGCCTCCTGAGGGGTTTATTATACTGTTAATTCCATATTTCCTTCCAGTCACAATCAATGCAAATCATGATGACGCGCTTCATGTCAGCAAAACGTGACTGATAGCTACAAGTGGATCTTTGCCGACTGGGCCGCGATGTCCGCTTGCTTGTTGTGTATAGCTTGGTAAGGAACGAAATTCTAAATCTAAAATCTTGCCGTTCAGTAGACTCGTTATGACGAATATATGACACAACACAGAACGAAACAGATCGTTGTAGTTTTTAATCGCTTCTAGAACACTCATGCTGTCAGTGTAGATGCAGTATTTACTGTTCTTGTTGGAGTCAATTAATTGAAGTGCGCAATAAAAGGTGAAGGCTTCGGCTATTTTCAAAATAACGATCAATTTATGTCGGCAAAAATAACATTGATCGCTGGAAATTATAATAACATATCAGTTATTAGAATCTGGTCGATGAAATTTTTGAAAATCAGATGAACCACGAGAAATACGTGAATCTTTGTTCTTGATGAAACTCCTTCGGAAGCACAACAGCCAGCAAGCTTCATCCAATTTACATAATGGTTTCTACTTTTCCTCCCTCCCTCTCCTCCCTCCCTCCCTTACAAATGATAATACCTCTTTCTGCAGCCATAATTACTCTGGATGATGTAATAACCTCTGGAAGTATAATTTCTAGCGCAGAGGGCTCTTATATTTTCAATAAATTTTTCACAAAAACTGCAAGTGCGAGGTGCATTTCTTTTCCATACGATACATCAAAATTCAGGTTGGTATATATAAGTGCAAGATGTATACTTTTCTTCCATGCGATACATCACTTCTATATCATAAACTCAAGTGCAAGGTGCGCTTTTGTGAGATAAATCAAAAGGCAATGTTCACTTGCAAAAAAAATGTAGCCGAGATTGTTACCAGACTTCTTCAGGCATGAGCCAACTGGGCCCGGGCCCAAATCCTAGCCTACAATGGGGTCTCATCTCGTTCTCAACTATACCTTAATAATTCGAATCATTTCAACGGTCAAATGTTATTTTCGGTTGCACTGGAAATTTCGAATGATATATCAACTGGCTACATGTGATGACTTGCCGACCATGTATAGGAATAGGCCTACCACTATACACAATCATTTCTCATTCAGGTAAAAGGCGGCAGTCGGTTGAGCCGGTTTGTGCAACTGTAAGTTATGCACATTTATTTGTTTCTGGTTAGTGTTTGTACGAGTATTTAACAACTTTTGCTACGTACCGTTTACTTTTAAGGGTCATAGGTGAGGCCTACATTTGTGTAAGGGTTCAAGACCTACTTTGGGTAAGGGCCCAGGGCCTAACACAAAATGCCTTAAGAAGTCCCTGATTGTTACAGTACCACTATTTTCCACCGTGAATGGTAAACTTCTAAATATCAGCTCATTTATTTTCTTCTTACATTTAGAATCTAATATATATTATTCAGAAACATATCCCGACGCTGACATCAATATATTTTTCACTATTACCTCCATCACATTCGAAGAGAAAATTCGGTGCCTAATTTTTCTTCCAATTTAAATGACTTCTCATTTTTAGGGATTGCTACCTTGTTCCGGTCAGTTATGTAATTGAATTTTTCAGTACTTTTGTGGAGGGATCCATTTCGTCCAATCAAAAGGCGTCGAGGATATAGGATAAGTAAGTACCAATTTTTCATTGCATACAAATTTATCAAACAGGTTAGAGAAGTGAAAGTTCTTTTCAAAAGTACTTTCTTTACTTTGATAAGAGTTTTTGTTTTCATTTGATTCAAAAAGGAATTCGGTTGAATTGTCGAATCAGCCATTTATCCCGCCAAGTGTTTTCTCGCCAAATCGATAACACTCCTAACTTTTGTATCAGTGAGAGAGAAATCGGATCCACAAAATTTCGCGCACGCGCAATACGTTTCTTTAATTTGAAAAATTTTTCAAGATAGCATTGCAATTTCGCGCATGCGCGGTACGTTTTTTAAAATGAACAGATTTTGAGAAAATTGAAGAAATTTCAACCGGTCATTTTCGCGCATGGGCAGTAAATTTCTATTAGCTTAGAAATTACTGTTATTACTTATTGCCCATGCGCAGTAATTTCATTTAACCGTGTTTTGTACTGGCAACCGGCAAGTTCCATTATAAGAGCTGGTTTTTTTGGCTTCGTTCTTTCGTTGTGGATACATCTTTTCAAGGTAAACTTTTTTCTCCACATAAATTTTTACAGATAGTCACGATGCAAATCTGAATGAATATACGATTGAGTATGATGAGTATTCGGAATGTTTTTTCGATCCGTTAGGAAAGAAAGCAGTTTTAGAATGGTGTATGAAAAAAGGATTAATATTGGATCATCGTATGCATGTTCGAAATGTGGAAAAGGTATGGATTTGAGAGAAAGAACGGTAAGAAAGTAAATGATGGTTTTGAGTGGTATTGCAGAAATCTGTCGAGTGTGAAAGAGGAAAATCATTGAGTCTAGGAGTGAAAGGAATGGATCTTGGTTTGAATTAAGTTATATGGATATGTGCAAAATTTTGTTAGTGATACAAAAATGGTTAAGGAATGTGCCCTCAGAAACATTCAGTCGCATTATAAACGTCGGGGAAAAAAGGGGCATAGGTAACAGATGATGAGATAGATACTTCATTTTATTAAGGTAAGTGAAATTATTTCCATTTTCAAATGCATAATTTTTGCAGCGAATTTCAGTTTCAAAACTTCAAAATGCCATTTTTTAATGATTTCAATTCCGCCATCTTGAATTTCACGCTCCGGGGTTCCGTGTTGTGTTAGGGTTGCTACTCCAAAACACAACACGCAAAAACGCGCCAAATTGGCGATTTTTCAGGACCAGTGGCCGATTCGACTATTTCATCAAGAATTCATTTTAGTTTAATCATCATTGTTAGATTGCCCGTGTCTTTTGTTATCGTTTGGATTTTAGCGAAAAAACTAACCATTAGCGATATAAATGGTGAGATTTTCTCGTATAGTAGCACTTCTGATTAAAGCAAATCTTTAAAACTTTTTTAAGTTTCTTCCATTGTGCACTTTGGCTTTAACTATATTCAACCTTGGCATCTCTTGATATTTTAATCAGGGGTGTGGCTACGGCCGTATCAGCCGTATCAATGATACGGGGCCCCCAAGCTACAGGGGCCCCAGTATGTGCAACTACAATCCCACCACCAAGGTTATTTGAATTTTCTTGCATACATCTGTACCTTTAGATTCCTCAATGGTACTTACATATCAGCTCAAACCGTATTGGCGACATTATATGAAATAAATCAAATAGTTATCAATTCAGTGCGTGCGACACATACAAAATCGGGGTTGCCAACTTGGCGATTTATCTTGAACGTTGGCATTGTTGCGATAGTACGTAAGTACTTCTTCTAAGACAGTAACAGCTGATAATTTATTGATTCCTTTTGAACTTCTGAATTTTCTCAGATATTATTCACCATCTTTCTTCTCTTTAATTATGCTGATACTAACCCTTTCTCTCGAAGACGAATCTTCTTTCATTTGTGAATTGACAAATTTAATTCATTTCTTCTATTGCTTGGTGTCCAACTCTATTTCTGGCTTCTCGGTAATCTTCAATAAGTTCATTTATAATCTGAAATTCCCACAGTAATCTGAATATCCATATAAAATCGATAAATAGTTTTGGATATCACAACGGTTCTATTTTGTGCATATTCATAATGTCATTTTAAACTATTTATAGTAAGCTCTTCTCAGATCAACGATAATTTTATGTAGATAAAACTTAGATTGACCGCTGGAAATATAATAACACATCAGCTGTTGGAAACTGTTTAAAACTATTTTAAATATATATGAACCGCGAGGAATGCGTGAATGTTTGTGCGTGGAATCGATTTTATTTGTTATTACCTCAGCATCGCAAAGGTTAGCAATTAGTCAAAGGGTTCCTACTCGCACAAAGATAAATTGATTTAAAATATACCCATCTGTGAGGGAGAAAGAAGATGAAATCAGGGTACTTATGTATTATCGCAACCATATTGGTGACATTATATGAAGCAAAGCACAAAATTGCCAATTTGGCGAGTTATCTTGAACGTTGGCATTGTTGCGATAGTACATTGTGATGGATCTTTACGCGACCTTCACACTAATCCTCTTGGGGGAATCTCTGGGCTAGCATTCGCGTCAATTCACAGCCATCCCTCTCAAGAAGAAACCCTTATATGGAGATTAGTTCGTCTATATAAAGTCAGGCTTTTTTGTAATTGTAAGATAGAAGGAGCGGAGAAACTGTTGCGGCGTCACTAAAATGAGATTTAACTGATTTTCACAATTTGAGTTAAGAACGGAGTTTGCCACTATACTAAATTAGTGGATTGGAAGTTTATAGTCTAAGATAGATTAGGTTAAATTAAACTGATTACTTGCGCTTGTTCACTTAGGGTTCATTGCTTTCTTTATATCACTTCTAGGACGTCCTCTTGTGGTTGATTCGTGTGCATGAATAATAATAAAATAATTATTATTATGGAAGTTTCAGGTCATGCTTTATTTTCCCCCACACCTTTAGGTAGGCAGGACGGTGAGGGAGCAACTTCAGGGGGAAGTTGTTCACAACGTAAGTATCGAAATCATTACTAAATGCTTCAGCTAAGACTTAAATTAACCTCTCGGCATTGAATGAAAAAGGCTTAGGATGTCTTGTTAAAGTGTGGCAGGCCATCCTCCAACGGTTTTCCAAAGTAGATATGATGTACCAGGGGGATACTAATAATAACGACAACTGCTTTTGGCGACACTTTTTGAATTGGGTTGGCGATTGAGTTTTCGTTTGGCGAAATTGATTGGTGGTATTCTTCGTTAAGTAGCAGAAATTCGGTATTTTTAAAAAAAACAAAAAACAGATGATATTTTTAAACAAGATACATAAGTTGACACAAAATGTGATTACAAATTGCATACCATGTATTTTTCGTTCTTTCGAAAAACTAGGAAAGAAGAAGGTTTTCAACATCCAATGGAAGATGTATCTCTTCACACATATCACATATGAACTTCCAAGGAAATCTACCTATCAGTGGCGTACCCGAGGAAGGGTTAAACACCCTTAGACGAACAAGTCTAGAGATTGTCCCTCGGTGCTTTCGTCTCCGTGTTTTTTTTAATATGACTCCCTCCCCCCCCCCCTCCCGTAAGAGAGATAGAGAGAAACACACATCGGAAATTATTTTTAAAATAATTAAGATTCATAAAAGTTAAAAAAATTGCAAATGTATTTCAGTATAAAATGCTATAAGCACTACTTTGGTCTAAAACAGTGCTTCTCAAAGTTTCAATATTTGCGACCTCGTTTTCAATCATAATTTTCATCGCCCCCCTCCCTTTCATAAAATAACAACGTATTTAATTTTCCAAAAAAAACTATACTCTTTCACGCTAAAGCTACAATATATGACTTTAACTTCTTGCCACCGGTGTATATAAAGGTCTCACTCAGCCAAAGCGTTAATTGCCTTGGACGTAGATATACGTCTTTCCGAAGTATGATCTTTTCTGTGCACTGTTATCCATAAAATTGTTCGGAAAGCTTTGAAATGCAGTGTTTGCGAAAGATTTACTTATTTCACAGGATTTGCTTAGTTATTTATTTTCTCCCCCCCCCTATAATACATCATATACGCATGCCTACGTGGAAAAACGGTGGTAATGGAGAGCGAATCATGTAAATTTTAATCGGCAGTTAAGGGATTCATTGTAAACCGTACAAATTATCAAGATGACTGTTAATTTTTGTATATAGTTTTACTTATGAATATTGGGTGGTAATTATATTAAAATTTTTCTTAACTTAGTATTGTTAAATTTATTATAAATATATTGTGCACTATTAATACATTTATGCTTGTATAATATCAGTGTAAATGTGTATTCTATTTTTTATTATGTTAGAATGTATTTTGTTTGTTTACTTCCCAGTAAATTAATATTTTTTAAAATAATATTTAGCTTTCGACTTTCAAAATGCTTGTACCCCTCTTGTAGAGTTATAACGCCCACCTTGGGGGAGGGGGGAGAAGCGCTGGCCTAAAATAAGCAATGTCGTTTCTGAATTTAATTCCCAGTTTTTACCGATTTGTAAAGGAAATATGTATATATATATCTTACACATATTTTAGGTGTTTATATAGTCTGCCTTTCTTATATAAATATATCCGGCTTGCTGCTAGAAAACAAATTATTACATAGAAAGTATTTAAAACGATTAGGACAGCAATTTAAAGCATTATTGTTTGTGTATTTTGTTATAAAAATTAATCTTTTTTTCGCAAAGTTAAAAATAGTTTCTATTATTACAGTTAGTTTTTATTATCTCAATTCTTTTATGTTCCTTTTGCTATTTAAATGGTATAAACTGGAAATGTAAAAATAAGCATCAACTTTCGACAATCTCTTAGTGAATAACCTGTTTTTTGTTCTAAACTTAATAAGTTTTAAATACTCATATAACGAAAAATAATAAATAAAACAAAATTTGGAAAGATTCAAAATTTAGAAATTCTCGAAATAATTCTTAAACTATAATTATTTCTGATTAAAATTTAAAATTTGTATCCGGTTGCAGTTAATATTTTTGTAAGTTTCCCTGTCTTGACAGAAAGTTGGTGGCCGCGGTAGCTTACTGGTCAAAGTAACGGACTCTTGGCTAGTGTATCATGAATTCCAGCCTAGTACCGCTGAAGACTCAAGACCCGCAATGCAGGGGAGTCGAGCGGCCACGGTAGCCTAATGGTCAAGATATCGGATCACGGCAGGCATGTCATGAATTCGAGGCCAGTACCCCACTAAAGACCCACCGTGTAGGGTAGCGATGCACGTTAAATCTGTCGAGAGCTCAAACGTCCTCCCGTTGGTGTGGTAGTTAAGAGATAGGTTGCCCTCTTAAGTGTCATCCTCATCCCTTGACCATGGTTCAAAATAATTAGGTCCGTCGCCAAAAGCCCTCGAGTAGCTGAACAGTGCGACGTTAATATTCACTCACTCACTCACGCAGAGGAGATCTATGCACGTTAAATATCTCGAGACTCAAACGTCTTGCCGTTGATGTGGTGTGTAAGGAGAGGGGGTGCCAGAGCTCAGGTATCGTCCTTGTCACTTGACCATGTGTCAAAATTACGAGGTCTGTCACCAAAAGCCCTCCAGTAACTGAATATTGCGACGTTAATATTCACTCATTTGACAGAAAGCAATTAGTGCACAAAAAAGTTCTCAACGGGATAAAGTTCTCTTTCTTCTTAGAATGAGTGAATATTAACGTCGCATTGTTCAGCTACACGAGGGATTTTGGTGACGGGCCGCGTAATTTTGAACCATGGTCAAGTGGTGCGGACGTCACCTGAGCTGGCACCCCCTCTCCTAATTACCACACCAACGGGAGGACGTTTGAGCTCTCGACAGATTTAACGTGCATCGCTCCCCTACAGAGCGGGTTTTCAGTGGTACTGGGCTCGAACTCATGACACGCTAGCCATGATCTGATGCCTTGACCCCTTGGCAACCGCGGACACTCTTTCTTCTTGGTAATGCTCTCTTAAAAAGATTTGTTTAAAGCTTTCTCCTGTAAAACAAATCTCTTGTATCGTTTTGTATTGCACAAATCTTGAAATAAATTTCCTCCTCGAAATCATTTCACCACAAAAACAACAGTCCATTTGCAAACGTTTTAACATTTTAGGACACAGTATAAAGCATTCATTTACAATTGATTCCTGAAAAAAAACATAGAATTATTTCAGACTTCCCAGTGCAATTCTATCTCATCTGTTATTCAAATGTTTTGAATTGCAGGTGCAGAAAATAGACATCGAATTCAGAAAGAACGGTGTGGATCAAAAAAGAAAAAAAAAATATTGCATTAAAACAAAAAATGGTACGAAGTAAGGGAATTCCACGACAACCCAAAGTGAATAAAGCCATTTCTAAACATGGAGTCAGACACATATGATTTATTATTATAGAGAAAAATTTGTGAAAGAGGTTAAAAACAAAAATATGCCTCACGATGGAATTTTGAACAAGAAGACACGAAACAAGAAAAGAGGAAACGAAGTGAAGTACTAAAAGAAGAACAAATAAGAAATTATAGTGAAAAAAGAAAATTCTCGAGACTGAAGCTAAAAGGCAACCTTGACATTCTTGTGTGGTAAGTGGGGATATGCCTTAAAGTTTTTATAGAAAAACCGTGTGGACGCTACTATATATATCTTATTTTAAATCATAAATCATGAAAGGTATTTCGAAAATACTTTTATTAACTCTATCAGAGCAAACAAGCGAACATTTTTTTTTCCGGATTGGTTTCAATTGATTTTTGAGGAGTATAAAAAGGATCTATATGAATTCAGAATCGAATTTTTTTTTAAGCTATACAAACTCTTTTTTAGTATGAGAGTTTTTGATTTTCGATCGTTGTGGATTTTACTAAGTTGTTCCGTAAAGAAAAATATTAAAACAGCAATCTCTGACTAAAAAAAATTTTTTTACACACACAATAGCAACAAAATAGTATTTAAAATGTTTACATAACAGGAATATATAATGGCATAATGGTTTTTTTAAATAAATAAAACTGAAAAATACAAAAGCATTTTTTCTCTGACTCTCTTTGTTATTTTTAAAAAATGCTAATTATTGTTTTCTTAGTTTTGTTGCTAATGCCACCTGTCTGACGTAGTCAGATCGAGGCCCACGAAATTCATCATGGCATCGGGCTATATTGTACGCCTGTCGTTAGCCATAGCTTTGAGCATCATGCAGGTGACAGTACGATTTGGCTCGGTTCCAACCCAATTTTGAGGGAGAACACCCTGGGAGTGGTCAGGGGTTTCCCACCTCTCTTCCCCTTCCACCAACCACACGAGAGGATTTGCGGCTCGACTGTTATTTAGAGTACCCCCATGCCGCGAAGGCACTATACATTTACAAACATCCCTGTCTTCTCCGGGATTCGAAAACAGGCCCTACGGCACAGCAGTCAGCGTCGCTAACCACTATACCGGATGAGCGACTAGTTGTGTGAAGATGAAAATGCAGTAACTTCTATTTCTATAATTTACTATTAATTTTATGCAACTTCGTTCTATATAAAAAAAAACTTTCTACTTCTATTTCTTTTTCAACAACTTCTACTATCTTTCTCAAAGTTCAGAGAGAGAGAGAGAAGAGAGAGTTGCATATATCCTCACAAATATTATAAACGCCAAAGTTTGGATGTATGGATGTTTGTTACTCTTTCACGCAACAACTGAATGGACTTTAATGAAACCTTACAATAATATGGTCTATACATCAGAATAACACATAGGCTATAGTTTATAAAGATATTGTGTGAAGCGTCCAAAATATAACGATAAATGTCAAGTAAGTAGGAAAAAATTCTGCCATCTGCAAGCTATTCTGGCGTGCGCTGTAAAAACTGTTTGTGTGTGTGTGTGAGTTGTAAGTAAATCACGTATACACAAAAAAGCTCGTGACACAGCATATATCCATCTTTTATTGTAAGCCATTATCGCCAAAATAGTGAACCATAAATACAATAAAAATTGATAATTTATTTCAATGCACGTTTTTTTATGATTTTATTATCAACCGATCACTTTGAAAATCGCCAAATATATGTATTCTTTTATAAAAAATGTTTTTGTGCAATCCTTTTTGTTGTAGTTCCCCACCAGGTGGCGCTATAGCATATCAACTTCTGCGCCGTTCAATCCATCGCCAAGTTGCCAACAGGGTCGCCAAAAATGGTGTCAACTTGGCTCTATCGCCAACATTTCGTTAAGTTTGCATTGAATCGCTATTATAATGTAAGGAACGGCGTTGCTTGCGAATATTACAATTTAAAAAAATAATAATAAAATACAACAGAAAGTAATATTAAC
The DNA here is from genome assembly GCA_019973975.1 of Trichonephila clavata. Lineage (NCBI taxonomy): Eukaryota > Metazoa > Arthropoda > Arachnida > Araneae > Nephilidae > Trichonephila > Trichonephila clavata. Next base: position 531,177 of record BMAO01012710.1, read on the forward strand.
GTATTACACACCCAGATATAAATTATTTACACTTTTGAAGCGTTCATTACACAAAATTTGTAACAATGTATTACTTTTGCTGAGCGGAGATCAGCTTAGGAAGGTGTTTTCAAAAATCGACCCACAAGAGAGTTACAGGGCGTTATAAATTTTAAAAAATATCCTTTTTATCAGCTATTAGATCTACAGACTATGTTTTTTTTTTTTTTTTTTTTTTTTTTGTTCAACTAAGGTATGCAAAAAGCTTTTTTTTTTGTTACATTTGCAAATTACGTAAAATTAATTCATTAAATACTCCTTTATCCTTCAATCAGTATTGTTCAATTTTTAAATTCACCCATGCGAATAGGGTTTCCGACCCCGGGATCCCGGTGGTTTTTCAAATCCCGGGATTTAATTTTTTTTTGTGTCTAAATTACAATTTGAAATTTTTTTCAAAGTATTGTGAATCTGGTATTACATTTAATCTTTCTTATTTACTTTTTTTTACTGTATGTGTTTAATGTCAGTTTTCTTACGTGTTAAACCTTGAAGGGTTCGAGGTGGGTGTCTATTTTAAACCGTGAAATTTGATATGTTTTCTCTTATCTCTTCTGTAACTTTCTCCCCATCGCAAGTGGGGTCAGAAAACGAACATTTGTCACACCCTCAGGATGTTCGATGTCAGATAACTTGGACAGAGGCAATTAGAATTTTTAGAAAATATGTAATAGGGTTTCCAAACCCGGGATCCCGGTGTTTTTTCCAATCCCGAAATCTCAGGATTAAAATAACTAATATCGGGATTTAATTTTTGTCTCAAATATATTTAAAAAAAATTTCTCATAAAAATTTTCTAAGAATTTAAATAGTCAAAAATTGATATTTTGTTTATGAAATATGTACGTAGAATTTTTGTGTGCAATTATAAGTACTATAGATAAAAGAAAAATATATGCACAGCTCTCATTTCTCGTATGGGAGAACGTCGCACAGATCTCAGTGGCTCACTGCAATGCTTACACAATAATATGAGCAACATATCAAGAATAGGTTTTATCACAGTTCCTTCTTCAATTAAACGCCTTTAATTAATAGCGGACCTCCTTGGAAGACTTAAGACACTTCAAATCCCATTGCATTAATAACAACTCATGCAACTGGATATTCAATTTCAAATGAGGTAACACTTAAAATTGATTCACATTCTGGATCAATAACTGGATCAATTTATACATATAAAAATCATTAAGTGTAGCAGAAGAATTAAATAATGATATCAAAGAAGTATATGCACCAATGCAGTCTATTAGATTTGAGACACTGTTATCAAAAATTCAAAAAGAAATGTCTCTTTTTTAAAATGGAGTGAGATGTGGTGACTACCTGTAAAGAACATACTCCTATTTAATGACGATAATACCTACTAGTTAAGAATCCGAACGTGCATTTTCTTCGACAGGACAATTTTTAGCGAAAATAGAAGCCGTTTCAACAATGAAGCGCTGGGCGAGCTGTGTTTTTATAAGCTTATTTACAAAAACACAAGAAATGAAGAAATGCTTTTTTTAAAAATTTTTCATTTGGAACTATTATTATTTTTTTATGATGAATTAATTTTTTATTTGTTTCATTAAAATAATATTAAATTAATTTTTAATTATATTTTCAGTTTTATCATGCAACTTCAACTATGCTAATATGTAAGTATTTTTAATAAATAGTCCAATCCTAATTCCGGAACCAATCCCGGAATACCGGGATTTCGATAATGTAATCCCAAAATCCCGGGATCGAAAATATGACACGGGATTGCAAACCCTACATGCGAAGAATGGGTATATCAGCTAGCTTGTAATATTTTTGTACTCCTTTCCCGTCATACAGTTAATAATAATTAAAATAGTATGTTACAAAAGTCTGAATAATGCAAAAAAAATTTAGGAAACACAAAAGCAGTCAAAATTATCAACAGGTAGCATTGATTAAAATTAAGTACGATTCAACAAAAATAAAAATAAAAGAATTTGATAAAATTTAATAAAAAAATAAAATAAGTTCATTTGAAACTTAATTAAATGTATTACGAGCAAAGGCAGCATTATTTGTATCGTTAAGAACCATTACCCCCCCCCCCTCCGGCGCTAGTTGTATAAATATATACAGTGGTGGCCAAAATTGTAGACACTTTTGCAAATTAACATGTATTTTAAGTTTGTATGCTTGTAGAAAATATTACGTTACACAAAATGTAAAGTCCTTTATATCATTTCAAAGAGAACTTAATACTGAATTCAAAATAAAAAAACAAAATTCAAATATTTGCAACGCAAAAAAAAAACTTACGGTGAAATAATATCGATATACAATAGATATTGATGACTACATTGGTTTATGAGTATTTAGAAGGATAGCCTTTATTCAATTCCTCTACTATTATATATATATAGTTCACACTCTCTCTCTATGTATTTATATATCTTGTTCAAATTTTCAATCGTTAATAAAATACTTTTTATTCATCCACTCAAGTTCAAATACATTTTTTAAACTTGTAGTGGATGACACTTGATGTAAATATAGTTTTTAAAATATTAATTCATTAATTAAATTTAATTAATTAATTTTAGTTTTATATGGAAGAAAAAAGTTGTGCCACACTTAATATTGTGATTCTGTCATATGTATATACATATTTATAATAATTGTATTTATTTAAGGAAAAGTAACTAAAATAAAAATTTTCTGTTGTCCTAAGTAGGAATTAAGTTTAAAATTTATATATATGTAATAATCTCCATTAATTTATTCTGTAATAACTTTTAATTTCCCATGGTCTATCCCTTAAGGCCCCACGTTTTAGTAATAAGTTAGCCAGCCGTCTAACGAGAGTATTTTGAACTACATCTATCCATCCACTCAGATCATGTGATTTGAGCCGCCTATAAAAACTGAGATTTCTGGATACCGCCCTTTTTTGCTCTTCTTTGTGTTTACGTCATGTAACCGGCTGCAAATTCGTTTGTGTTTTGAGTCTTCCTGTCTGCTTCCTGTTATGTGGAACGCTACATGTTAATGTTCAATAAATTGTATTTGCTATTTCAAAGAACTGTCTCGTCAATGCCATCAAAAATAGTGATCACATTAAGGAATCCATTTCAACGGCAACTACATCACATGCGAACAAGCCTTTTTAGCGCGTTTTTCACGTAGTGGAACAAAAGCGCTATTAGGACGCAAATTTCGTCTTTGTCTTTGTTCCATATTTTGTCGTACCTTTTTCTCAGCCAATAAGCAACCAATTGACCTCGGGTTTTCGGCATTGGGTCGCATTTGTGCCCTAAATGAGCCGAATTATATTTATATTTAATCATTTAAAATTTTTTTTTTTTAAGTACAGTACTACTTTCTATTAGTAAAAAGTTCTTTAGTTGCAAAATTGAAAAATACAACATGTGAAAAACGCGCTATAATTACTTAGCCATGCCAATGATTGATATCTTGCTATAATTTTTCTGCCACGACTACCTCATCACCACTAATTAAAATGTAAATTTTTAATTATAATGCAAACCCCATTTTCTAGTTTTAGATAAAATTACTTTTTTAAACTTATAATAGCTTTTAAATTATATTATCTTAGAGACTCTAAGATAATGGTAGTATGTTTACAATTCTTATTTTATTATTTCTATTATTTTCATAATTTTGCTAAGTGCTATTTTTCAGCCATTGCTTTGTTTTAAATTTGTATTTGGGTTCAGAATCTGGCAATAACTTGTTTATTATACTCAGATGTAGCGCGGGCTCTGCATTTCAGCATGCAATTTTTAGCTAGTTACCTTTTTCTCGTAATGGATTTAGATTTCCTGTCCATTATTTCCAATAGGTTTTTGCTCGGTATTATTAACAGAAAAGGGGGAAGGTTGGCCGGCCAAAAAACATGTTCAACCCCACTTTTATACAGATAAATTTTTCTAAGAGAAAAAAAAAATTTGTATATAAGCTGTCCTAAGTCAGGAATGTTGATAATACTGTAGCATCCATTCTTTTATATTTTTATATTTATAACTCTGTTATTTCTATTTTTCATATTTCCTTTTATATTCTGTTGTCTGGTTATCTTGCAATTACGATTCTTTTCAGTTTTAATCACGTTAATTCACATCTCTCTTGTAGAGAAATTTTGATTATATATATATATATAATCAAAATTTCTAATATATTGCAAATATATTGCATATATATATATATATATATATATATATATATATGCAATATTTTTGCAAGCGGAAAACTTAAATTTTCGATTTTTTCAAATTTACATTAAGCAAGTGTAATACATATATATATATTACACTTGTTTTTCATTACAGTTTCATACCAATGTTTCGTTGAGCTGGCGATAGCTTTAAGCCATAGGTTCTCAACCTTTTTTGAACTGGCGCCCCCTTTTCTAGTAAATATTTCGGCACCGCCCCGTTTTCTAGAGAATATTTCGATACCACCCCTTCAGAATCTAGAGAAATAAGAGTGTACATAATGCATGGTGAAAACACAAGAGTTAAGTTTTAAAAAATATTATATTACCAATAGAATACATTTTTTAATTTAATTTTTTTCTAAAGCCCCAAATTTTTTACTTGTGAATATGAAATAGCTATTGCCACAAATATATTGAAATGTGTAATATTTTAGTGACATATTTTAGTCATAGATAGGATAGTGTTGGAATTGAAACGCTACGGAATTTCTTCTTCATTAAAAAGAGTGGAATAAAAGTTTCAGCTTACCTGTTATAAAGACAGGCAGGGTTTTTGGTGATACGAAGCAATTTCTAATAAACTATTGCTTTCAAAATAAATATAAATTGACAGTTCAGCCTTTAAAGAATCATACGTTAATTCTTGGTTAACATATTTAATTATGTTTCTTGGATAATATACGTAATGAAATGCAGTGGACGAAATATTTTTCCTACAGCTCACAGACAAAGACAACACGTG